>JAPXFY010000019.1:34787035-34812035 GCA_030674185.1 Monoplex corrugatus | reverse complement strand
GAGAACACCAGGTAGACCCAGGGAAAAAACATTGGACAGACTTGCAGGGTGGCTGAGGACAGAGAGGATGGAAATTGTGCTTGAGGCAACAATGTATAGATACATATGGAGGGCCATGATCACCAATGCCATACAGCAGGGCACATAATGATGATGATAAGCCACCGAACACTGACATGGTTTAGAGGATCTTGAACGCGCGTAGGCTTGGGCATTCCTTTATTGAGGAATATTCTGAGCTTTCAACTTTATACTTTGTGGCTGCGTCTATGCTAGCTGAATGGGTAGCGCAAACCGTGTTGGATTTGAGAAATTCTACATGGGAGATAACTCCGTGAATCTCAAGATTTCATGTTGCTTAATAAATATTTAAAACTTCTCCCTGCTTCCCACTTATTTCCTTTGGTGTTACATATATGCCTTGGAAGCAACCCTGTATATGTTCTGTCTTGTCTATGTGTGTGTGTTTGGTCAATTCAAGAATAAAATAATTGCGTCAATCTTGAACATAAGACCAATATATTGTATGAATTTCTCTCCTCCCTCGTGGTTGTGTGTAGGTGTAGTTGCAGGGTATACGGGGCAGGCTTGAGCATTCCTTTATCGAAAAATGTTCTGAGCTTACAACTTTATGCTTTGTGGCTGCGTCATGCTGCTGAATGGTAGCGAAGGTGTGTTGGACTTAATTAATAATATTCAGGGACAGAAAACGTTTCAAGTCCATTCGTCTTCTCTCTCTCTCTCTCTGTCTGTCTCACTCTCTCTCTCTCTCTTTCTGTATCTGTCTGTCTGTCAATATCTGTCTCTCTGTCTGTCGTCTGCTGTCTCTTTCTCTGTAGTCTTGTCTCTCTCTCACTCTCTCTTTATCTTTCTGTCTGTCTCTCTCTCTTCATCATTCTCTCTCTCTCTCTGTCTCTCTCTCTCTCTCTCTCTTCCCTCTTGTCTTCTTATCTTTCTATGCTGAAATAGACACTAACAATGATAACACAATGAGCATGCACACTGAGATAAGCCCACATCCACATACACACCCATACTGTGAACGCAGTGTGTGAAATAGAATATTTTGTGTAACCTTTCTTTTGCCAAACGTCTCCACTGCAGAGAACGGGACTACCGGGAGGAGACAGAAAGACAGAGGGAGGGAGGAAGAGAGAGGGAGAGATGGAGGGGAAGAGGAAGGGGAGAAGGAGTGAGTGAGGAGAGGCGATAGAGAGAAGGAGAAGGAGGAAGAGAGAGCGACACAGATAAACAGACAGACATACATACAGACAGACAGACAGAGAAAGAGAAAGATACACACACTTTCTCTCATATCCAACCATCCATATATCCATACTTACATAAACACCATACATACATTACATATGTAATACATGACATACACACAACAACACACACACCACATACATACAGACGTACATGCATACATACATATGTACATGCATACAAAACGCACATGCATACATACATGCATATATATATACATACATACATACATAATACACACATACATACATATATTTACACACACACATACATATACAATACATACATACATACATTATATATACATACATTCGCATACACATACACAAACACACACACACACACACACACACACACACACACACACACACACACACACACACACACACACACACCTATGTATGCACTTATACACTGGCATGCGCATTTCAAACGCTTATTCTTACAGTTTCAAGAAAAAATGAAATGTACAAAATGTAAAGAAATGATCGACATCAGAGTAGGGATGACAGACCATCTGCAGTGTTATCGGTAAACTGTCAAGCAGAAGAGGGGGAGAGAAGGGAAAGGGGCTGGAGTATAATAGAACAAAGGGAGAGATTCAAAAAAAAAAAAAAAAAGAAAGAGATAGAATAACATCACGCCATACACACACACACGCGCGCGCGCGCACACACACACACACATACACACATGCACACACACCGCACCACACATGCGCGCAGCCACACATACACAATATACACACACACCACACACCGGACACACACACACACACACAACACACACAACACACATCCACACAACACACACACCACAAACACCGAGGAGAGAGGGATAGAGAGAGAGAGACACACACACACAGACACACAACAGAAACAGAGACAAGACAGAGATACAGAGGACAGAGACAGAGACAGAGACAGAGAGATAGAGACAGCGAAGAGAGACAGAGACAGAAAGGAAGAGAGCGAGAGAGAGGAGAGGGAGAGAGAGAATGCGTACAATTCAAAAGCATCAACAAAAAGGCAAAAGGAACTCACAGACAAAGAAACAGACAGACAAACAATGCATAAGGATAGAAACAACAAAGAAACGAACAGAAAGAGAAAACCAAAGACGCAAATAAACACACACGCACACAAAACAAAACAAAAACAAAACAAACAAAACAAAACAAGCAAAACAAAACAAAACAAGAAACCGATTTAACATTATAAGCTCATTCATAGTCAAACACTTCATGAGAACCAAACTGTAACATACCGATCACACTGAGAAGTGGAATTCGTGCCAAACTATAGAATAGAAAAAGGGTCTAGTGAAAATCGTATTATTTGTTACTTGGTTTAATTACTTTACTGTTCCTTTTGTTTTGAATGTCCTATTTCTTAAAAAAAAAAAACAAAGATAGAAAAGAAAGAAAGAAAGTGTGTGGGAGGGAGAGGAACAAACAAACAGACAAATAAACAGACAAACAAAAACAAAGATAAAAAACCAAGCAAACAAATAAACAAACAAGCAAACAAACAGATAAACAAAACAAACAAACAATAAACAAACAATAAACAAACAAACAAACAAATAAACAAACAAGCAAACAAACAGATAAACAAACAAACAAACAGATAAACAAACAAGCAAACAAAACAGATAAACAAACAAACAAACAAATAAACAAACAAGCAAACAAACAGATAAACAACAAACAAACAAACAGAATAAACAAACAAACAAATAAACAAACAACACAAACAGATAAACAAACAAACAAACAGATAAACAAGCAAACAAACAGATAAACAAACAAACAAACAGATAAACAAACAACAAACAAACAGATAAACAAGCAAACAAACAAATAAACAAACAAGATTTATTATATCGATCTCGATTATTCTAGTTCATCATATGAGAACATGTATAGCAGGTCAGGCATATGAAATGATCAGCACCTGTGATGCCTTCTTTCACGAACAAACATGAAAGGTGAACGAAAATGTCACATGGTCGAAACTATGTCTTTCTAATCAATTTATTATGCCTGTCTGCTATTTTCTCTCCAGAAAACAGTCCAGATATCATTTACTCAACCATATTCCTAATCATTCATAATGACACCGAACACTCATTCAGTCGTGAACTTCACTTCGGTGACGACAAATGGTTCTACAGAATCGTCAACAATGAATAGTTTTCCCATTGATCTAGAAATCCTATTCACAGAATCCTCAACGACGGATGGTTATAACAAAGACCCAGAATCTGGCTGGGAGAAGATCTGACACTATCAGACGAACAGAGACGGTTGTCTGACGAGGTCCAGCTGGGGCTACGATGGTGCTGCTTCCCGTGGCTATTTTTCTAACGCTGTGTAACGTGGTGGTTTTTCTGCAGCCCTCCATGCGTAGCTCAGCCAGCAGTTACGTGGTGGCCCTCAGCCTGGCCCAGATCGTGCACCTCGTTCTCTACCTTATCCTGCAGGTGATGGTGAAGGTCATCCCAAACTCCTCTGATGACCAGGGTTATGGATCTTCAGCGTCTACCTGGTGGCTTTCCCCACCTCCACAGCCAGGAGGGGGTCTTACGTGGTCATGTGTCTCTTGTCCCTGGAGAGGCTGTACGCAGTTCTCAGGCCTTTTCACGTCAAGGGTTTCCTTCTCTCGCGGCGTCCTGTCCTGTTGACTATCCTTGCGTTCGCGTTGGCGGCTGTGTTGCACGTGTACATACCTGCTAAAACCCGTGTGGGTAGAGTCCAGATCGGGTCACGAGTCGTGTATAAACCTCTGCCTACTTCTTTGTACATTCAGCATAGAGAAGTCAATGACGTGTTCAACCTCCTGGCCAAAGTCTGTTCATCTACCTACCTCTCCTCTTCTTACTGGTTCTCACTGTCCTCACCATTTGGGGTCTCAGACGTCATCGTGAGTCCACGTCACACGTGACGTCATCAGCCAACGATGACGTCAGGTATCAAAAGGAGCGTCAGATGACGTTCACCATTTTGACGGCTACGGTGGCGTACGTGGTTCTGTCCCTTCCCCAGGCGTTCCATTTCGTGTTGAACGCGGTGTTCGAACAGTACACGTATGGCGGCAAGTTCAGCAACTTGTATCAAGTCAACACGTGGTTGGTTGGCAACCTCACCATCCTGAGCTGTGTCATCGACTTTGTGTGTTTCTGCTCCACCAGCTCCGGCTACAGAAACTCTCTGTATGGCTTACTGGGATGGAAGGGGAAGACAGTTCTTGCAAAGGACAACAAAGACATCAGTGTGGCTGAATCTGCGGAGCTTCATTCCAAACAGTAAATATATTGTGGTTTCATTGTGTTTTGTGATCAGTAAGGACTTATGTCAGAATATTAACTATTTCGTGTATATTTCCTCACAAGTGACTCAATAATACCCTCCCCCTCCCCTCCCGTGGGGATGCCAGGGGCTCTTTCAGTATCAATAGTATCCCTCACCTTGTGGAAATTCTGTGCTAGAAATTTCCTTTTTTCTGTCACTCTTTGTTTCTGCCTTGTTCCTTTGCTTTCTGTCATTTCTTCCTATCATTTTCTGCTTTGCTGGTCCATTCACCTGTATGTGTTCGATAAAGTCTTACGTACCTTGTCTTAGGATTGAAAACCGGGTACATGTATAAGTGCATTTTTGGCTCTAGGGAAATGAGGTATGCGGAAGCAATTTAAGGTAAGCTATGCCTGTTTTTATATATTTTTAGTGTCCTTAGTTATGTTGAAATTTGTATTCAGGTATATTTTTTAAATCCCCTATGCGATAAATTGGACGGAGTAGTCAACCCCAGGGGCATCTGCTTGGAATATGTGCACGAATCCATTGATATGTGTATTTAATTTTCTTTTCCTTTTTTTCTTGTGGAAGTACTATGTATGTTCTGAAACGGTTGTAGCCCTGAACTGGGCTTCAAACAAAAATAACAGCAACAGTAAAAATAACAGTGACTCAATAAAAGCCTTTTTAAAAGTCAATTGTTCATGCTAGTTAGTGTTTCGTCTATTTATTTTACTGATTCATCTTCTGCACGGTTCCTATGTCACTACCTCACGCCGCTCATTTCGGCTTTCCAGCACACTTCCAGACCTACTGATGTTGAGATCAGCGTGAGAGCAAGGTATGTATGGAGGGCCATAGACTCTGAGACAATCAAAATGCTATGATGATGATGAAGATGGGAATGCCAGTGATGTTGCCACGGAGTTAAATCAATTTCTGGCTGAGACTACTAACAGGGCTTTACTCTACGGTTAATTTCATACTGTATCCTGGAACTCAATGAGTCAAGAATTGACAAGTGTTTCTCTCGTGGCATCTAAGTTATCTGATAAAAAAAAAAAAAAGAAATGAAAGGAAAAAAAACACACACCAAAAACCAAGAAAAGAAAGGCGAGGGGGAGGGAGGAGGGATTGAGGATTATCTTTTAACCCTTTGACTCCCGCACCCTGTCCCCACCAGCATCATGCATCGTCAATCATGACAGTAAAGCAAAAACTTAATCCTTTGACTCCCTGAGGGGGTCAAAGGGTTAAGTTTTTGCACTTGGTGGATAGCGTGCGGGAGTCAAAGAGTTAAAGTTAAAAGGCATTGTAACATATTCGAATATTAATGAAAGATCAAATAAGCCAACAAACAAGATCGGGGAGGGGGGTGGAGTAACAGTGGTATAGAATAATCGGTCTTAATCCAATAAAACTTCACACAGGAACGTACATTAAATGATTAGCAGTTTGCAAATACAAAATCCAGTCAGGAACTTTCTGGTTTAAATTTGTAATGCAGGGAAATTCGATCGCCTTTCCTGGCAATGAAAATGTGGTTAACTGTTATGCGTTCATTACAAATCCATCTTATTATCTTACTACATTGATCTGGAAATGAATTGAGAGATAATCCGCACCAAACTACCGGCTGGTAGGTTGTGGGTTCGAATCCCCATCAGTCCTTTCAAAAATCGTTGTGGGGTTTTTCGGCCCCAATCGGCAACGACCAGAGTTAGTGTGGTATGGGCTTTTTGGGAAGACTGGGACCACACAGTCGAGTCTCATCCACTTCAAGGATAGGTCATTAAGGATGTTGCTTAAATCTCCTGACCAGCATGTGTCTGTATCTCTCGGGTCTGGTTGGCGCCAGGATATGTTATGATAGTAAGCGTAGAGTACAGCCCTGTCACGCATTCTCAATCCTAGATGGAACTACATTATAGTATCATCCTCATCGTCACCATCCTATAACATTGCAAAAACTGTCCTAGCGTCTGTTCCCATTAAGAAGGCGTAGAGAAAAGGACGAAAAAGTGAGCACAAAGAGAAACTCCTAAGTACGATGGTCCTAAAAAATGGAAAGGGGGGGGGGGGACAAGAAAAGAGATAATCTGTATGGCATGTGTTTCGACTCTTGGTGGAGTCTCATTGAAGGACATCATCCATGGCGAAGACTCTCAACCCATGAATATCTGACAAACCGACACTGTACAAAAGGATGATGTTCCCGTGAGCCTTAGATAAGAAATCCCTGTCCAAAGATCACCTTTTACATTGTGTAGTTAGGTTGCAGAACATGTTAGTAGACGATTAATAAACCGAATAGCTTAAAGCTAGATTGGTCTATCTCTAAAGACAATAAACGTTAGATAGACCTATTTGGCTATAAGCTATTTAATTATTGTATTTTTAGGAGAAGTATCAATTGAATAGTTTAGAGCAGAATTGATACATCTCGAGAACATTATGCTGTATTAGCTGAACTGGTCTATCTCAAAATACAGTAACTTGTTAGACAGACCTATTTGGCTCTAAGCTGTTCAGATTATTGTGTTTTTAGGAGAAGTATAATTGAATAGCTTAGAGCAAGATAGATCCATCTCAAAAGAGATTATTATGTTGTTAGTTCGACCAGTTTGGCTTTAAGATGTTCAGTCATAGTTTGTTTGAAGTAAAGTGATAGGCCTGTGTATACCTGCACATTGATGTTGTCTTCTGTCACTTGTTAACTTTGTTCATTTTCCCCGTGGGGATGCCGGAAGCTCTTTCAGTATAAATAGTATGACCACCTTTTGAAAATTCTGTGCTAGAAATTTTCTCTTTTCTGTCTCTCTCTTTGTTTATATCTTCCTCTTTTGCTTTCTGTCATTTCTTCCTATTGTTTTCTGCCTTGCTGGTCCATTCACCTGTACTTGTTCGTTAAAGTCTTACGTACTTTCTCTTAGGATTGATAACTGGGTATATGTATTAAGTGCATTTTAAGCTCTGGGGAAATGAGATGAGCAGAAGCAGTTTTAGGTAATTTAGGCCTGTTTTGACATATATTTTAGTGTCATTAATTATGTATAAATTTGTATTCGGGTGTGTTTTTTAAATCCCCTATGTGATAAATTGGACAGAGTGACCAACGCCAGGGGCATCTCCTTGGATTATGTGTGCGAATGCATTGATATGTGTACTTCATTTTCTTTTCCTTTTTTTTTTTTTACCTGTTGAAGTATTGTGTATATTTTGAAATGGTTATAGCCCTGACATAGCTCTACGCAGTCGGCTGGACTTTAAACAGAAATAAGAATAACAGTAACCTTTGGTCAAGTTCAAAGTTTTGAAATGAAAGAGCCTACTTTGCCAGGATAAAACTAAATCCATGTCCAATGCACCATGTAATTTACCTGCAAAGAAGTAATAACTGTGGTTTGTTCTTGATTTGGGATTAGTTTGTGTCTTTATAAATATTATTGTTTATTATCATTTTGTCGTTCGAGGTCTGTAGCTTCTACATATATTCAAATAAATAAGTGGGCTTTTCCGTGCATGGTCTTTTATTTCTTACCCCTTCATGAAGGCAATTATACTCCGTGTGCATGCTGGGTGTTTTGGTGTTTTCATAGTTAACAAGAAATACCCAAGGATGTTGGATGTGAGACCCAGAGCAACAATGCCTTGCCACTGGCAAAACAAATACTGCCCAGCTTCCGACGCCACACGGTAGCACCAAGCTAAGGGGCGGGGCACTCTCCATGCGCAGCATGACCCATCCGGACCCAGTCATCAGTTACCTTGTTTACAAGCCTAATGGTAGATTGGGGAGATGTCAAACCCTGGGACATAGCCACACAACGCACACCAGTCAGGTTCAGCTCAGCCATAGGATCAATAGAGAACGTAAGAAACCTTGTTTGCCGTACTCCCGGCTTTTATCTCTCTGAAGGAATGTATACGTTTACGCTCTATGATCTCTCTACTGGGCAGCCTGCCCAACCCGCCGGCTCGCATAGCTGCCCGCTCTTCTCCGAGCTCCCCTTATTACTATAGTCTTGACACTCAGCAGTCGAAAGCTCCCTACATTAATTTACTTCAACCACAGGAGGTGTGAGTATTGTGATCGCAAAAGCGGTCAGAGATGATGCTCCAGATGTTGTCTATTTTGGAGACGATGCACTGGATGTCTATTTTGGAGACGATGCACCAGATGTTGTCTATTTTGCTTTTCAGCTAGGTCTGACATGCCCACTAACGGTTCCCAAGTTTGTCATCTGTCCTAGCTGTCACAAGCTACCAAACACAGACATGGCCTAAATTATTTTTCTGTACCTCTTTTGATGTGGGGGAATGGTAACCTCTTCTTTCTTTTTCCTTACTACACAGTGCCTAAGCAGGTTTAAACTCAGACCTTTTAAATGAAAACCCATTGCTCTCAGCATTCGACTATTCGACTATGCTACGCTGCCGTTATAGCTGTGGTAACAACACAAGTGGTTTATAAAAACTATCAACTCGTGTATGTCCTAATTACAGATAATATGACAGGCTCACAGCTCTCTCTCTCTCTCTCTCACTCTCTCTCTCACTCTCTCTCTCTGTCTCTGTCTCTCTCTGTCTCTGTCTCACTCTCTCTCTCTCTCTCTCTCTCTCTCTCTCTCTCTTCTCTCTCTCTCTCTGTCTCTCCCTCTCTCTTTCTCTGTTTCAGCCGTTCACATTGTGTAAATCAATTGTGTGGCATGATACATGCACATACTCGTATTACTGTAGAGTCTTGATCTTTCATCATCTCGGTGCAAGTAATAGGCTTAATTGATATCGCCATCACGTGTTGTGTGTGTGTGTGTGTGTGTGTGTGTGTGTGTGTGTGTGTGTGTGTATGTGTGTGTGTGTATGTGTGTGTGTGTGTGTGTGTGTATGTGTGTGTGTGTGTGTATGTGTGTGTGTGTGTATGTGTGTGTGTGTGTTTGTGTGTGTGTGTGTGTGTGTGTGTGTGTGTGTGTGTGTGTGTGTGTGTGTGTGTGTGTGTGCGTGTGTATGTGTGGTGGTCTTTGATTTAATGTCTATTCACTAAAGTGATTTTAGACCAAAAAAACCAAAAAAAACAAAAAACACTTGCAAAAGTTAATCTTCAGGAAAAAGAAATGAACCAGAAAAACAAGACAAGAAAGAAAAATTCACAAATGACGTTATCATAATTAACGATTGAAACAGTAAAATTAGCTAACCATAACAACATGAGAAGTAACAGCGCGTTAAAGATATTTCGCTATCGGACTTTTTGACAGGCTAACAAAAAATTCATATGTCAAGGATGGTGAGGCAAATATGTCAGAAACTGTCTTCGTTGATAACGTAGGTATATGTCGTTTTACCCGAACGCATGAAAGAATATGACTATGTGTTATCTTCTTTCCACACAGGCACACTACATTCCTGGTGTATTTTGTTTTGAATGCATCAAGTTTCCACCTATACATAAGGGATTGTATACTTCTGCTGGCAGGGAACCGCTTAGGTGTTTTGCTAATTTCAAAATTCATATAACATTTTTCATACTTTTTCTGTTTATCTTGAAACTGCTTCCATACGTAGGCGTCCACTAAGGTATAACACTCATGCAATGAGAGGGAAAGTTGTATATGATTTGAATCTGGTGAGCTCTTTGCCCCCCGTTTGGCAGCCCTATCAACCATATCATTGTAATGAAAAGAACTATGAGATGGTATCCAGCAGAAAGTAATATCAGTGCCTCTTAAGGATAAACTATTAATCAAGTGAGTAATTTCCAATATCATTTCAGATCTTGTTTGTAATTTTGATAATTCAAGAGCTTGAAGTACAGATTTGGAATCAACGCAAAAAAGTATCTGGGGAATTGTCCTAGGAAGATTTATCATACAATTCAAAGCCATTAAGATTGCAAAGAGTTCTGCAGTAAAGATAGATTTATAAAGTCCTATATAGAAAGATTTCTCAATTTTGAGAGCAGGTATTAAAAACGCTGAGCCTGCTTGTCTTTCAATTATTGAACCATCAGTGTAAACTTTCAAGTGATCGGAATAAAAGTCTTCTATATGACATTTAACGTGACTTGCCAGTAAGTTGATATTATCTTCTTTTTTTAAGTCAGTGTGGTGTATGTCAAATCGTGCTCTTTGAAGTTCCCAACTGGGTACTGGTGAAAACGAAGGTCTTAAAGTTACAGGACCTGTGTCTAAATCAATTCCAGAGCCTTTCATAACATCAGCTGTAAATGTTGCAAGCGTGACCTGTGAGGATATTGATTTAGCTCTTTTTGGAAAGTCGGTGTCTGATCTTACTTTTGTCTCTGTTTTGATGCTGTTTTCTATGGTAGTGTTTCTTAACAGAAATTTAGTAGAAGCGACTGTCCTTTGTTCATCAAGTGGCAACAATTTGATTGCATTGTATGTACGATGGCAACAGGCATGCATTGGAAGACCCAGCGCAAGTTTGAAACCTTTACAATCTATGCTCTGCAGTTTTGTGAGTAAGCGTTTTGGTGCGCTGAAGAATATTTCTTGGGCATAGGTTAATTTAGATCTAATAAGCGATTTACAGAGATGAACAAGTGTTGATGCATCTTGTCCCCATATCTGTTTGCGAACAATTTTCAAGAAATTTAAACTTTTTTGAGCTTTTGTTAATAAGTATTCAATATGCTGATTCCAAGATAATTTGGCTGTAAGGAAAACTCCTAAGAATTTAATCGACTCATTATACTGAAGAAGAGTATCTCCCAGTTTGAACGTGGGAACATTTGCTGGGTTAGCTCCACTGTTAAACAAAACTATCTTTGTTTTTTCCACGGATAGATGTAGTCCATTTTCTACCATATATCGTGCTATTTTATCGAGTTCTAATTGATAACATTTACGCGTATAATTAAGACAGCGCAAAGGAGTTTTTCTTTTCATATTGACCTGCATCCACATGCATAAATCATCAGCATATTGAGCTAAAGTTACATGTTTAGAAATTTTACTGGGTAAGTCATGCAATAATATCATGAAGAGAAGGGGAGCAATAACGGATCCCTGAGGAATACCCATTTGAAGAAATCGTTTTGAAGAATACACGTTTTCGATCCTCGTTTGAATTACACGGTCTTCTAAGAAGCATTTGACATAATCAAAAATGTGACCTGTTAGCCCAATACTTTTCAATTTGAATAATAATCGGGAGTGCCATACTTGGTCGTATGCTTTAGTTATATCAAAAAATGTAGCTAAAACACATTGGCGTCTGGCAAATTATTGTTTGATATTAGTGGTTAGCTTTGTTAGGAGTTCCACTGGTGACCTACCTTTTCTAAACCCTGCCTGATTCACTGGTAATATGTTGTTCTTTTCACAGTAGTACATCAATCTCTTTAAAATTATTTTCTCCATAAGTTTACATACGTGCGATGTTAATGCAATTGGCCTATAGTTTTTCAAGTCAATATTGCATTCACCTGCTTTTAGTATAGGAACCACTATTGATTGTTTCCAATAGTCGGGCAGTTTGCCGCTATTCCAGCATTTTTTAAACATATTATGTAGCAAGATTAAAAAATTTTCTGGTAAATTTTTCAACATCTCATTGGAAATTGCATCAAATCCTACTGATGTCTTTTTATTTGGAATTGATTTAATGGCATCTTTTAATTCTTGGAGCGTGATTGGTGCATTTACGTAGTGCGTATTATCTGGGACAGGATCCTTGTATACGTCGGTCTTTTCTTCCTGTACCCTATAATTTCTACTAGAGGCAGGAAGTCCTTCTACTCGACAGACCTCAGCAAACATGTCTGCAAAAGCTTCTGCTTTCTCCTGTGAGCTAGGTAAAGGGTTGTTTTCTAGCTTTACTGGAATTGAGGGCAACTTGATCCCATTTTTCATTGTTTTCAGTTTTTCCCAAATCTTTTGCATATCTTTATGGTCATTTACTTCATATGTACAAAAAGATGTCCAATATTGTTCTTTAGCTTGTTCTATGACTCTGTTACAGTTTATGTTCGCACTTTTCATTGCCGTATGATTTTCAGGTGACCTATTAGCTATATATTGTTTGTATTTTTCTTTCTTTTCGTTGACTGCCTTTTCACAATCTTTATTCCACCAGACTTTTCCATGATGTTTTCCTGTTTTTGACGCTTTAAGTTCTGGAATTGAAATTTTTGCAGCCCTTAAGAGTGACTTACATAAATCTGCGTACATATCGTTTAAGGTCGTTGTTTCAGATAGATCTGTTCTTGTATTTCGTAGGAAAGCTTTAAAACTGGCCCAATCTGCGTATTTATAGTTAAACTTGGGTAAACTATCTTGTGGTATTGCATCAAACTCAGTGATAAGGTTAAGGGAAAGAAGTATGGGGATGTGATCTGATCCCAACAAGTCATCCTCTGTTTGCCATGTGGCATTTGGTGCTAGCGATGGTGAGATTAAGGTAAGGTCTATAGCTGTGGGTCTGTGGGTTGGTATATCAGGGACACGGGTAACGTGTCCGTTGTTTAGTAAGTATAAATTGGAATCTATAATATTTTCAATCACCCTGTTGCTAGTTATGTTTTTACATTCCTTGTCCCAAAATGGGGCATGTGCATTAAAATCACCACCAACTATCCACTTGTCACGTTGTGTGTACGTGTGTGTGTGTGTGTGTGTGTGTGTGTGTGTGTGTGTGTGTGTGTGTGTGTGTGTATGTGTGTGTGTGTGTTTGTGTGTGTGTGTGTGTGCATGTGTGTGTGTGTGTGTGTGTGTGTGTATGTGTGTGTGTGTGTGTGTGTGTGTGTGTGTGTGTGTGTGTGTGTGTGTGTGTGTGTGTGTGTGTGTGTGTTGGTCTTGTTCTCAATGATATCGTAGGGGGATAAGCTGATTTACTGTCACTATCATGTGCCTGTCTCGTTGTCTATGGTATGTCGGGAAGAGATGTAGGTAAGGGTCAGGGGGGAGGGAGCTGGATAATATAGTTTATACGTTAACAGGATATCAGGTTTCATTGGCTGGAAATTAGGATGAGGCTTGCTTTCTCACATGTTCATGTATGTCCTGCAGGCACTCTACACGCAATCATACACATAGGCATTTATCGCACGAATACAGGAATGTAACGCAAACAACAAATATCATGCGCTGACGGAAGATACACACAGATACACAGACTCACAAACACACAGACACACAGACACAAATACGTAGACAATACACAAACATATACACATACACACACATAGACACGCACAGACACACACGCACAGCACACACACACACACACACACACACACACACACACACACACACACACACACATTCACAAAGAGAGAGAGAGAGATCAGAGAGAAAGAGAGACAAGAGAGAGAGAGTATAAACAATGAAACATAGGCGTTTTATATAATGATAATTTCATTACACATAGATTGCTAAAGATACATAGCTGTAGATATAATCAATCACTACTTTAATTAGGCAGAGAAAGAGAGAGAGAGAGAGAGAGACTCACAGACAGACAGACAGAGACACAGAGAGAGAGACGAAGACAGACAGACAGTCAGACAGAAACAGAGAGAGACAAAGAGACAGGTTCCAATCTCATGCATCATTCTAATGTGAAAAAAACAACCCTCAATTTCTATGGTTCTTCATGCCACGCGCTCGAAGTGACCTCATTTCGGCAGATATGGAAACGTATTTACGACAACAGACACGAACAGCGTATGGCTGGTGATACATATGTGATTGAGGTTTGGAGTTTGTTCAAGAAAGATTCATTGCACTCAGGTAATTCTATATGTAACTCCACCCAAATCGTACAGTAATTCCAGTAACACCAACGGCCTGTCTGGACAGTGACAGAAGTCCTTTAAGCAATCAGAAAATAGTCAGCCATGTCAGTATCCCGTAGTTTATGGACGCATGGAAAACACCCAACGTATGCAAGCCCACCGAAGATATACAGTATGCAGATTGTGCAGCTACATATCGCCTGTTCAATGCGGGGGGAGGGGGGGGGACGTGTGTAGTGTGTGCAAAACAACATGCATACATGCAACCGAAAAAAATCGGAACGCTACAAATGCATATATTTTATGTACTGTACACACCACACACACACACCACACAACACACACACACACACACACACACACACACACACACACACACACACACACCACACACACACACACATACATACAGTATATAATTATATATATATATATATATATATATACATAATTTGTTTGTGTGTGTGTATGTGTGTGTGTGTTTAGTGTGTGTTAGTTGGGGGAGAGAGACAGAGACAGAGAGAGATAGAGACAGAGAGAGAATAAAACGTATCATCTCTGATGCCTGTCTTGAAAACAAGACATTGAGACATTGAGAAAGTGAGATAGTTGATATTGCTTGACTGTCTCTAACAGTTCATTGACCTCTTTCTCCCTTTCTGTTCAGGTCTGAGTCACAGATATGCACATACAGACTCTCTCACACACACACACCACACACTCCCTCTCTCTCTCTCTGTGTGTGTGTGTGTGTGTGTGTGTGTGTGTGTGTGTGTGTGTGTGTGTGTGTGTGTGTGTGTGTGTGTGTGTGTGTGTGTGGTGTGTGTGTGTGCTCCTTTTCTTATTTACAGTCGTTTCACGCTGTGTGTAAGTGTGGTGAGGCTTATCCTTGAAGAGTGGAGTTTTTAACACTGATTACCGTGCTGAAGTTCAATGGCCTCACATATCACAGAGTGAGAGCGACTGAAGAATGTGGCCAAGGTCTCCGTGTCTGTATACATATGTATGTCTGCCCCTCATGCGCACAGTCACAGACACACACACAGACACATACACGACACACACACTTACACACACACTCTCTCTCTCTCTCTCTCTCACACACACACACACACACACACACACACACACATTATATATAATATATAATACACATACATACATATATATATAACACCCACACGTGCCGCACAATTAGTAAGATCTTTCTCAAGTACGTGTGCAGGGGACGCGTGCGTGTGTGTGGGCGCACGAGTGTGCATGTATACATATGTGTGTGTGTGTGTGTGTGTTGTTTGTGTGTGATATATATATATATATATGTATATAATAGATATATAATATATATATATATATATATACATCACCCACACACATATGTATATACATCACACTCGTGCCACACATATATATATATATACATATATATTATGTAATTATATATTATATAATATATGTACATATATATATATGTGTGTGTGTGTGTGTGTGTGTGCGTATGTGTGTCTGTGTGTGTGTTTGCTTTAGGGTGTGTGTGTGTGCGCACGCATGTGTGTGCACATGTGTGCACTCGTGTACATGTGTGTACTGGTATAAAACGCTAACCAGAGACAGAAACAGCATTTAAACAAACGAAAAACCACCATCCAGGCTTAAATCTGATCAAACAAACCAAACAAAACCAAACAGTTCAAACATTTTTATTCTTCAGAAGCGAAACAAAAACCCAACAAATATAATAAACAGAAGCCGTGCATTATGCATCTTATGATTATCTTTTACACAGAGACAGAGCCAGGGGGAGGTGGGAAGTAAGAAATGAAGACAGAGAGGGAGAGGGAGAGGGAGGATAGGAGACAGAGGGAGGGAGAGAGAGAGAGAGAGAGAGAAGAGACGGGGAGAGAAAGGAAGAGAGAAAGAGAGAACGGGGTAGATAGACGAGGATAGAGACAGATGATTGGTAAGTAGTAGTATGAAGCAAATTGACACAGGTTATATTTGAAGGAGGAGATGCGGCTGAATGGGAGGAAGGGGGGGGGGATGGGCGGGAAGATGAACGGGGAGGTGGGAGGTGAATGCGATGAAAATGAAATCTTTCACTGTGCAGAGCGTATAAAAAATTCAGTACTTGACTACATTTGGAATGGAACTGACGCATTAGGAGCGAGGAAGAGGAAAGCGGGAAATAGGGGTTGGTGTGTGTGTGTGTGTATGTGTGCGTGCGTGCGTGGTGTGTGTGTGTGTGTGTGTGTGTGTGTGTGTGTGTGTGTGTGTGTGTGTGTGTGTGTGTGTGTGTGGAGAGAGAGGATGGAGGAACATTTTATTTAAATGAGACAGAGGCAGACCAAGGAAGACTTGATCGAGGGCTGGACCCTCAGACGCGGCCAAAGTTTAAAGAAATTCAAAGAAACCATCTTTCAAGGAAAAACAGAGGCAAAAAGGAAGAAAGGCAGACCTCCAATCTCATACATCGAGAACATAACCAACATCAGTGGCCTGAATATTCAAGAAATTGTCCACAGAAGTCAAGACAGAGCGGCCAGGAGGGAGACGGTGGTGTCTGGTGTGCAGCGACCAACACCGAACCCGGTGACGCCGACAGGTGAAAGAAATGAAGTAGTGGATGGACGATGAAGAAGAACGTGAGGAGCAGATTGTAATAAGTTGTTGTTGTGGTAGTGCTTTTAGTTTTTGTTATCATTCTTTATTTTTCTTGTTGTTGTGGTATGGTTTTAATTTTTGTTATTGTTCTTTTTTGTCGGATGTGGAGGATGGACAGGGTTAGTTGGGGGGGGGGGGGGGGGCTGAAATGGAGATGGTTAAGTCGCGTTGGTGGGCGAATGGAGACTCTAATCATGTCGTGTTGTTCAGGAGCTGATTTTTGTGATGTGGTTGTGTGAAGCGTTGGTGCTCTCAGTTTGTCATGGGGAGGAAGGGGAGGGGCGGAGGGAGAGATGTGTTTTCATACGTTTCCACGTGTTGTTGTTGCTGTTTTATAATTGCAGATAAACATTTCATTATGACGTAGCCCAAATTGTTACAGTGGCAGATTGATACAAAGACAGATAAGCAACCAATACGCTAGCTAAGACCTCAAAGACCTTACCGGGGTTTACATGCAGGCTTATGGCTCATGCCATGATCATCTTCTCCATCACGTGGAATCTAGGGCGTCAGTACACATAGAATGTATCCCGAATGCGGAGAACGAAACCTGTGAAACTGAAATGAACTGAAACTGGATTGATAGCGTGAAAGAAACCTTGACGTCACACGGGGTTTCTCCATTGAAGACCCACCGTCACCCGAAACTGAAACTAGATTGACAGCGTGAAAGAAACCTTGACGTCATCTCTTTCTCCCGGCAACACCCAACACCCATGATGCTACAAGCACACGAATACAAGAAAAACAGAAGAAAAAGAAACCTCAATTTCCATTTCCATCTTTAGTTTCCCTTTCTATTCGTAAATGGCTGTGGGAACTTTTTCAGCTTCCAAAGCTTGGACATTATTTACAGGGGAAAAAGCGGGGAGCAACTGGGTAAGAGAAAAACAGAAAGAGAAAGAGAGTGTGAGAGAAAGACAGACAGACAGACAGACAGACAGACAGACGGACGGACAGAGAGAGAGAGGAGAGAATGAAAAAGAAAAAAGTAGAAATGAGAAAGAAAGAGAGAGACAGACAGAGACAGAGAGAGAATGAATGAATGAATGAAAATGAAACAGAAAAAAAAAAAGAAATTGGACAACACCATAAAAGATAACTATTCCGAGCAAACGTGTTCATCTATTCACCTGCAAAAGTACAAAAACAGACAGTATATAAAACACCATTGCACGCCTATTCAGAGGACCGACCTGGAAGCATAAAACATAATTATTTCAGCTCACGAGCCAAACGCTTACGATGCCACTCCCAACAGGAAAAGAAGAAACAAAATGATCATATTAAATCGGAAAGAGGGTCAACTCATACTATCAGTCTCCTTTTTTTCGTCTTTTTATCTTTCGGCGAACCAATGCTAGTCAAACTTAGACTGCAATGGTTCCCTGTTGCATAAAGCATTACAGAAAATATTTTGTTAAAATTGTTTAATGGTCACAAAAGCGTTTCAAATGATGAATCGTTACAACTCGATGTATCAGTCTCAAATATTCGAGACTTGTGGATCTGCATGCAGTTCAATTTCGAATTTTTAAAAGACCCATTCATGGACAGTAGAGAAATCTTTGTTTGCGCCCTTTGCTCATAGACACACATACACATAGTCGTCATTTTTTTAAGGATAATCACACACACACATTTTTAAGGATAATCAACACACACACACACACACACACACACACACACACACACACACACACACACACACACACACACACACACACACATACACCCTACACCACTGGTGCGGTACATGAATCATCGCCAAAATACACGATTCGTGAAGATGACTTTGAAACCGAAGTGCAGCACTGATTTTAGTTGTCACAGAGCGACAGAATAACGAGTCTTGTGTATTGGTATCTAGAAAATTAACTCTTTGGCTCCCAAACTCTTTCCACCAACTGCATAAACTTAACCTTTTGACTCCCTCACCCTATCCAGGAAGCTGGTGGATAGGGTGAGGGAATCAAAGTGTTAAGTTTTTGCTGCGTTGTCATGGCTGACAGTGCGGGATGCTGGTGGTCAGGGTACGGGAGTCAAAGGGTTAGGTCAGTTACGCTTATCGCAGCACGTTTCTTATCTGAGGCGTTTTCTTTGTTGGATCAACTTAAAGACACTAAGAAACGTGTTGTTGTTTTAGTCGTTGTTGTTGTTGTTGTGTTTTAATGGTCCGTTACCTCAGTGGTTAAAGAGCCATACTAATGATGCAAGGATCGTGGGATTGATCCTCAGATTGGCTACAATCTTAGTTCATCTTAATCCTTCGACTCCCGTACCATATCCACTCACCGAAAATCTTAACTTTGACTCCTACTATGCACTCTCCTGCAGAACGGCATGGATAGGTGAGGGAGTCAGAGGATATTGTTTGCTTGCTGCATGGTTGATAACGCAGGATGGGTGGACAGGGTGCAGGAGTCAAAGGGTTAATCCAATCACTCTGGTGGTGTCGGCGTAGCGCTTCATGGGTCCTGTTTAGCCCTCTTCCCCACCCCCGCCCCCAACCTGCCCATTTAAAGACCTTGTCAGCGCATAAGATTTTGCGCAGGATTCAAAAAGTCTGTTACGTAACTATAGGATGACTTGGGTGGAGCGCATATGGAATTGTCCGAGTGCCATGAATCCCTCCTGAACAAATTCCAAACTCCAAATTCAGAACTCGAGCTCGCAGAAAACAGACTGTTTTAAAGCTCCTGTCACCTGACTATTTTGAAACAACAACAACAACAAAAGTAGGCAACAGGAAACCTGTTTCACTCGCGCTGGCCATTTGCGCATAGCTTATTACTACATGGAGAAAAGCCCTTTTGTTTCCACAATGTTTATGATGCTGATAAAAAGGAATTATGGTGATGTTGCTGTGAGGTTCCATTTAGATTTGAGACAGCGTGACAAGGCCTGAAAACTTTACTGGAATAAAGAATTAGTCACATTCGCTGGTTACTCGTTTTTTAGACTCTTATTATCCAACGGCTTGTTTTGTGGCGTTTTCAGCTAATGTAGTAAAGCAGACAGTTTTTACAGAAAACGCCACACGCCGCAGCTAAGAAACGCACTGCTGTTCATGAAGTTGCCGATATGTCGTTCATGACAAAGTCCAGTCTGTGCGCTTCGTCATCGTCATGTCCGCCATGTCCTGATCATCCGCCATATTGAATGTAGGTGCCAGTGAGATCCGGTCGTTTCCAGTCTTGTACCCATAGTTGTCAACCGACCTGAAACATAACAAGGTTTCATTAAATTATTGGTTGTTTTTTTAAACAAAAATGTACAATTTCACAAAAATTATTAAAAAGAAAAGATAGAAGACAGAGAGAGAGAGACAGAGAGAGAGACACACAGAGAAAGAGAGAGAGGGCAGAGGGACAGACAGATAAATAGACGATCAAACCAAACAAGCCAACAAGCATTGAAAAAAATGATTTCTGAAATATTTCCATGCCTTGTACATCCCACGTCGATAAACATTTAATATCACATACCAAACGCAAGTTGAAACGACTAAACTACATGAGAAACATAAGGGTGAACATGAACTTCTGTGTAAAAAGTAGAAAGAACAAACAAACAATACATAAACAGAAATCTTATTGTCACCTGGCTCTCGTATAAAAGTAGGTCATTACGCCTTTCCTAAGCCCAGATTTAACCGATGCTTAAATATAATCAAAGGACACAACTCTTGAGAATTATCTCCCATGTTGTATAGAACTTCTCAGATCTAACACAGTTTGCGCTACCCATTCAGCTAGCATAGAAGCAGAGAGTGTTCTGAGCTTACTGTTTTTGTACTTTGTATCTGCTTCTGTGCTAGCTGAATGGGTAGCGCAAACTGTGTTAGATCTGAGAAGTTCTATACAACATGGGAGATAATTCTCAAGAGTTATGTCCTTTGATTATATTATAAAAATTCTCCCTGCTTCCCTCTTATTTCTTTGGTATTACCGATGCTTAAATGTTTTCATTTGTTTGTTTGTTTGTCTGTCTGTCTGTTTGTCTGTTTTAAAGATTATCACACCATTCGTGCTCACGTTTGTTTTTTTTTTAAACTTATTTGTCCTGATGACGATGACCATGACGATGGAGAGGATAATCATGATGTTATGGAGTTTCATCTAGGATCCAGACTAGTGTCAAGGCAGCGCTCTACACTTACTATCATAAGACATCCTCGCGCCACACAGGCCCGAGAAATACAGACATCTGCGGTGTTGGTCAGATCTGAACAACACACTCAGTGGCGCAATCATAAGTGAATGGGACTCGACTGTGTGGTCCTAAAGATCTCCTAAATGAGCCCATAGCACACTCAACTCTGGGTATGGGCCGGTTGCGCCCGAAAAACTCCAATTTGATTTCAATAGGACCGCTGGGATTCAAACCCACACCCTTTCAGTATATAGTCCGTTGCGCTAACCACCCACCACGGCGACTGGTGGGATGCGTGAACATTATTCTAGCTCCAAGTTCGAAAAGTGAATTGTGGAATTATTTTCAGCACAACGATTCATCACACTCAGTTGGCCGTGTTACAATGCATTTCACCCAGTTGTACTCCAATACCATCATGCGCGCGCGAGCCACAGCGCATCACCGCCCCACACACACACACACACACACACACACCACACACACCACACACACGCACAACACACAGCCAACACACACACCACACACACAACACACAACACACACACACACACACACACAAAACACCACCACACAAGCACAACACACACACACACCACACACACACACACACACACCCCACACACACACACACACACACACACACACACCACACACACACACACCTCAGTTAGTGACACCCCCATCTTTTCATTTTTATTTCATCTCCCCAGGCACAAACTACTCGAAAAAATCATACAAAGAAATCGAGTTCGTCACGATTTTACATGTAGGTTACAGTGTCGCGTTTATCTGTCAAATTTAACCCCAGGCAGAATTTTAAAACTGTCATCGTGTAGGTCTAGGCTAGCCATCGAGTAGATCTCTTTCACTGGGGCCTCATAATTCAAGTACTCGCGAACGATCTAATTTCTTTTCTTAGAATGATTTCTTTTCGCTATCAGAATGGTTTGATTTGGTGGTTTAAAAAAGCTAGCAGTAACACAAACACACTGAAGACCACAAGGGCACAGCCACCCAGGAACAAGTCTTTAGATAAGAACTGAAAGACACTCTAAACACAAAGTAATGCAAGGCTTCTACTATATGTAAATGAAACATATTACAGGGTCGACTGGATTCTTTAAGGAGAAACACAACAACACAAATTAAAATAAATAAATGAATAGTGAGCCATCCGCTTTAATTTTTTTTTTTTTTTTACGTAGGTTACGAACATATTTATACAGGTCAAATTCTCTCTCTCTCTCTCTCTCTCTCTCTCCTCTCTCCCCTCTCTCTCTCTCTCTCTCTCAGCTCACTCATGCTCTCGCTCTCTGTCCACCTCTCTCTCTCTCTCTCTATCCAGCTCTTTGTCCACCTCTCTCTCTCTCTCTCTCTCCCCCCTCTCTCTCTTTCTCACACACTGTCTCTCCAGTCCCACCCCCCTTCTCTCTCTCTCTCTCCCCTAGACTCTGTCTATCGACTTCTACGCTGCCTCAGTGGCGTTGAACCCCACGCCGTTCATCCCTGCTCTACAACACCCCACCAACCCCAAGTTATTCAGTCAGGTCTCAGTGCCAGGAAACCCATGGGAGTTAGAGATGTCAAGTCACCAAGGGGCCACCCACCAGAGGACACTGTGCACAGCTACTAGGTCACTGTCGCTGGAGTTGAAATATACCTGTTCAGATCCACCTTACTAGGGTCCCCAAATAACGACTGTAATCGCTCATTCGTGGAGCAAGTTATAGTGAGCGACTCCACGGTAAGGAGACCTCCATCCTGGCCCTCTAGCATCGAACAGCCCCCAATGAAACACTGACACTAAAATCTCCCATGAACCACTGACACTAAAATCTCCAACGAACCACTGACACTAAAATCTCCAATGAACCACTGACACTAAAATCTCCAACGAACCACTGACACTAAAATCTCCAATGAACCACTGACATTAACCACTGACACTAAAATCTCCCATGAACCACTGACACTAAAATCTCCAACGAACCACTGACACTAAAATCTCCAATGAACCACTGACACTAACCACTGACACTAAAATCTCCAATGAACCACTGACACTAAAATCTCCAATGAACCACTGACAACAAACTCCCCAATGAACCACTGACACTAACCACTGAGACTAAAATCTCCAATAAACCACTGACAACAAACTCCCCAATGAACCACTGACACTAATGAACCACTGACAACAAACTCCCCAATGAACCACTGACACTAAAATCTCCTATAAAACCACTGACACTAAAATCTCCAATAAACCACTGACACCAAAATCCCCAATAAACCACTGACATCAAAATCCCCAATAAACCACTGACATCAAAATCCCCAATAAACCACTGACATCAAAATCCCCAATAAACCACTGACATCAAAAACCCCAATAAACCACTGACACCAAAATCCCCAATAAACCACTGACATCAAAATCCCCAATAAACCACTGACATCAAAATCCCCAATAAACCACTGACACCAAAATTCCCAATAAACCACTGACACCAAAATCCCCAATGAACCACTGACATCAAAATCCCCAATAAACCACTGACACCAAATCCCCAATAAACTACTTACAACAAACTCCCCGATAAACCACTGACACCAAAATCCCCAATGAACCACTGGCACCAAAATCCCCAATAAACCACTGGCACCAAACTCCCCAATGAACCCCTGACATCAAAATTCCCAATAAACCACTGACATCAAAATCCCCAATAAATCACTGACATCAAAATCCCCAAGAAACCATTGACATCAAAATCCCCAATGAACCCTTGACATCAAAATTCCCAATGAACCACTGGCACCAAAATCCCCAATAAACCACTGGCACCAAACTCCCCAATGAACCCCTGACATCAAAATTCCCAATAAACCACTGACACCAAAATCCCCAATAAACCACTGACACCAAAATCCCCAATAAATCACTGACACCAAACTCCCCAATGAACCCCTGACATCAAAATTCCCAATGAACCCCTGACATCAAAATCCCCAAGAAACCATTGACACCAAAATTTCCAATGAACCACTGACACCAAAAATCCCAATGAGCCACTGACACCAAAATCCCTAATAAACCACTGACACCCAAATCTTCAATAAACCACTGCCACTCAAATCACCAATAAACCACTGCCATTCAAATCACCAATAAACCACTGCCATCAAATTACCAATAAACCACTGCCACTCAAATTACCAATAAACCACTGCCACTCAAATTCCATAAACACCACTGCCCCAAATCACCAATAAACACTGCACTCAATCTCCAGTAAAACACACTGACACCCAAATCACCAATAAACCACTGCCACTCAAATCTCCAGTAAAAACCACTGACACCCAAACCCATCCACCAAATCATAAAACCACTGCCACTCAAATCTCCAGTAAAAACCACTGACACCCAAATCTCCAGTAAAAACCACTGCACCAAATCTCCAGTAAAAACCACTGACACCAAATCTCCAGTAAAAACCACTGACACCCAAATCTCCAGTAAAAACCACTGCACCAAATCTCCAGTAAAAACCACTGACACCCAAATCTCCAGTAAAAACCACTGCCACTCAAATCTCCAGTAAAAACCACTGACACCCAAATCTCCAGTAAAAACCACTGCCACTCAAATCTCCAGTAAAAACCACTGACACCCAAATCACCAATAAACCACTGCCACTCAAATCCCTAATCAACCACTGCCACTCAAATCACCAATAAACCACTGCCACTCAAATCCCCAACTCATGTTCACTTCAGGCATAGAAGCTGTAGAGCAAACCAAAACAGAGGTCACCACGAAATCGATACGAAACAATCTCTGTTTTATTTTC
>JAPXFY010000019.1:34777035-34782035 GCA_030674185.1 Monoplex corrugatus | reverse complement strand
ACCCTACCCCCATTTACATCATTATTGTATAACTTTTTTTTTTTAATTTCTTGTTTTTTAAAACTTGTTTTTATTCTTTTTTTTAAATACATATCATTTACAAACATTTTGAAATGTATACAATGCATAATCAACAGTTCTAACGAAATGTAGATAAACAAGCATTCGTTGCTATATACATATATAATATATAATATATTATATATATATATATATATATATATATATATATATATGTATATCCACATACATGCATATACATACACATGTACATAAACAAACATATATGTATACATATATATACATACATACATACACACACACATATATATCTACATACACACATATACACATATATACATACATAGACATAAACATACATATATATACATACATACATGTACATACACACATACACATACACACATACATACATGCATGCAGACATACATACACACCTGCACAACATATAAACATATATACATAGACACATATATATGCACATGCATTTCAATTTCTGATGTTCTTTCCTTTGAACCGTTTCCTAGACAGAGGTGTTGATTCCACGCCGCTTCTTCGGGCTCTTCAAGACATCACCAACGTGGATTAAGCAGTACTCTCAACTGGAAGTCCCAGCAAAGAGACTTAGTATCTACATAGGTACTACTCTTTTATGTCCCAGTGCCAGAAGCCCGTATAGGAACCAGTGATGTCAGACCGTCGTTGGGATACCCACCAGAGTAGACTTTGCACTCCCTTCACCCTCTCCACCCACTTTTTTGTTTCGTCTTTTTTTTTTTTTTTTTTTTCATAACACTGTTCATCTCTTGATGATAAATCAGTGACAAAGTTATCAGTGACAAAGTTATCAGTGACAAAGTTATCAGTGACAAAGTTATCAGTGACAAAGTTATCAGTGACAAAGTTATCAGTGACAAAGTTAGCCATAATATCTGTGTGTAGTCTTGCTGTCTTGTGATTTTTTTCTTTCTCGGGACTTGTGATGTTTGATGTATCGTTTATACTCTCTCTCTCTCTCTCTCTCTCTCTCTCTCTCTCTCTCTCTCTCTCTCTCTCTCTCTCTCTCTCTCTCTCTCTTCTCTCTCTCTCTCTCTCTCTGTGTATCTCTCTCTCTCTGTATGTCACTCTCTCTCTCTCTCTCTGTATCTCTCTCTCCGTATCTCTCTCTCTCTCCCCCCCCCCTCTCTCTCCCTTCCTTTAAAGGGAAATTATTTCACACTGACCGGAGAGGAATGTGTATCTGTGCATGTATCTGTCGGACTGTTTGTGACAAAAGCATGTGGATATGATGTTCTCACCTCTTTACAGATGGGTCGTAGCCAAATTTGGTCATAGGCGTAAACTGTTAAGGAGTCGCAAAAGAATAAATTCGGAAGGTAAGGCGCAAAGGTCATTGCTGGAGGGGTGGTTCTGTTGATAAGAACCATGGACTTAAGAAATAATATATCAAGTTCAATCCGAGCCTGCGACTGTCCATGTTAATGCTCCAGTCACTCTGGTAGTGCCAGCTTAATGTTTCGTACGTTCTGCACTCGCTCCCAGCCCCATCTTCCCCATTTCGAGACCTTGCGAGCGTATAGGGTTTTACGCAAGCTTAAGGAGTCTGCCAGATAATCACCGACTTATTTGGGTGGAGCACATAATTCAGAAACTGCCCAAGTGTGACGACTCCTTCCTAACCCTTTGACTCCTACGCCCGATAGCTGCCAAAACTTAACCCTTTCAGTCCTTCGCCCTATCCACCAGCTTCCTGTCAGAAGCTGGTAGATAGGATGGGGATTGAAAGGGTTACGTTTTTGTTTTATTATCATGGCTGACAATGCAGGAAGCTGGTAAATAGGGTGAGGGATTGAAAGGGTTAAGTTTTGTTTTGTTATCAAGGCTGACAATGCAGGAAGCTGGTAGATAGGGTGAGGGATTGAAAGGGTTAAGTTTTTGCTTTGTTATCATGGCTGACCATGCAGAAAGCTGGTAGACAAGGTGAGGAATTGAAAGGGTTAAGTTTTTGCTTTGCTATCACGGCTGACAATGCAGAAAGCTGGTAGATAGGGTGAGGGAGTCAAAGGTTTTTTTTCAAAACGAACTCCAGCCCCCTTACGACATAGTCATACAAAAATTAGAAAAAAACGAAGAAAGAAAGCACTAGATTATGTCTGTACCATGTCAGCCACAACATTCACTTTCAGTTTCCACTGCTCAACAACACGTCATATCTAGGCTACTGTACTGCGCGCGGATGACTCAAACTGCACAACTCCACGTCTCGCAGTGTTATTGTTATTATTGCTATTTTTGTTCAAAGCCCCCAGCCGACTGCATAGAGCCATATCAGGGCTATAACCGTTTCAATACATATACAATACTTCAACAGAGAAAGAAGGAAAAGAAAATTAAGTAACACATATCAATGTATTCGTTCACATAATCCAAGGAGATGCCCCTGGCGTTGATCACTGCGTCCAATTTATTCGCACACAGGATTTAAAATTATAGGCCTACCCGAATATAAACTTAAACACATCTAAAGAGACTAAAACGTATACAAAAACAGGAGTTGCCTAAAACTGCTTCTGTATATCTCATTCTCCTACAGCCAAAAAATGCACTTAATTCGTGTACCAAATTATCAATCCTAAGAGAAAGTACGTAAGACGTTATCAAACACATATAGGTGAATGGACCAGCAAGGCAAAAAAATGATTGAAAAAAAAAAAATGACAGAAAGCAAAGGAACAAGGCACAAAACAAAGACATTGACAGAAAAGAGGAAATTTCTAGCACAGAATTTCCAGAAGGTGGGGATACTATTTGTACTGAAAGACCCCCGGCATCCCCATGGGGGGATCTGCAGGCGTGTATACTACACGTAGATGACTCAAACTGTGCAACTTCACGTCTTGCAGTGTGACGAACTTTGAGCAAAGTGTCTACAAAAGCAGGCTACACGTGGCGGGCGCCAGCATAAACTGTACACGCTGGTGAGGTCCAGGAAGCATTAGTCACAATGAATAATGGATATCACAATGATTAATGAATTCAAGTTTTCACCACGAACTCAAACCTGCATGCACGCACGCATGTACACAGACTCGCATCCAAAACGTGTGTGTGTGTGCACGCACGCACACACACACACATACACACTGCCAACATACATACACATACAAAACAACACACAACACAACACAACACAACACAACACAACACGACACGACACGACACGACACGACACGACACAACACACACGCACACACACCACACACACGCACACACGCACACATGCACGCTCGAACACACACACACACACACACACACACACACACACACACACACACACACACACACACACACACACACACACACACACACATCACAGAGGATGACTCGAAAAGTAGGCCTATGTACAAAGAAGCGAAAGCAGAAATGTGCTGCTCAGGAAAAAAAAAAACACCAACACCCCCCCCCCCCCCCCACTTTCTACAGTATCTCTAAACGAAAAACCCAGAAGGTATCAACACGACACTCACCACTTTGACCTCTTTTTCTCCCAGTGAAAAGAAATATTTACATTATTTGGTATAATTCAGCCCAGCTGTTGCTTTCTGTTGTACTAGAAAATGCAGCTGGCCTTTTCCAGAGGCGTTACCCAATTTTCAACGAAGCACTTATTTCTTTCTTTCCACCTGTCCATTTCACATCATGCGTACCTGTTGAGTGTTTGCCAAGAGAATCCAATGTTTCGGGAATTAGTCCTACTTCTTCGATTCTGATCACTCGTGTGTGTGTGTGTGTGTGTGTGTGTGTGTGTGTGTGTGTTGTGTGTGTGTGTGTGTGTGTGTGTGTGTGTGTGCGTGCGTGTGTGTATGTGTGCGTGTGCATATGTGTGTGCGGGTGTGTATATATGTGTGTGTGTGTGTGCGTGTGTGTGGTTGTGTGTGTGTGTTTGTGTGTGTGTGTGTGTGTGTGTGTGTGTGTGTGTGGCGCGCGCGCGCGCGTGCATGTGTACGTGTGTATAAAATGTGTGTGTGTATATATATACAATATGTATGTGTATACAATGTGTGTGTACGCGTGTATGTGAGCAATGTGTGATGTGTGTGTGTGTGTGTGTGTGTGTGTGTGTGTGTGGGGTGTGTGTGTGTGTGTGTGTGGTGTGTGTGTGTGTGTGATTGTATGCGTATGTGTATGTGTATGTGTCTGTGTTTGTGAACTAGTTGTGTGTGTGTGCGTGTGTGTGTATGTATGTTTGTTTGTGTGTGTGTGTATTGTGTTTGTGTGTGTGTTATGTGGTGTGTGTGTGTATGTTCATGCATGTGTGTGTGTGTGTGTATTATATATGGTAGTATGTGTGTGTGTGTGTGTGTGTGTGTGTGTGTGTGTGTGTGTGTGTGTGTGTGTGTGTGTGTGAAAAATCATTTACAAAGAACATTAAACATTTGAATGAATGACGGTATACGTTTATGTTTAAGCTATTTCATTTCATATCTAAAGTTCACAAATATGAGTTACAGGCCTAGCGCGTTATGATCAAATTAAAATAGACAGGTTATGCAAACATTCGTTCATACACGAACATATTTGTTTTGTTACAGTAATCAGCAACACCCCGCAGTGTCTGTAAGTTCATACAGATGTACATTGACAGACAGAGAGAAAGACAGAGAGAGAGAGAGACAGACACACAGACACACGGACAGACAAACAGACAGAGAGACAGACACACGGACAAACAAACAGAGAGCCCACAAGACAGACACACAGACAGGCAGACAGAGAAAGACAGAGAACAGACAGAGACAGACAGAGACAAACAGAGAGAGAGAAAGAGAGAGAGAGAGAGAGGGAGAAAGAGAGGGGGGAGAGAGAGAGAGAGAGAACATGCAGAGACAGAGACAAATACATGAGGAAGAGGGATGGGAGGGAGGGAGGAATGGAATTCGGCAAATAGATGTCACTTCCAAGTTCATACCATTTCACGT
>JAPXFY010000019.1:34709535-34767035 GCA_030674185.1 Monoplex corrugatus | reverse complement strand
ATCCTAACCAGCTTGACTATAAAATTGTGTCTGTCTTTACAAAGAAATAAAGAAATTGTTATTTTGTTATTTTTTGTTTAAAGTCCCAGCCGCTTGGTAGAGCCATATCAGAGTATAACCGTCTCAAAACATACACAACAACAGGAAAATAAAAAGTAAAAGAAAATTAAGCACACATATCAATGCATTTGAGCCATAATCTAGGAGAATCTCCTGGTGTTGACCACTCCGTCCAATTTATCACACAGGGGATTTAAAAAATGAATATAAAATTAAAATAAAAAGGTACTAACACATCAATAAAAAAACGGTCTTAAATTACCTAAAATTGCTTCTGCATATCTCATGACCCTAGAGCCAAAAATGCACTTAACACATGTACCCAGTTATCAATCTAAGAGAAAGTCCGTAAGACTTTATCGACCACACACAGGGAAGGGACCAGCAAGGCAGAACACGATAGGAAGAAATGACAGAAAGGAATAATGCAGAAACGAAGACTGACAGAAAAGGGGAACTTTCTAGCACAGAATTTCCAGAAAGTGGGGATACTATTTATACTGCAAAGAACCCCCGGCATCCCCACGAAGGGAGCCAGGGGAGAGAAACAAATGGAGTAGGAACTGCTCTCGTTTAAAATGAAACTGACAAAAAAGTGAAATTTCTTTAATTCCTACATTGCTCCCAAAACTTTTGGAATTACTGAAATCATGTTTACAAGTTAATTCTAAACAATTACATTTGTCGCAGAGATAAGATCAGATCCAGAAATTTCGAAAATGTTAAATCTTAGCGAGTATAAACTGAAAAATGGATTGCTTCATCAGTTTCCTTTTATTTGGGGAATGTGTGTATGTGAGTGGGTGTGGTGGAGGACAGAAGAAGAAGAAGAAGGAGAGAGAGAGAGACAGAAGACAGACAGACAGACAGACAGACAGACAGAGACAAAGAGAGAGAGGCAGAGTGATGAAGTGAGAATAAAAAAAATTAAAATAAAGTAAATAAAAATAGCGTCACACATACACACACACACCACCACACACCACACACACGTACATTGACAAACTAGAAAGAGACAGACGAGAGACAGGGGGGAGGGAGGGAGGGAGGGAAAGAGGGAGAAAGAGACAGTTTCCCAAATGTTGAAAACAAAACAAACCCCATCAGACAAAGACTAATCAAACCCTGCCTCCCCTCCATTTGTCTGGCAATACTGAGAGCAAGAAAACACACACACAACACATACACACACACACACACACACACACACACACACATTTGCACGCACGCGCAGAGGGAATAATTGTGACAATACTTATCGATAGACGTCATTCAAATGAGTTGTTTCCCCTCAGGTTTGGGGAGCCCGTCATCTTTGTCCTTACCTTAAACGGTGACAACTACAAAACTAGTACGGTACTGTGTTATCATAAACAAACTCTTATTTCCCGGTTTTGTTTATTTGTTTGTTTCAGTTCGCGTACATCTACATCGGAAATGGTCAGTCCGGTAGTCTGGATGATGGATCTGATTTTGATCAAGTCCTCTCTGTTATCCCAGAACTGCTCTTAGTCCAGAGTTGCCCCATTTGGCAACTGCTGATTTCTTCCCCCCCCCCCCCTTTCCAGTAATCCCTCATCCCCACCTGCTGGATCACAACCTTGACATTGGGACGGCGGAAGGGGAGGGCTTAACCCTTTGACTTCTGCACCATATCCACTAGCATCCTGCATTGTAAACCATGATAGCGAAGCAAAAAACTTAATCCTTTGACTCCCTCACCCTACTACACCAGCTTCCTGAAGAAGGCTGGTGAAAAGGATGAGTCAAAGGGTTAATTTTTTGCAGTTGGTGGACAAGGTGCAGGAATCAAAGGGTTAATTGTCTCAGTGAGCTTTTAAATCCAATTCAAAATCCCACCTCTTCTCCGGAACAGTGAAATGTACAACTGCTTCTTTCCTTCAATTTGTGTAGATGTTTGTTGTTTTTTTTTAATTGTGTAAGGTAGTCTCTGTCAATTGTATGCATATGCCTGGTGTGTGAGTGCGCTTTGATTTAAATTATCAAGATAAGGTGCCGTATAGGTACTGTAATTACTATTATTGTTATTATTAGAGCTAAGCTGGCAAGAGCCTTGTGCTCTTGATGGGGTTTTACGAGTCAGACAAGACAACGGATGGCGTCCAGCTGAACGGTGACCCACTCACTGATGATGGATTATGCAGACTGTCTAGCAACAGATGTTGCCTGCGCAGTGTGGGCCAGAACAAAGTGTATACGCACATCTGAGATAAAATGACTACAGCATGTGGAATGAAGTGCATAAAGGACATCTTTTGATGTGGTCATACACTGAAAGTTTTCAAGCTGGTAATGATCAATTTGTAGACATGTTTGCAGCACACACACACACACACACACAAGATCATATTATATATTATATATATTAATATATATTATATATATATATATATATATTATATTATTATTAATATATATATATATATATATATAATACATATATATATATAATACACATGTACCATCAGTTGGTCTGAATAAATACCATGTCCATACTACACTCACCCTTTTGGTACCCTTCAAGATTTTCTTTCAAAAGAAGACATTTTATGTAAAGTTTGCAGTTAGGCTGCCATTAACTGTATAGTAAACATTTTTAACTTGTTTTGAGATAAACCATTAATATGCACACACTTACCAATGGTGCCACAGCTGCTTTAATTGTATAACATCAATGACATGTGATGTAAGTCCAAAAAAGTACAGAAAGTCCAAAATGCGGCAGCTAGACTGTCTGTAGGGCTAAAAGGAGAGATCATATTACACCACTTCTGCAGTCTTTCACTGGTTACCAGTATCTGCACGGATACAATACAAAATAGCTACTCTGACTTCTCGTCTCTTACAGCACAGCTCCCCTTATGTTTCAGAAATGATTTCAACATACCTGCCATCACGACAGCTCCGATCAAGTTCTGACACCGTTTGCTAATTGTACCTCGTGTAAAAACTCAGTCGTTTGGTGAACGCTCTTTCTCTTTCTCAGCTCCTCTCTTTGGAAACAGTCTCCCATATGACCTTCGCCATGCTCCTTCTCTCACATCTTTCAAAACCGGTCTCAAGACCTACTGTTCAAAAATGTTTTTGAGACAACACTCCATATTCACTCTTGATTCTATCATTCCTCCTTATCCATTGTTGAGAGGGTGCATGCTGTGTGTGTGTTGTGTGAGTGTGTGTGTGTGTGTGTGTGGGTGTTTGTTGTCATGCATAGTTCTGTTTTCCTTTCCATATTTGTGTGTAGGGGATGTGGTATGAGATGTGTTATTATGTTATCATGTGGTATTATGCGGTATGATGTGTTTGCAGTATGAAGTGTGACATATCTGTCCATATGTCTTATGTTATATGTGTACACTATTTGTGGCTGTTCTGTGCGTCTATTATGTGAAGCGCCTTGTGCTCCCTCCTTGTGAGGGAGGAAGGCGCTCAACAAATGTCCAATATTATTATTATTATTATTATTATGTAACTAACTACGTGCACGAAACATGGATCCTAAAATAGAGCAGCTGAGATGCTGTGTCTTCAGAAGACTCAAAACTTGGAGACGGTCTAATCAACATTCACGCCAATTTGATACTTGTGTATGAAGACAAGCATGTGTCATATAAGACAGTTTGCTACTTGACTGATAGTTTCTAAAAAATCCGACTGGAAAGACAAATACTGGAGTGGACATCCAAGTGAGGCCTAGAAAAAGCAAACTGTTCAGCTGGTAAAGAGAGTAATTCAAGAGGATCTGCATATTTCAGTTTGTGAAACGAGTTTAACTAATGGCATCTTATACGGAGGCATAAGACTTTAGAATGAGCAGGACTGAAAGACGAACAAACCAAACCATTCTGGTAGAACTGAACAAACAACCTGAACTAGTTGGGAAAATGAAAATGAAATACTTCAGACATGCTATAAGACATCAGAGCAGCCATGTAATGAAGACAGTAGCCCAGGGCAAAATGGAGGGCAAGAGACTCCAAGGAAGACTGCCCACTTCCTACATAGAGAACATAACCAAGTGGATGAAGTTGCCGAAAGATGAAATCTACAGGAAGACTGGATGAAGGATGTAGACAGCTGACAGGGCATGCATCAGCGGCTACCATCATGAATGATGTCATCGACAGTTTCATATGGAGGCATAGTTGAATGGATCTTGAGATATGAGCTGAGGTGAGGAAAATGGCTACCAGATAAATGCCTTATCTTCTGACACGGGAGCAGAAGAAAAGGAACCCACAGGAATCAGAGTTTGTTTGAAATGTTTAAGCCAAAGGGCCTCAAACGTCTATGTGATGAGATCACAAGTGACGAAATGTGAATCACCTAACAGAACAGTCCAATCAAATGGTTTGAAGTAATGATGAAAGACCATTGTACTGAAACCAGGTTTTCAAAGCTGGAAGAGGCTTTTCTCCATTTTCGTCAACTCTCCAGACTTTGTAATGTTTCAATATTTTGCCTGAAAAGTCTACCCTACAGCTAAAACGTTTTGACTATAGTTATGCAGTCCATCCATAAGTATCTAATATGGTGGGCACCAGCTAAATCCTACTTCTAAATGACATCGCAAGTGCCTATAAAGTCACAGTCACTGTGACTTATCTACAAAACAATGTATTCCAAGTTCTCCCTTGCTCACTCTACAGCCCTGACCTAGTCTAACAACTTCTGTTTGTTTCTCCTTCTGGTTGGCAAAAGGTTTTCGAGTATCCAAGACTCAGATAAGCAATGAAATCACAGTTTGCTACCATATCTCAATCAGACTATCACAAAGCATTTGACTCTTGGCTGAGGGGGCGGAAAACTCTGTGTGGAGAGTGGAGAGTACTATAATGGATTCAAGATTTCATATAGGTTCATCCCCCTGGGCCCCTATTTTTTTTTTTATAAAGTAGGCCTACCTGACAAGTTTTTGGGATCATTCCTAAAATTAGCTGGAAGATAGTGTGTGCATGTGCTAGTGAGTGTGTTTTTGTGGGTTGTGTGTACGGAATGTTGTGTATTGTGTATTGTGTGTGTGTTGTGTGTGTGTGTGTGTGTGTGTTGTGTGTGTGTGTGTGTGTGTGTGTGTGTGTGTGTGCGCACATGTGCATTCATCTTTCTTTGAATAAACGTTCAGCATGAATTCCTCAGCTGTATAACAGTCAAGCATGTAAAGTTGATGGGCATGGCTTTTGTTCCTTGTTGTTTGTTTATTCATAATTTTATTTAGTCCAGTTTTAATTTTCTTTTTTTGTTGTTGTTGTTATTGTCCTTTTATGTATTTTTGTTAGTGACTGTGACTCATAATGTGAGAGATCTTTGTTTAGCAATTTCTTGGCAATTCAGATCATACTTTCACACTATTAACCCACTGACTCTCACACCCTATTTATCATCTGCAAAAAATAAACCCTTTCAACTTCCTCATCCTAACCACCAGCTTCCTGCAGGAAGCTAATAGATAGGGTCAGGGTGAGGGAATCAAAGGATTAAGTTTTCACTTTGCTAGCATGATTGACAATGAAGGATGGTGGTGGACAGGGCCCGGGAGTCAAAGGGTTAAAAGAACTTGAGGATATGAAGACCTTGCCAACATTAAGGGTTTTGCACAGGCTCGAGGAGTCTGCTAGATGATTATGGGAGATTTGGGTAGAGCACATGGGGAAGTGCCCAAGTGCAATGAATCACAACCAGTCTACACATAAACTCTATATAAAATCTGCTGGCAAAGTCTTGAGGTTCTACCTAACTTATGATTATGCGTTATTGTCTGGATTGATCTTTGAACATCAAACAACAGTCCTTGCAAATCAACAGAAGAAAACCATTCATAATGTATATTTCACATTTTATTACTAGAGTAAAATACTGAGAACCCTGTTCGTTCTATATAATTTTTAAAACATGACTGTCAAGATATTTTGCGTAGAGGTAATTATAACCCGCAACATGTCTACAGATGCAGATCTTCCAACTATCAAAACATGTCTATTTGCATAGGTTATACTGTCATAGCAATCATTACAGTTGATTCAAATTCAAAATGAACAAAAAAAAAGAAATCCTAACACTTACAATAACAAAAAACAAATCAAAAAGGAAACCCCAAGTTCTGACAAGCAAATATTTCAGAATCAATGTCTCCTCCCTAACCCCCCTCCTCTGACACGTCTCCTCCCTACCCCCCCCCCCCCCTCCTCTGACACCATTTATTTCCATTTCTCACATCCTGACCTTGAGCTGATTATTGTTTTATAATGTATACCTGCAAATGACAAAATACAAACTCTAAAAGGTCTGAAAACGATTGTTTTGTAACTATACTAACAAATAGTAAAACTTTTGAAAAGCATACTTTTCTGACAACACTGACATAACTGAACTTTTTTTTTTCATAAAATACTTTCAATCACAAATATGGTGTAGAAGTAAAACAGCAAATAAAACGCTCACAAACACAGATTCTTTCATCTCATGTAAGTTTGCTTAACATTATACTGTTGTGACACATTGTCAGACAGGTTTGTCAAACTTCCAGCCTGCAGTTGGGTACATAATCATGAACCCTGCAGTTCGTTCACAGTTCAAATGTTAACGGTGTGTATATATATCCAAGTCACTGGTCATTGCTCATAGATCCAAAAGGTTGCATAATCTGTCCTCCACTTGTCCCCCATCTTGTTTTCATATCTGAAACAAAATAAAAGAACATGATGAAAGAGGTAACTGTGCTTCTAAAAGTGTCGTGAACAGCAAAAACTGGAGTGCGTCATTTTTTTGTCATTTTTGTTTAAAGCCCAGCCGACTGTGTTAAGACATATCAGAACTATACTTGTTTAAAAAAAAACATACATTACTTTAACAAAAACAAAAACAAAACAAAAAAATGAAAAGGAAAGGAAAAGAAAATTAAATACACATGCATTTGCACACATAATCTAAGGAGATGCCCCTGGCGTTGACCACTCCTTCCAATTTATCGCACAGGGATTTTAAAAAAACATACCTGAATACAAATTTAAACATAACTAAAAACACTAAAACATATATTAAAAAACGGCCTAAATTACCTAAAATTGCTTACTCATATCTCATTTCCCTAGAGCTAAAAATGCACTTAATACATGTACTCACTTATCAATCCTTAGAGAAAGTATGTAACACTTTGTCAACCACATACAGGTGAATGGACCAGCAAGGCAGAATATGATGGAAGAAATGACAGAAAGCAAAGGAACAAGGCAGAAACAAACAGACTGACAGAAAAGAGGAAATTTCGAGCATAGAATTTCCAGAAGGTGGGTTATTATTTAATAATTTATACTGAAAGAGCCCCTGGCATTCCCACGGAGTGCGTGGCCCTAAGAATACAGCACCTGCCAACAATACAATTCAATTCCCAGTTGGACATGGACTCTTCTCTCTCCTCCACTAAATCCTGAATAGTGGTCTGTGTGCTAGTCTTTCAGATGAGATGATAAACCAAGGTCTGTGTGCAGCATGTCTTTAGGAAGTTTAGCACATGTTAAAGATCTCATAGCAGCAAATGAGTAGTCCCTGGCAATACTGTGTAACTATAAACAACCACTTTCACAGGTGAACAAAAACACATGATATACACAGAAAAAAAACCCCCAACTAAACCAACAACACAATGGATGGTGCAATGCTGTGGTGATATCTTATCCCTGGTGAGAGCAGATCACATTTTACATGGGAAAAAGCTGTTGTGACAAAGAGGTGATGCAATCCAACCCAGTCAATGAATTACCACTAACATGATAAATTAAAAGTAACAGTGATGGAATAATGGCTTAGAACCTAGTTTCTGTCTGAGTGAGATGCGGGAAACTTGAGCTTTGACTTCAAGCCACACACACACACACACACACACACACAACAAACACACACACACACACACACACACAGTGACACACTCTACAAGGCCTTGAGTAGTGATCTGCGTGCTGGTCTTTCAAATGAGATGTTAGACCAAAGTGACATGTGCATCACTTAATTGAATGCATGTACAAGAAACCATGGCAACAAAAATCATGAGTGTTGTCTCTGGCAAAACTATGAAAAAAAAGACACTTTAATGGCTACATAAAATAGACACAAACAGGAAAACGAAAAAACCAGGATGGTGCCATACTGTGGAGACACATTCTTGCCAACAAAAAACCTGAATTTCACAAATAAACATGCTGTGATGAAAAAAAAAAGTTAGAAATAAAACCCAAACACCAATACAAATCATGCGTATAAATATATATATATATATATATATATATATACACACACACACACACACACACACACACACACACACACACACACACAATGTATATATATATATATATATATATATATATATATATATATATATATATATGAACTTGGAATTCGAATGAAAGTTTACCTTAAGTGTTAAAATTGTTTTCACTTTCTGAGCACAACATCAAAATAATCAATCTGTCAATGTATATATTTTTTCAGGAATAAGTTATATTACATCTTTATAAAAAAAATGTCAAGAAAGCAAACAACTCAAAATGATTCACATTCAAAATAATGTACTTATGTGTTAAATAACAATGACTGATAAAAATTGTATTCTAGAAATCCCTGAAAATTAAACTTTCCATTCCCATTCTAGTTTTCTATTCTGACAAATAGACTAAATTACCCATGCACATTTAGTCTGTCAAATTTGGAGGCAAGTTATCCTGGTGCTCAGAATGTGCAAACAATTCCATATGCCATTTACTTACTGCATAAATACAATTATTCTAGTTCATTGCTAAGACAAAAAAGTGTACCAAGTAGTCTTCAGATAATGGAAGTATGTATGAATCTTATCTACACAGATTAGATATTGAGATTTCAATAGTTCATTCATCATCATGAATACAAGTTGCAGTATACAATATAGCTATCAAGACATTGCCCTATCAGACTTCACTTTCCTTCAGAATATGTATACTAAAACGTTGTGTGTGTGTGTGTGCGCGTGCGTGTGCGCGCGCATGCGTAAAAATCATATACACTCCACCCAAATCTCTTAGGAATGTTCACTGGTAGTCTCCTTAAGACTAGATACAAAACCTTTTATATGCCAGGAAGGCCTTGAAATGAGGAGGAGAAGTGTGTGTGTGGGGGTGGGGTGTGTGGGGGGAGGGAGATCATGATCTATGATATACTAAGCTGGCACCACAAGAAAGCCCAGAGCATAATGAATCATATTTTACCTACACTCATACATATTTCACCCACACTTAAAATTTTAGTCATGACTTTGAAGGCTTGATATCTTGATATCTTTTCAGTCAAAACTTGGCCAGAAAATATGGTTACACTAGAAAGGCAACTGATCCACAAATCATTTTGTCTGCATTGTGATTCCTTACGCGTATGCTTTCTATAGTTTCATGATCTTATTAAGATACTGTGCATAATGACACACTTTAATAGGTGTCAGCATCACACTGGTTATTACATGTAGAACAAAAGTATACACCAGTGAGAAACTAACCATACTCTCGACACACATTTCAAAGAAAACTTGGCTGACATACAACATCAAAGAGACAAAAAAACATCAAATTATTTCAACCAGCCAGACCACTTGATCAACAACATCCATGTGAAAGGTCTGTGGCTCTGCTAGTGCTACAGTAACACTACAGTGTCATTTACAGAATAGACATGGAATCCCATCTCAAAGAAAAACTTAGAACAATCTAGTCTCATGATCTTCATGTTCATCCTTGGACTCCTGCACCCTATCCACCAGATTCCTGCAGGAAGTCAAAGGGTTAAGTTTTTGTTATGTTAGCATGGTTGACAATGCAGGATGCAGGCAGACAGGGTGCGGGAGTCAAAGGTTAAGACAACTCATCAATCCCTGCCCCACAACATCTACACAGAACTGAAGCAGTACAAATACTTTTCACACATCCGCACATCATCTGGCTTGTTTGCATGCCTTTATTAGTTTATATGTTCGAGAGTGCATGTGCGCATATTTGCATGTTTATATGCTGGTGAGTATATCACTATATGGGTAGTACTTCATTTGTCCATGCTTGTACATTATAAACCATAGTTTGTGTAATTTGGCTGAATTTAGGTACATTTCTAATTGTGTGTGTGTGTGTGTGTGTGTGTGTGTGTGTGTGTGTGTGTGTGTGTGTGTGTGTGTCCATGCATACTTTATATGAGAGCTATTAACTGATGATACATTTTCATTCTAATAGTTAACTGACCATTTCATACTTTTTTAACTCCCTCCCCAATCATAAGACTTTATGAGGTCTTGGCTTTATGACTGAACACATATCTTTATATTTTTTAACTGTTCCAAATCCCTCTTTATAAGACAGGCTCTGCTGAATCTGACAAAAGATTTTTTATTACTCTGGTTTTCCCTACAGTCCCCTGGCTGTTGGATTAGGATGTTTTTTTCCTCCCTTTTCCATGGCCAGACTGGATTCATTGCACTAGCACAATATAATTTAATAACATCAGCACTACCTCTCACTTTCTTATTTTTCCACTTATTCAAACATATGTATACATTAGTATTTCTGTATATATGTAGGCTATACACTTTCTCTCTAGAAAATTCAGTAAGTGTATTATGTGCATTACAGATTATTGATTTCCTATATTTTTGCCCTAGGCTCTCCTCAGGAAAAACAAACAAACAATAATAAGGCATTGCCATTGGTTCACTGTAGAATGCATCTTCACAAACATGTTTTTTTTTTCAATGGCCCAGTCACACAGTTGTTAGAGCATCATGCTCATTGCGTAGGGATTGTGGATTCAACCATCAGGTGGTCCAGGTTTTACAAGGTATGCTTGATTCTTTTGAAAGAGCCACAAATTTGAGATCCGATGTTTCAAGTTCAATCCCAGCCCACAACATTTTAAACTGGCTTGTTAGATGCCCATCTTCATGCTCCTATCATTCCAGTGGTGTCATCTTATTGTTTCATTAAGCTCCTTCTCCTCCCTTTTTGCCCTCCGTATTTCAGGACCTTGCCTGTGAATTGCACTGTTTGCAGGCACTAGGAGTCTGCTAGATATTACTTGCAGATCTGGGTGGAACACATATCAATTGCCCAAGTACAATCAATCCCTTTCAAGCAAACTCAGTTGCCAAAACATACATCAATTGCCTAAGTACAATCAATCCCTTTCAAGCAAACTCAGTTGCCAAACAAACACTTTATGATTTTTCATATCTGTCATTTTCTACAGCTCAATGGTACATCAGTGAAGTTGCAAGATTGTTTTATTCCCTGAATTTTGTGTCTTTGTTGTCTTTTGTGTATGTTTGACATAGGCCTGTTGGCCAAAAATTTGCACCTGTCTTGTTTTGTGGATTGAACATGCAGTCTCGCTCTATATTCATGAGTATGAGTTTCTGGTTTCTATTTCCTTGAACACTGGTAGTTCCCTTTGATTCATCAGATTTAAAAAGTACACCTTCCATTTTTTTTGGTCACAATCTCATTTTTTCCATTTAAAGGAAAAATAGGTTTTTTTCCATTCTCCCTGTACACAATGTAAGTTGTGACTCTGTATGTGTTTGTCTGAGTGTCCGTTCCAAGTTTCTTCACCATTCTCAATCACTATACGTGTGTGTGTGTGTGTGTGTGTGTGTGTGTGTGTGTGTGTGTGTGTGTGAGTGTGAGTGTGAGTGAGAGTGTGTGTGTGTGTGTGTGTGTGTGTGTGTGTGTGTGTGTGTGTGTGTGTGTGTGTGTGTGTGTGTGTGTGTGCGTGCGTGGCGCGTGTGTGTGTGCGTGGCGCGTGTGTGTGTGCCCATATATGTGTGCAATCAACAATAACTCATCTTTTGCCCTGTCACACACACACACTTCTTCTGTTGTGTGGCCACAATCAACCTGCTGATTATTTTGCCACAGAATAGGGGGTTTCCACGAACGGGCTGCCTGACTGAAAAAAAAAAAAAAAAAAAGAAAAAAAAATTTGCTCCTCACATTTACACTCTCCCTGCCCACTAACTGGATCAGAGAAAACGAGAAGTGATGGGCAGGCATCCTAGTGACGGCCCCGGCACCCTCGCCACAGCGGCCCTCCTACCAGCACACCCCCCACCCACTACCTACCTAACCAAGCACTCTCACATTCCTACAGGTGACACACGCGCACACACACCACACACACACAAACACACGCGCACATATACACACACATGCGCACACATCACATATACACACACATGCGCACACATGCACACACACCTGCTCACACACACACACGCACACACACCTGCTCACACACACACACGCACACACACCTGCTCACACACACACGTGTGTGTTTGTGTAATGACTGAGAAAGGTAAAGAAATTTGGAATAGATTTTTTTTTTAAATAAAACAAACAAAACAAAACAAAAAGTCTGAATAAACAAGCAAACCTACAATGTTATAAAAAATGCAGTATACTTCATTTATATTCGCATAATCTATTTAGTGTAAATTAAACTCTCAAATTGTGTACACATCATGCGCCTGTGGCCATCAAACTGAAACGTGTCGCGAGGTGAACGAAGATAGTTGACATTCGACATGTAGGCTAAAGGGGTAAGGGAACACACAAGGAAAATATACAATATATACTCTGAAAATCACGACATCAGAACTGAAATACCTTCATTTTATTCACTCTTTCTTGGTTGTTGGGCCGGCCTGTTCTTTATGGGCGTTGTTGACCAGTTTCTGCACTGTTTTTCTAGTGTGGCCGCTCGGGTCTTCGTGGTGATGTTTTTCAGCATCCTTCTTCGAACGGCCTTTGCCACTGTGTCCATGGCTTTCGTACTTGTCCTGCTCGATATTGTATTTATCTAATTCATCCATATACTTGTCGTCCCCAGACATTTTTAAAGCGAAATGAAGAAATTGCACTACCACACAACAAGCGCCGATCAGCAGACTGCCACAGACTTAGGTATGGTGACACAAGTTATTACAGTACGTATGATTGGCTGAGCTTGTACTTAACAAAGAGTTCATTGGCTCGTTTCTTGTGTCAGCCATGGTCACTCGGTGACGAAAAAGAAAGTCCACGTCGACAGTGGAAGTAGCTGTGTCAACAAGATTTTTCCTTCGTGTTCCTGTAAATCTCAAATTAGTGAATTTTCCTGTAACAATATCATACGAATAGAACGTACTTAACATGCCCCCTGTTTTACACGTTCTTTCGTGATTACAAAACAAACTTTGTACCATGTCTTCGCCTTAGTGAAAGGACTTGTATCGTCTGCTCTGCGGCATATGGGAGGCAATCGGGAGTTATGCGGGTACGGGAGAAACAATTCACACACACGCACATAAATATATACATATATACGTGTTTTTACACACACACACACACACACACACACACACACACACACGCACGCACGCACGCACGCACGCGCGCGCGCGCACACACACACACACACATATATATATATGTATACATTTATATATATATATATATATATATATATATATATATACATACACACACACACACTATATATATATATATATACATATGTACATCATCATCATCATCAGGTGCCTTGCCACATGGCGTTGCAGATCTGGGTGGAGCATATGAATTGCCCAAGTACAATCAATTCCTTTCATGCAAACTCAGTTGCCAAACAAATATTTCATGATTTTTTATATGTCATTTTCTACAGCTCAATAACGCGTCAGTTAAGTTCCAAAATTGTTTTACTCCCTGAATTTTGTGTCTTTGTTTCTTTGTTGTCTTTTGTGTATGCTTGACATAGGCCAGTTGATCAAAAATTTGCACCTGTCTTGTTTAGTGGATTGAACATGCTCTATATTCATCTCTCTCTCTCTCTCTGTATAGGCATATATATATATATATATATATATCTATATATATATATTATTATATATATATGTATATATATATACATACATATATATGTACACACACACACACACACACACACACACACACACACACACACACACACACACACACACACACACACACACACACACACACACACACATGCAGAATGAAAGACGAAGTTAGGGCAGCGTTGAAAAAAATGAAACTGGGAAAAGCCCCAGGACCAGGCAATATTACTATAGATTACTATAGAAATAATTGAGGCTCTAGATGAATTTGGTATTGAAAAAGTAACAATCCTCATACATAAAATTCATGACACTGGAAAAATCCCTAAAGATATGTCAGAATCAATTTCATTGCACTTCCAAACAAAGCAGGGGCTGTAGAATGTGAGCTCCAGCGTACCATCAGCTTGATAAGCCATGTGACAAAGATTCTGTAAAGAATATTCTTGATGAGGACAGGGAACAGAATCAAAACAGAAGTAGCAGAAGAACAATGTGGATTTGTTGAATATATGTATATGTTACCGTCAATGTACGAATTCAGGCAATGTGTGTATTTCAGGCAATGTTTAGGCAATACGCGTAACTCAATTCCCGTAGAGCTTGATATGTATGCAAGCGTACATTTTAAAAAACATCCATCGATTCAACTTCAAACACCAAGATACTGTATTGCCATGATAGTACCTTTCTTTCCTTTCTTTTTTCTTCTTTCTCATAGTCTATAGTTCCTCTAGTCCCTATAGGCCTAAACATTGCCTGAAATACACACATTGCCTGAATTCGTACATTGACGGTAACATATATACATATATATCTATCTAAATCTCTCTCTCTCTCTCTCTCTCTCTATATATATATATGTATATATGTATATATATATGTATATATATACATACATACATATATATATATGTATATATATGTATATATAATATATACATATATATATATATATAAAATATAGATATACATATATACAGAGACAGAGAGAGAGAGAGAGAGAGACAGAGAGAGAGAGAGAGAGAGAGAGAGAGAGAGAGAGAGAGAGAGAGAGAGAGAGAGAGATGTATTTTTCCCTTTGAAAAATGAACAAAAAATGCACAGATGCAGTTTTGAAAGAGACTTAATTCCATGTGTAAAAACTGTGCTTGTTTGTTTAAAGTCAAGATCAAGAAGCAGAAGAGCTCTATTTATTTTCAGTAATAACTAACCAACAGAAGCAATTATCACTCTCTTAATTTTAGTAATAACTAACTAACACAGAAGCAATTAATTGTTTTGAATTGTTTTCTGTATATTCTATTCATATATATATATTACAAGATCCAAAACAAGAATGACTGCCTGCGCCCAAGCAAACACAAACCAGAAGAACAAGAAAATCAATGTAAGCGCATCTCCAACAGCGCTTGTTTTGTTTTGTCTTGTTGGAGATGCGCCTACATTGATTTTCTTGTTCTTCTGGTTCATATATATATATGCAAAGTACATTCAGCCGTGAAACTGTACCTCATCCCGCTCAGAGCTGAAAAAGATACAGGACCTGCCCAAAATTTTCAATTTGTTTTATTTTATGATGTTTTTACCTTAAAAGAATACAGAAGTCTGTGCCAGCTTACTCCCAAAAACTCTTGATGTTACAGTATACAAACCCCAAGCTGAATTCAACAGTCATTAGCACTAGGTAGAAAGAAACTCTAGGGAGAGCTAGACAACAGAAGGTCTTCAGAGAAGTAACCCCCTTTAGACAAGTGTTTCGGCCCTGAATTCCTTACACTCTCGGGGGGCCGGGCCACATCCAGGTCATGACTCCTGGATGCCCTTCTGCTGTTGTCTATTTTTTTTTTTTTTTCCCACGCCGGGGATCGAACCTGGGCGATTCTGCGCTTCAGAACTGCGGTACGCGGTTTTACCAATGTGCTAACGGGGCACACATCATCTGTAGGGAATTTAATCCTTATGAAGTTCACTTTTTTGGTTCCTCCTTGCCCAGATCCAGCTTGAGCTCCTTTCTGCTGCCTCTGCCATCGCTTTAAGGGCTCTAGTCCTCTTCTTCCCAGAAATGGCGAGTTGTTTCATGAGATCATAAGCGGAGGTGCCCACAAACCCTCTTGCCCCGACCTCTATGGCGAAGATTTTGACCCGCAGACCTGCTTTCTTCAGGGTGCTGGCAAGACCGGCGTATTTTTCGGTCTTGTAGATATGTGCTTCTTCCATTCTGCTTTCGTATGGCACAGTGAGTTCTATCAGAATCACTTGTTTCGAGGAGTCAGAGTGGAGAGCGATGTCTGGTCTCATGCCTGTCTTGCTGATGACATCTGGGTAATTTCTCCACTCTGGGAGGTCTGCTGTACACTCCCAGTCGACTGCTCCATCCAGAAGACCCTTTGGCAATGTGCTGGTTGTCATAGCACTTTCGGGCCAGACCTGTTTCCCTCCTGCTTTGTAGAACGTTGTCATAGCAATTGGTGCGTTTGGGGTCATGGTTTTTTCGCTAACCACATCTGTGATCACTTTCAGAACTTGGTTGTGCCTCCATGTATACCTTCCTTGGGCTAGCGCTACTTTGCAAGAGCTTAGGACATGTTCCACTGTTTGTTTCTTCTGACAGAGCGGACATGCTGGGTCGTCTGCTTTCCCCCATTTCACTAAGTTTGCATTCGAGGGGAGCAGGTCATATACAGATCTGAGGAGGAAGCTTATCCTTAGAGGAGCCATGTGCCACATATCGTTCCAGCTGAGACTTCTTTGGAGTGCACTGTCCCATGTTGTCCATTGCCCCTGTTGACCTTGCTGGACTGCCTTCTGCACTCTTTTGACATCTTCTTCTTCCTTCAACTCCTGTATGATCATGTCTCTTTTTTCCTTCCCTTTGGCTTTGGACCACCACTGCATTTTTGTTGCTCCCAGTCCCTGTCTGTTGGTTTGCGTGTGTCCAATTATTTCTTTGATGCTGAGGTTTCTCTTGGCATTGTTTACAGCCTCTTGGACTTTCCACTTTCTGCCAGTTCTCAGCTTTGGATGAACTGATCTCACGATATTGTCTTCCGATTCCTCCAGCATGCTCAACAGTCTTGCTTTTCCAACTTTGTATTCCTCCACTATGGATTTGAGAGGTAGCTTCAGCATTGCTTGACGACAGTAGAATGCAACATCAGTGAGACCAGGTGGGACACCGAGCCATTTTCTTGTGTATTTGTTGATTTTGGCTTCCATTGCTTCGACTGTGCTGGTGCAAATGTCATAGATTAGCAGTGGCCACAGCAGCTTTGGTATCAGCATGAACTGTAGACACCAGACTTTGTATTTGCCTGGCAGTCCGCAGTTATCTATTTTCTTCAGGCCTTCTTCTGCTGTTTGCTTGGTTTCACATCCCCTTTGTGTGTCTTTCAGGGAGTCATCATACCATCTTCCGAGACTTTTTACTGGCTCTTCTGTGACAGTGGGGATGGCTTGGTTGGCTACCATGAATTTGACTGAATCTGCCACTTTTCCTTTTCGCAGTGAGAGACTTCGGGATTTCTTAGGTTTGAACCTCATTCTTGAAGAGGCCACCAGCTCATCCAGCTGCTTTAAGATTTGGTGTGTCTCTTCCTCATCCGTGGACAAGACTGTTGTGTCATCCATGAAAGCTTTCAGAGGAGGCATCTGGTATCCATCTCCCAGATTCACTGGACCTGAACTCTTCATTGCAGCTTTCAAGATGACTTCCATTGCCAACACGAACAGTATGGGAGAGATTGCACAGCCCATTGCAATGCCCACCTCTAGGTCTATCCAGTCCGTGGTGTATTCTTTGGTAGAGAACCGCATTGAGAACCCTTGGAAATACTTCCTCAGCATTGTTCGGATGTTTTCTGGGATGTGATACATTTCAAGAGCCATCTGGATCATATCGTGTGGAACTGATCCATATGCATTCGCCAGATCAAGCCAAACTACGTCAATGTCTCTCTTCTCTGTTCTTGCTTTTTGGATGGCATCCCAAATCAACGTGGCATGTTCCAAGCATCCAGGCATTCCTGGTATGCCTCCCTTTTGGACTGACATATCCAGATACTTGTTTTCAGTCAGGTATTTTGTCAATTTTGCTGCCATAACAGAGAAGAAGATTTTCCCCTCGACGTTCAGAAGTGATATTGGCCTGAACTGATTGATGCTGCTGGAGTTCTGCTCCTTCGGAATGTACACTCCTTCAGCTCTCATCCATTGGTCGCTGATCTTCTGGTTCCTCCATGCTGATCGAATCATCTTGTGGAGCCACTCGAGCACTTTTGGGCATTTCTTGTAGAGCAGGTATGGTATTCCGTTTGGTCCAGGTGCTGACTTGGCTCTGGCTTTCTTTACTACGTTCTTCACTTCATCCAGTGTTGGTGGTTTGTTATTGAATTTTCCTTCTGGCGCTGCAGGCCAAACCAGATTCTGGATTTCAAGTGGTGCCTCGCGCTGAGAATCGGAATATGTTTCCCTGAGATGCTGCTCTAGGGTTTCCTTGCCCACTGTGAGAGTCCCTGATTTGGGTTGTTCAAACAGCTTTCTTGAAAAGTCAAAGGGATCTTTGAAGAAATGATCTTGAGTCTTCTTCTTTTTGCTCTTTCTTCGCCTTGCTGATTCCACTTTGCTGAGAGCATTGTGTTTGGCCTTCAGATCTTTCCAGAGTTCCAGGAGCCCTTGCTTCTCGAATTCTGAGGCAGTTTTCATTCGCTTTTTAAGCTTCCTTTTCTCCTCCGGATGCTCTCTATCTGTTGCTGTCTTCTGGATTTCTGGGGAGGCGTTTTTGTCTTTGGCTGCTTCACTCCATAAGTGTCCCTGCAGATAGAGTATATGATGTCTCCGTATGTGTCAAGTTTGTGTTCCAGCGTACTGTTCCCTATTAGCGCATTCAGCTTAAGGACAAGTTCCTCATCTAATTTCTCCCATTGTTCTTTTGCACCGGCAGGCGGCAAATTGAGTTTTCCACGTTTGGCGTTAAGAGCTTGTGCAAAATCCGCATCAGAACCGTCAGCGTGGATGTCCTTGGCACTATGGTGTAATTCCTGGCCTTGGTCATCCAACGTCTCACCTGCTATCGCAGTGCGCTGCTGCTGGTTCGTATGTGTCTTCAAACAGCCCATTTTTGTCCTGTGGATCTTCATGCCGCGTTTGGTGGTGAATCTCCTTCCACACGCACACGGAAATTCCAACTGGTCATTAATCATGGTCCGTTGTGCGTTTCCAGTCGTGATGGAGTCAGTGCCGATGGATTCATCATTCTCTCCCCCTTTCGGTGAATCCTGGGAGCATCTTTCATTTGAAAAACTCGTGGCATGTTATCAAAGGCAAGGTGGGAAGCCAACCCACAAAGCCCGCAGATCTAGTCTTTCCCAGTGTCCTTCGGTCTTTCCCGAATGTCCTCCGAACTATTCCCGGAAGTCAATGGACTGACCATGTGCAGGTAGAAAGAAACTCTAGGGAGAGCTAGACAACAGAAGGTCTTCAGAGAAGTAACCCCCGGGGGGCCGGGCCACATCCAGGTCATGACTCCTGGATGCCCTTCTGCTGTTGTCTATTTTATATCACAGGCATCCGAAATGTGCATGTTCTCATGTAGGTACTCTGTTGTTTACATCCAATGCTGTGATGTGTTCCTGCACAGCCACAGTGGCTATATAGTTGACAGTACATTGTGTGTGTGTGTGTGTGTGTGTGTGTGTGTGTGTGTGTGTGTGTGTGTGTGTGTGTGTGTGTTGTATGTATGTGTGTATGCAAGCCTGCATGCATGTGTGTATGTGCGTGCATGCCTGCATGCATGTGTGTGTTGTGTGTGTGTGTGTGTGTGTGTGTGGTGTGTGTGTGTGTGTGTGTGTGTGTGTGTGTGTGTGTGTGTGTGTATAATTATATATGTGTCTGTACACATCTGTGTCAGCATGCATTGATGTATGTGTATGTTGTGTGTGTCTCTCTGTGCACGCATCAGATTGTGTGTTTGTGTATGTATACAAGAGAGAGAGAGAGAATGTGTGAGTGCGAGTGTGTGTGTACACATGAGTGACAGACACACACACACACACACACACACACACACACACACATACAGAATACTGAAACAGTGAGAGACAGACAGACATGACAGACATGAGAGAGAGAAAGAGAGAGAGAGAAAGAGAGAGAGGGAGAGAAAGAAAGAGAGAGAGAGAGAGAGAGAAAGAAAAAGAGAGAAAGAAGAAAAAAAAGAGAGAGAGAGAGCTGTTTGAAACTTGGGGAAAGGAAGAAGAGACTGACTGAATGAATAAATGAGAGACAGAGAGAGCACATGAGGCAGAGAGAGAATGAATGAATGAATGAGAGAGAGAGTGTGTGTGTATGTGTATGTGTGTGAAAGGAGAGAGGCAGACATAGCATACAAATGTTTGGACTTGTCTGACAATTACAAATGGAGGAATGTATATATGTGTTGAGATCAGCTCGATATTTCCCCATATCATTAGATCCCCTGCTTGACAATTATGCCAAATGGTATAACTGTAAATATATACAGAATAAACAGAAAAATAGTGCACGATGCCATTGATAATGATGCTACCATAATGAAAGTCAAACTCTGAAACATGGAAATTCAAAATCAGCATATCAGTGACAGCTTGCAGAAACAAAACATTTAGATATATTCATGTGCATAACATCATGGAACACACACACACACACACACACACACACACACACACACACACACACACACACAGGCTGTTTTTCAAAATCTGTCTTCTCCTCTATTCAGGAATTGACAGGAAAGAATAAAAGATTGCAACTTGTTTGTTGTTTGTATGCTGATCCATGTCCTTCTGCATATATGGCATGTGTGTGTGGGGTGTGTGTGTGTGTGTGTGTGTGTGTGGTGTGTGTGTGTGTGTGTGCGTGTGTGTGCGTGTGTGTGTGTGTGTGTGTGTGTGTGTGTGTGTGTGTGTGTGTGTGTGTTGCATGCTGTGTGTGTGTGTGTGTGTGTGTGTGTGTGTGTGTGTGTGTGTGTGTGTGTGTGTGTGTGTGTGTGTGTGTGTGTGTGTGTGTGTGTGTGTGATCCTAAGTTGTTGTTACAGTTGCGGAAGGGAGAGTATCAGACACGGGAAATATTGAGTAGAGAGAATATCAAGCAGAAGGAATACTGAACAACTCCTGTGTGTTATATAGTGTGTAACAAAATGAATTCACCACATGTGGACATGTAAGTAATACACACAAATGTGTATCCTTTGTTTGCTCAAAGTCACACACACACACAATCATTATGATGATATAAAATGGAGTAACAACACACAAGTTACCACACAAAATGAAACGCAACAAAATTGTACATTTCACCTCCAAATTTTATGTTCTCACTGAAAACAAAACAACAGAATGTTTCCATCCAAATATACAAATCAACCGCAAAATACAAAGAAAGAGACACAAGGAATCAGAATGTACATGTATCATACATGTATGCACTGTTATCTGTAGTACCCATTGAGCATGCACTTATTTGCTGCATGTAATGAAAACAATTTGCTGGAAAGTTCTGACAAGAAACTGGATTCTACTCTCTTAGAGTCTACCTAAAAATGAATAAAAGAAAAAACATCCTATGATATAAAACATTTAACTAAGGTAAGAAAAAAATCAACATGGTCAAGCCTTACAAAAGTAACTTTTTTCATTTTGCAATCCCTTTGGGCTTTATAATTTACTGCATGTGGTGATTGTCACAACTGGTAGTAATGTCACAACACGGACACTTTTTTTCAATAGAGCAATAAATAGGAAAGAAACTGTTGCATGAGTTAAAAGCTCTGGCAGTGGCCTGCAAATGTATTACCTCCCATAGAAATGCACCACCTTTCTATGTTTATACATGCATGGTGTGATGTCTGCTTCTACAGGTAAAAAAAAATTCTTGACTCTTGATAAAAACAGATTTGCTGTTTGCAGATACAACAGTGATACTGAGGAATACTTTTGGCATCAACAAACATCAAAACAGACTGTCTGAATGAATATTTAACAGGGGACATGTCACAACTGCTTATGGTAATGTGCCTGAGGTATCATTTTTATGTTTCATTCAGGAGCTTGACTTTAACCAAATTTTAGCAAGCTGGTGTGTGCCTTCATTTACTAATATTTCTGATCTATGATTTTTTCTAAAACAGCACAGATAAATCCGTCTAAAACCACACAGTTCTATGTTTTGTGTTACCTGGTTTCTGAGAGGAATGTTCTAAAAATTTCCCCAACAGCCCGTCATATAGCTGAGTTGAGGTGTGATGGTAAAAATGCCCTCTGCATTAATTAATAATTGGTATGCAGCTTTCAAAATAGGTACTGACTATGGTTTTCACTTATTACCTTTTTTCCATCATGTTGGTCTGAACATTATCAAATTTTAAAACATTCAGATCTACACGAACTTTCAGTTAGACTTAGAGTCACAGTGGCCAGATTGGTGGCAACATTCTTTCAAATATTTGAATCTGTGACTGTTTTTTGTGGCAACACTCCTTTCAATCAAATCTTTGGATTTGTGACTGTTTTTTTCTTTTTTTTTTTAATCAGCCCAAGCTGAAAGACCCTACGTTGGGCAAATCTTTTTCAAAAAGTCAAATTTGTCCATAACCCAATCAGTTAAAGTACACCAAGATAAATAAATTCTACCTTGCTGCTTTATCTTCTCCAGCCATAAAAAGGGGACATACGCCGGGTATGAATCTGTTATCAGGTCACTTGGAAGATCACAGAAATACCAACAATTTTCACTGTAACAGCACAGATGACAATGACGGCAGATGATTTTACTGATTCATTGCAGTCTGAAACTAATTCACTGCACTTGAAATGACCAGTAACAGACAGAAATACAACATTTCACATTCCTTCACTATCACAACATCTCCTAGTAGCAACATCTTTGCACAAGTACACCTTAAGATCAGCCAGAAGAATACATACATAAGTGATCACAATGAACATTCCCAATTCACCCCTAATTCAGTACTCACAACAGACCTTCTTACAACTGTGGAGTTCTACCAAAACAGCATTGTCAGATTCAGACACAACAGAGCAGCTGGAAAAGATATCAAGAACCATATCAGCAAAGATCAAGAACCACATCAGCAAAGCCAAAAACACCCTAAAAATACCGGAAAATGTGTGAAAACACCCCCGCCCCACTCCTGTTAAAGATCAACATGACATTGTAAACTCTATCCACTTGTTGTCATCCTTCAGGACACTATGACCCCTAAACAGTAGAATCCATCCATCCCAGACAAATATTTTGCAGAACATATTTTATTCACAAACCACAGACAACAGAAAATATCGAGTTTATCTAAAATTCTTGCCTTTTTGAAAATGGAAACAAGAACATAAACGGCATAGGAAAAAGACAAGGTTGGGGGGGGGGAGGAATAACAAACAATGCTGACTTGGTGGCACCATGTGGATCTGTATAATTCTTCCATTTCACAGTCACTCGGTCTAGAAGAAAAACCAAACCTAACCAAACAAATAAAGCTTTATTCCAATCTGTAGTTCTGTGCCAGAAAAAAATTCAGAAGTGTGTATGTGTTTAATTAAGACATGAACGGTTGTGAGTGAAATGTATTAAATCACAACTAGTTATCCCCTACCACTGATTCTGTGTAAAGAGCAATGAATTCACTGGGATAAGATATCTTTGAAATTGTGGTATCTTTGTTATGCTGAATCCTAATGTATCTATGAACTAAAAGAAAAAAAAAAAAAAGAATTGATGTAGAATTGTTTATATGATTTTCCATGATCATGTGCTTTCACCTGTATGTATGCATATGTATGCATGTATGAATAATTATATATAGAAGTATTAAGAACTTATGTGAAGTAAACGAATTTACAAAAACGAAAAAAAAAAAAAAGTTTAAAAAATAATTTTATGAAAATTATCCAAGAATTGAGAGAAATCGACGATAAAACCTACAGCGCGCACAACACACACACACACACACACACACACACACATACACACACACACACACACACATACACACACACACACACACACACACACACACACAGACAAACACCAAAACACCACAAAACAACAACAGCCAAAATCACCACTGACTTTCCCCAACACTGATTCCGGATAAACATAATATCAACCGCAAGACTTCTAACAAAAGAATTTTGTTATATAAATCTGGTGAAAGAAACCCAGTGAATATCATGCCTCTCAAAAATAACAGTGCACAAGATGCAACAGATGGACTGACTTCAAAGAATGATTCAACTGTACTTTAGTAGTCTTCATACTCAAAAAAAACAACAAATAAATAAATGAAAATAAATAAATTAATAAATAAAAAATAAATAAAAAAGGAGCTTTAGTATGTCTAGCAACATGGGAAGGAAGAATTTAGTGGGAGGCATCCACTGAAGTTATAACTTTCCCAATGTGCAATGTGAATACATCTAAAAAGTGAAAATAAGACAAAATGAAATAACAAAAAACATATAAAAAAAGAAGAAAAAAAAAAAGAACATAAAAATGCAAGCTTGGGCATTTCACCAAAAACAAAACAATAGTCACTGGCACAATCTAACATTTTAGAAACAACTTTGGTCATTTCATTAAAACAAACCCAAATCAGAAGACAATAGTTACAGGCATAAATCTAACACTGAAAATATGACATGAATTCAACATTAAGAAATGACTTCAGGTAAACTGGGTTCTATGCTACTTTAATCTAAAATGTCAACATTTGCAGTGGTCACAGACAACAGTTACAACACTTTTAGAAGTATCTGGTGGGGAAGGGGGATTGGGAGAGGACAAACAAAGAAAAAAAAAAGATTATGCAAAAAGTGATAACTTTTTGCAGCAACTGCATTGTTATGATTTCAAAGTCATGTGAAACTGAAATGCCTGTTAGACAACTATGTTTTCAAAAAAATGACACACTGTCCACACTTGAAGTATGGCTTCACATGTCGTTTTACTATGTCCGAAGGGCAGATACATTGTTCAAAACTGAAGCTTCTCACCTTACTTCTATCTCTTCTTCTTGCTGGATACTACTAACAGTGCAAGTTTCAAAGCATCCATCATCGCTTTCTATTAAATCAACACGATTTTCTTATTTGCTATGTAAATAACATCTCACTGATCAAATACAGATGTTCGCCATTACTCATCTATATATATAAATATATACATTTTCCAATCTCTCTCTATTGCACACTCACACCTAAATCCCTTTCCAAACAAACACACACACACACACACACACACACACCACGCACGCACGCACGCACGCACGCACCACCACGCACGCACGCACCACGCACATTTTCAACACAAAGCATAAAAAAGATTATAACAAGCCGGTAAAATACCTGAAATAGAGGAAGTCTGGAAATGTATGATGGAAGTATTATCCCAATCTGTATCATTTCCTGAATTCCTCAATTAAAGTCACCATGGCTTGTATTTAGTTGTAAGATCCACCAGTCAGAAGAAAAAGAAATGCCAAATAAGAGGGAAATCGCACATAAGACACATCAAATAAAACTGCATACAAAAAAATAAGCACACAAATTCAGTATACGCTCTAAGAAGCTATCCTCATATCCTAGTATAACAAATAAAAAATGACGTTACTTATTTTCACAAAATCGTTATCGTATATATATTCTCAGTCACATAACATGGAGACATGGATCAAGTTTATTTAAAAGCTGACCGCAGTAATGAGAATAAACCAATTAATTGTTATTTTCAATATCTACATTTTCCCTGTTCGTATCTAATTTTTTTATCCCATATTTAAAATCAGTTTGATCTATGAAATCTGAATTAGAGAAACCGTCAGTGTTAAAGCAAACAGAAACAAGAAACACGAGAAAGTAAAATGAAAATGCGTCTGCAAATTAAATTCACAAAACAAGCGCAAATTGTCCATATTGGCCTTTGCCAAGGGTACACAAAAGACGACAAACACACACACACACACATAAAACTTGCGACAAAAACAAACAACAGAGCTAACCTGGCATTTCAGTGATTAGGAGAAATGTCTGACCAACACTTACACAGTTGCCATGAAAAATTTGTCATCGAAGGTAGTGTACTTATTATTATTAATTATTTACCAACTTAATTTACTTATTTCATCTGGTTTTTTTCCCCATATATTTTATTTGCATGTAGTTTTGACATTTGCTCAAAAGCTTACAAAAGAGAATTGGAGAATAGGGGAAAGGGAGTTCCACCTTCACCATCAGAGAAATGTACCACAGTACTTTCCTCTGACCAATCTAATGCCCCTTTATGGTTTACAGAGTATTTGAATTTTAACCCTTTGCCACCTGCACCCTATCTACCAACTGCAAAAACTTAACCCTTTGACTCCCTCACCTATCCACCACTTCCTGCAGGAAGCTGTGGATAGGGTGAGGAGTCAAAGGTTAAGTTTGCTCTCCAGCATGGTTGACAAGAAGGAGCTGTTGACAGCTGCAGAGTCAAAGGTAATGATAATTCAATCAATAAATCAGAAAAGTTCACTTCATGAACAGTATGGAGAAAGAACAATACATAAATCTATATTCCATGAGTTTGTCCCAACATTTTATCATCTGACAGCAGCTGGGCAACAGACAAGATTGTATTATGACATTAATTATTACAAACTATGCTTGACACAAAGACACTTGCTAACATGCCTCACAATCAGACTAATGTCTTGTGTAGATAAATATATGCATTTCATTCAAAATAAACAGTTCAAGTAAACAAACAAAAAGATATGAATACCCTCCACACCATTACTGAAGGCCATGAACAGATGAACAATACAGAGAAACACAAACTCTCTTTTATTTCACATCACAAACACACATTTTTCTCCTTCTCTGAGGCTGTCTTCCATCATGATGTCTGTAACTGTAAGAGCAAAATTTTACATATCACAACTCGTGCATAGTCAATTCATTCTCACATTCTCTTTCTGGTTGTATAGCCCCAGAGTCAAGGTTTTCTTATGTAAGTATGTCACAGTAAATCAGGACAAAACCCAAACCACACAGAAAATGTGACTGAAAACCTATTCTGACAATTCACCATATGACAGGCAGTACAAATTGACAATATCTTCTCACAGGATGTATTCTGCAGCAGAATTTTGACATACCCCCAAAATATTTCTCCCGGACACCTTTCAACATCGCAAATGATGGAACATCTTTAACACTATTGTGACTGGCCTTGCCTCTGCCTGAACTTCCAGCCAGCCTGAGCCTGCCTCCAATAAAGAACCAGTAGTTGTAAAAAAAACTCTCTGGCAGGCCTGAATGAAGTCCAATTGTCACCAAAATTTGTGTACTTTAATGAAAAAAGGATGCTGAGTTTAGCTGTGCTATTCATAAAGCTATACTTAGATAGTTTTTAGCCGCCATCCAGTTCTGTGCCGTATATCACCAAAACGACTTTTAGCGCAGTAGGCAGTAGGTGAAGCTCGTTCACGACTATAGTCGTGGCCTGTCACGGATGTGTTAAGGGAATCCCACTAAATCCAATTAAGAGATGGATAATGTTGTGCATAGCAACCTATGTTACACCTTAGTGACTGATCACTTCATTCAAATATCATCATTCACAAGTCTGCTCAGGTTTGGCCATGTCTTATAGATAAAAATTGCAACTACTTCACTGAATTATTAACTTCATATTATAAAAATACCTTTTTAACAAAAATATTAACATCATCAATACATCAGTTCGTTTTCACTTCTGTCTGTACCAGGGAGAAACAAAAAGTTTTTTTGTTTTTTTTTCCTATGTGCAAATGTAAATCAGCCTCTTGGTTGCATAGTGGACATATGACATACATCAGACAGTGGACATATGACATACATCGGGATTTCACAATTGCCAGTGCATTCTTATTTGAGAAAACATTATCGCATACTGCTTTTCTCAAAACTCGTCAACTGGATTTACTGCGCATTACACATGACATAATCAGACTTTCCAGTGAGTATGGAGAACTGGAGAACTCAAGCTGTTAGGCAAGCTGTCCACACTCCACTGCTGCAGTTTGCATGTTTGACAGTTGTGCATGCTGTGTGTTTTCATGTTTCTCTAAAGTGAAGCACTGACAGGTCTATAGATACACATGTTGACAAGGGATATCAAGAAATCCCCACCCTTTACGCACTCCGAAGAGGTGTTTAGATGGATCAAACCCAGATTGGAAGGCCGGCATTTACTCACCTGACTACTGCACTTTTTTTGGAGTGCACATTCTATTAAGAACTGCAGAAATGTTGACCATTATGTCAAAAGACATAGCATCACTGCCAGCTTTTTTTCCTGATTTACATCAAGCTCAGTGGTGTCGTGCATCACTATGTGTGTATATATCAAGGGATGGGGAAGGGAGGATTGGGGGGAGTGACAGAATGTACAGGCACAACTGGCTTAGTGTTCTCCTTCTGCAGTGTGTGTGTGTGTGTGTGTGTGTGTGTGTGTGTGTGTGTGTGTGTGTGTGCAAGGGAGGGAGGAAGAGGAAGAGAGAGAGAGACTGAGAAACAGAGAGACAGACAGACAGACAGACAGAGAGAACGTAAATACAAAAATGGAGAGTGCATTACACTTTACAGGTCGATCATGTAAGTGACAATCTGGTTCAACATCTGCAAATTACACTGAACATTACAAAAAGAATCTCTATTTATTTCTGATTCATTTTTCATTTGGAGATACAGGGAACAAAAATGGTAATGTAACTGTAATTTTTCAAGTTTTTCTGGAAATTTTTTCAGCAAACACTGTAGCCAAAGGCGTTAGCAGCAAAGGCGTTAACACACAAACACCAAAATAAGGAAACCATCCACAGTTTTTGAAATCTTTCAAAACTGTCTGGACCATAGGCATAGCAAATAATTTCTTATTTCCCCATCTTTCTTCAACTTAAAAGAAAAAGAAAACAAAAGAAATACCAAAAAAAAATTAAAAATTTCAAGCCATTCTAGCAGCTAGGTTACCTTGTTTCATACAAAATTATTTACAGAAAATCTAGACTGTGTACTTCTCAAAGTTACTGTCGGCTAAACAGAGCATCAAATAAAATAAAACCTAACATGAACTTAAGTCAATGGTAGACTGTCACAACAGTGAAAACACAATGTTCTGATGATAATACTGTCAGAAGATCTTGAGAAAGAACTGTTTCCATACCTTCCTCATAAAAATGTTGATTTCAACTTAAATTAATGTTTGGCATCCATGTGACCTTGACACTGGATCCATGACTTCAAAGCATATGCATAAATTTGGAACTCCTTAACAGTTCATACCTTTAAGCCAAGTTTGATAACTATCCATTCAACACACCTGACAAAATCTTGCCAACATCTTTCTCTGTGTGTGTGTGTGTCTCTGTCTCTCTCTGTGTCCACACACACACACACACACACACACACACACACACATACACACACACACACACACCCTTCTTGTTGAATTCCTTCCCTCTCCACCCTTTCTGAACATCAAATAATACTTCATAAGTGTTCAAGTTTAAATGTTCATCTAGACTGATCCTGGTTACATGTATGAAAGACACAATAACTGTCTGGTTATTTGACAGAGACTTTTAGCATAATACATACACTGAAAATACCATGAGTAGCAGACAATTGACAACAAGAATATCAACATTCTCGATGAAATACAAACATTAAAACAGTACACAGGTTTGTCTTCACATTACTTACATTATTTTACTCACACTCTAAGCCACCAAGTCCAAACTTAAAATAACAACAACAACAAACCCCCCACAAAAATGAATATTTAAATAAGACAAGTCACCTGCAAAACAATTCAACCAATACATCTATGTAAGGTATGGACAATAAATAATGATAATAATGTTGATAATGAGAGAAAAGAAAACTTGTGGAACAAAAAAAAAAATTCCCTGTTTACTAATCCTGCATAATCATAGAAATTCACCATGCTGCAATGGTAACATTTTTTTCCTGCTGCATTACTGGTATGATAGTTTGATAGTAGTATGTTATTAACATCATTCAAGGATCAAGACGGACAAAGGACTGTAATGAACACCTCCACGACCATATACCTGGGAAAAGAGGAACAATAATCTGTCAATATACAATACAATCAGAAGTCCACTTCAAACGCCACTCTCAGTCTATAATCTTGTCCCAACCAACTGGGGGTAGTGGAAGGAACATGTCAATCTTTATACACATCTATTCCACTTTCTTGGTTTCTTTCAGAGCATCTATAGGTGACACCACAGCACCCTTGGTGGCCACCCAAGTCAGTTTGTCCATGGTAGGCAGAGGGGGATGGTAGAAGGGACAGCCCTTGTCTTTATTCTTGCAGGTCAGACCAAAGCGACATGGTTTGGGGTGGAAGAATGGGCAGGACATGTTGCTGCAGTTGGGGAAAAACTTGCACTGTGGGGAGCTCATGCCATAAGCTGACATGGCTGGGGGTGGTGGGGGTGCCGGTGCTCGGTATGCAGGCTTGTATGGAGCCTGGAAGGGAGGGATGGACCGGACACTGGAGTGGGTATAAGGGCAGTCAGGACGTATGCACTTGGAGTCAAAGCGACAGTTAGGGTGGATGTAGAGACACTTGTCCCCAAACTTGCACATGGGGAATGTTTTGCAGTGGATGGTGGGGTGGTGGTAGTCGCAGGCTACTCCATTCACACAAGCTGGCCAGAACTTGCAACGCTCCAACATCTTTGCTTTCTTCAGAGGAGTCACCTCTGCCTCCATAGGTTCCCCTTCTTCATCTGAGTCCTTCAAGCTTATGTTCAAGGGCTGGATTTTGGGAGGGGAGATCAACACAGCAGGGGACTCTTTTGGCAGGGTAACTAACTCAGAAGCAGGAGCTGCTGGCAGCTGATTCATTTTTATGGGCTGGATTTTGTCCACCGCCATCTGCTCCTCAACAGTGTCAGTCTCCATGGCATTTACCTCATACTGGTCAGTATCAACACCATCGAGTGTGACCACAAAACGTGTCTTGTCTTTGGGCTTGTCTTTGATCATGGCCTGCCTGTGGTCTTCCTCCAAAAGACCAGAGGATGACTCCGTCAACTCCAACACATCCTGGTCAAGCAGAAATTCCTCATGGTCCATATCTTCCAACAGGGCAGGAACACCCTGGCTGCCAGATTCAGACACAGATCTTGCTGGGCTTGAGACCATTTCCGGTTCATACTCCACCACTCTGCTGTCAATCTCTGAGTCCAGTAACTTTTTAGCCTGTTTGGCTGTAGAAGGATCAGGGTATGGAGGCTTTGGCAGTGGTGATATCGGCTCTTTCTTCACCATGACCGAAGAGGAATCTGTCTCGGACTGCTGCTGTGGGTCGTCCTTCTCTGTGTCACGCTCAGTTTCGATAATGAAGTTGACAATAGGAGTTGCCTTCTCTGATTTGACAAACTTTCGGGGTGGAGACGATTCCTGTTCTCTGTCCAACCATGCGCGTTCCTGTGCCTCCTGACGTCTGGACTTGGACACAATACCAACACTGTCGTTGCTGTCAACCCGTAGTGCTGGCTGAACTTTCCGGGTTGGGATGTATACAGGTGGAGACTGATGACTGCTTCTGGACAGAAAAAAAGTTAAAGTTAATATTCAGCTTAGATAATATAGAATCATATTACTCTTAAAGGTAGATGAATGCACCTGTGCAAAATTTAGTTTATCTGTGCAAAACAAATTCAGTGCTCCAGAAAATGTTGAGGACAGTGAGGAACAATGGACACATCTGAAAAACTCAATGAATGAAGCTTGAGAAAAAATCCCTAGAGTTGAAAACAAAAGCAAACAAGAACTGGATGACAAAAGAAATTTTAGGTTTGAGGGATGAACGTTCAAAGGTAAAGGAAAAAGTGGAAAAATACAGAAAGATAGATAAAGAAACTAGGAATATGTGCAATGAAGCTAACGAAGCTTGGCTAGGAATAAAGTGCAAAGACATAGAAGACAACACAAAACAGACCCTAAATTCATGAACAAAAATGCTGGAGAAACTGCTTACTGGAAACAGAAATGCATACCAACTGGTTGCTTAAAATCAAAAGATGGTACGATTATTATGGAAAAAGACAAAATATTAGGTAGATGGGGAGAGTACACTGAAAGGGAGAGTACACTGAAAGCCTTTTGACAATGACAGAAGGGAAGAACACATCATTACAAAGAACTCTGAAGAACCACCAATTATGAAAGACAGAGTTAGAGCAGCGATGAAAAAGATGAAACACGGAAAAGCCAAAGAACCGGACAACACCACTCCACAAATGATTCAAGGCTCTACATGAATTTGGTACTGAAAAAGTAACAGGCCTCCTAATACAAGACATTTATGACATCAGAAAATTCCCCAAAGGTATGTCAATCTCAATTTTCATTGCACTTCCAAAGAAAGCAGGGGCTGTATTAAATGCAAACTTGATGAGTCATGTGACAAACTGTCACACAGATTCTATTAAGAATAACTGTGAGGAGGACAAGGAATGGAAAAAGAATCAAACCATAAAATTCATTGTTATTTTTGCTTAAAGCCCAACCAACTGCATAGAGCCATATCAGGGTTATAACCATTTCAAACATGTATACACAACACTAAGAAAATTAAGTACACTGTACACATATCAATGCATTTACACACTTAAAAATTAATCATACTTCTAAGGAGATGCCCCTGGCATTGACCACTCCGATCTAATTCATCACACAGGAGATTAAAAAACATACTTGAATACAAATTTAAACGCAAAAACATACTCAAAAAAGGCCTAAATTACCTAAAATTGCTTCTGCATATCACATTACCCTAGAGCCACAAATGCACTCAGTACATGTACATAATTATTAATCCTAAGAGAAAGCTATAAGACTTTATTGAACACATACAGATGAATGAACCAGCAAGGCAGAAAATGATAGGAAAAAATTACAAAAACCAAAAACAGATGACCAATGTGGACCTGATGAAGGCAAAGAAACTGTTACCTCTACCTCTTCCCACCCTTTGTGTGTAAAGCCGACCGCCAGCTTCTCTTCCTTGTAAGCAAATGACTGCAGGGAAAGGTGGCAGTGCTTGGTATACCACTAAAGACTATAAATAACTGCTCAAATTCATGGAAAAAAAGGACAAAGAATGTTTTGATTTCCCAAAGATACAGAGAGGTAAATCTGATGGCACAATCTGCATTATAATTAAAAGAAATAACACAAATAGTGAATATAGTGTGTACAAACACATACTGTTGCATTGCACTCTGAGGTCAGTTATGTGTTGACACTGGTTTTGTAGCACATATGCTTTTGTGTATGTGAATGTGAATTTGTATACATTGCCCATGTACATGTGTGTGTATTTCTGTCTGTGTGTCTGAGTGTGTGCACATGCGTCCATGTAATAATAGTAAATAGGCGTAATAATGTATTGTGAGTGCCTTTATACAGGCACACTTATGTGTGTGTGTGTGTATGTGTGATGTGTGTGATGTGTGTGTGTTATGGTGTGATTGTCTGTGCATGACAGAGAATGGTATGGGGCAGGAACAATAGTGGTAAAGAACCCCACCCCTACCTTGACATTTACTGATTGTCCTTCATTCCTATAGATGCATGAACAGAAATTAAACACCAGACAAGAAGAACAACAAAATATGTTTGTTATGAAGAATTGTTTCTTGTGTTCAGATCATTTTCAAGAATAACCAGTTCATAAATACTTCAAAGCAGAGTTTCATTTGGTCTGCAGTTACAAATACAATGCTGTTTCTTGTTCCTTATCATCTCCAACAAATAACCCAGTAACTGCCTGGACAACCAGAGAAGAAAACAAAGAAACCAGTTAACTGCACGGAATAAGACAGGCAAATGAACTAAAAACAACATTACTTATTAGTGACAGAGTGAGAGACAGGCAGACAGACAGACATACACAGAGAAAGAAAGAACGAGCTACAAAGAGAGAAGATTAATGCTCAAAATGAAAGAGTTTGCCTGAGACCAGTCTTTAAATACAGTTAACACTGAGATCATTGCATGTTTATGTGACACCTAGACTGGCTGATGTGTGATTTTGCCAGCGAAATATATAGACTATAACCAGTATAAGTATACATATTGAAATATTTTGTTCGTCTATAGAAGTTTAACTCAACTGTATAATGCGTGTGTGCTGTGGTCGTGCGTGTGTGGTGGTGGGATGTGTGTGTGTGTGTGTGTGTGTGGCACAGAGGAGGTCCACACATGCGTGCATTTGTGAGAAAAACTTGCAGACCCATGAACATGCAGCGCACAGAGAGCGTGTGGCATTTATGCACTAGAAGTAGAAAGGGTGTGGCTGCCTGCTGTAGCCGGTGAGAGAGAGCCACTTTATCCAGCAGGAGCTAAGAAGCAGTGACTGCTTTTTTTGTAGGTACTACTCTCTTTGTATGGATCAAAGGCATCAGTCTACTGTCTCTCGTTTCTTGTGTTGTCTTCTGTCTTACAGTTGTTGGTTGCACTTTTCCTCGCCTCTCTTGATTCCCTCTCAAACAACGTGCAGCCAGTTTTTGCAGTCACTTGCAAGTAGTTCCCAGATGTCTGAATCCAGTTCCAGGTTTGCGCACTTGGCAGAACACCTGCTGGTGTCCGGCCCGCTGTACTAGATATCCTTTGATATAGACAATCCTTCATTCCATGCACATGTCCCAGCCATCACAGTCGACGCTGACAGAGTAGAAGATGTATGCTTGGGGAGCCACCTTGCTCCAGCACAGTGGCACTGGTAACTCTGTCTTGCCACGAGATGCCAAGGATTTGTTGTAGGCAGCAACAGTGGAAACTTTCCAGGCAGTTCTCCTGTCTGGCTTAACCCTTCTGACGATGCAGATACCACACAGCAACTTGTAGGCAAAACACTTGGGCATCGCACAGCGATTTGCATGGAAAACGTTTCAGGCGCCATGCAGCATCATTACATGGAAGTGTTATAAAACTCGATTAATCTTATGTGAAAGAAAAGACGGAAGCTCCTGTTTTTCACGTGACAGCAGAGACTTTGTCTTTCACTTGGTGCTGACATCAGCATCTTTTGTTCAATGTTACGACTGATTTTCACAAGTTTTCCACCCCGAGTCAAGCAAAGTTGAAACATGCCCAGTTTTCTTCAGGAAACGCTAGATTTACCAGCGAGAGATCATATAGCACCGCACAAGTACTGAACATGATTTTTAACAATGATCTGTCACTTGGAATGCCTGTTGTTGACAGTAACAGTGGTGAAGAACTTTCATGCCCCCTTGATAACAACAACAGTAACAATGTTTTTCAGTCAGAGTGTGAAACTAGTCAAGCAAGTACTTCATTTTTCTTTACAATGAGCCATGAACAAAGAAAACTGAATGAGTAAGTAAGTTTAGCCATTTAGTTTTTGCAAGTTTCAGTCATGAAGGGCGGACAAGGTAAGTTTGAGTGTGTGTCAGTGCATGGTTGTATGGAGACGTCAGGTGTTTGGCTGTAGCAAGTTGTGATGTTTCTCAGGTTATGCACACTGCAGACGGTTTTAGCTAATCGGTTATGAGTTTATCCATAGGTCTTGTTGATGCGATTCTCTTGTCCAGAATTGCATTGCAGGTATGATTTAGCAATGCGCTATCGATTTCCTGTCAGGACATGTACGGTGATGTTACAGCCTGACAAGTGAAGTGGTCGTGATTCAAGCATTTCATTGCTGACGCTGACTGATAGTGGAGCAGGGATGTCCTGGCCCCTGAGACTGGCTTTCTTCATGCAAATAGTCAACAGAGACTGGCTTTCTTCATGCAAATAGTCAACACAAACTCCCTGTCATAGCTGACAGAGGTAGTGGGCACAAATTCCCATGATCTAAAAATAAGATGCTTCTGTGGCACACGTCTCAAATAACCTTTGACAATCAAAATCCAACTCCTGGCCTTCACATGTGGCTAAGCTAGTAAGCCTAGCATAAACGTTTCTTCTCACAAGAAGAAGGGGCGAACAGGATGATAATGCTGATGAAAATAAGCATTTTCAACCAGTATTTTCCCATTTGGTTTGGTTTAGCACGAAGAGGGTTTTGTAAAGTATTGTGCTATTGGATGCGTGGTCTCATCAAATGTAAAGGCTATACATCAGAAGTACATGTAGAAAGCATTCAGTTTTTTTTCTTGTCTGGAGTGAAGTCCATGTTATCAAAGGGGAGAGTATTTACTACACAAATGTCACAAACCTTATAGGCCTGGACTTTAGTGCATTCTATCAACTTCCCCTCAAACCAGACATTCATTTTAAGTCTGGAAGGTGTCGCTAAAGTCTTTCCAATGGTGATTCTTGAACTCGGTCTCATGTGAAAGGTTTTTGGAGAAGGCAGAGCTCAAGATATGAATCATGAACCACTTCAAGCTTATACCCAATGCTAAAAGAAACTGGTTCACCCACATCCTGGGCCATTGCCTGAATTTTCCATCATAACGCTTTGCAAAATGCAGGAAAGTAAACCATAAGCAACTGCAGATCTTCTGCACAGACATTCATAGTTATATCTTCTGGATATAGAAACCAAGAAAGAAACGGAGTTAACCAATCTGCACAAGTTTAGATTTCATTCTTGACTTAGTCCTCAGAGGCTGAAAGATTTCCATCTCATCTGCCTTTCTATTGCTGACCCAAATGCATGACAGATCAGAACAAAAACAAAAACAAAACAAAAATTTTCAAGAAGATGACAAATACTGACACAGTGCTGAGATCAGAACACGACACTGCTTTACTCCAACAAGAATGGTGAAGTTAAAGGATTCTGATACACGTGGAACAATCATATAATTAGTTATACTGTGATTCTTACAAGTTCATATTTTCAGGAAGTGGTTTTTTTTTTTATGTTCTGTCCCAACTTCTGCCCTGTCTCAATGGCTTTGATTCATTCAGTCAAGCTCCATGTGCACTCCACCCAAACTTGCCAGCAATTACCTGGCAGACTTCCAGAGCTGGCACAAAAGTCCACAATGGCAAGATCTTGAACTGAACTGAGGATCGGAAGGGGAGGGGGTGGGGTGGCAAGACATTTGAAACAGACAATGACACCATCAAAACAGTGGAAATATTAAGATGGGCAGCAAGCAGGCCAATTTTGATCAGAAGGGGAGAGTGGGGGAAGACAATTGAAACACAAAACTGACACCAGCAAAGGTAAAAACAAAATATGACCGCTGAATCTTTCGGGTAAAACATAAAACATTGAAAATCTCGTTAGTGAAAGATCCTTTGCCGGCTTTGGAGTAATATAAGCACAACGTTTCGAGCCCCAGGCTTATATTACTCCAAAGGATCTTTCACTAACAAGATTTTCAATGTTTTATGTTTTGACACCACCAAAACAATGTTAACAGGCCAATTTTTAATGTTGTGGTCTGGGACTAAGCTCAAGATATCAGATCCTGCCTTCACGGCTCTATCAAAGAAATCAACCAGCCTGCATGACCAGTTAATCACTAAATCCAAAACAAATATGACTGCCCACGTTCAAGCAAACACAAACCAGAAAAAACACGAAAGAAGAATACGAACGCGTATTTAATACAACAAGACAAGACAGGCGCAAATTTTTGCCCAACTGGTCTTTGTCAAGCGTAAGTTTACAAACAAACAAACACCAGATACAAAAATTATGAGAAAAAGACTGAAACTTCCCTGCTGCTGTGTCCAATTTCAGTCTTTTTCTCATAAATTTTGTATCTGGTGTTTGTTTGTTTGTAATCTTACGCTTTACAAAGGCCGAAAATTTGCGCCTGTCTTGTCTTGTTGTATTAAATACGCGTTCATATTCTTCTTTCGTGTTTTTTCTGGTTTCAGTTAATCATTGATCAGTGTAACTGCACCTCAGGCTTGTGCTCGGATTGAAAGTAACAAATCATATTCTGATTTTTTTCCTCAAGTTTTTTATTCATTATTAGTTATAATTTAACACACCTATTTTTTTTAGGTCTAGTAAGTAGTATACACAGATACACATGTCATTTACATGTAACCAAGATTATTCCAGTGCTAGGCTGATAAAATATCAGTATAACATCCAGACTAGGTATAACCTACAAGGTAGTCTAGGCAGGGCCTCAGGACCTGGCCAGCTCAAGGGTTTAAATACATGTGCAGGCTTAAGGCTTGTGCCATGATCACCATACACATGGCACCTGTGACGTTAGTGCATATATAGGATTAGGAATTCATTCCAAGCACGGAGACATCACCATGAGAAACTGAAACTGAAACTCATGTACCCATGGCATGTCTCCACATAGCATTAACATATATATATATCAGGTACCTGGGCTGGGATATGGCTTGGCGTAGGCTGGCCTGGGCAATGCGAGGAGTAGGACTGTGGCGTCTTGACTCTCGATCCCGTGAGCTGGATGAGGAGGAGTGACTGGAAGAGTGACCCCGTCTTTCATGATCTCGGTCCCTGTCCCGGTCTCGGCCCTCACTTCTCATGAAGGGCCGGATTGGCGTTACAGCAACCCGCCGCTGGTTTTCCACCGATTTCTCTGCCTCCGTCATGGCCTTAAGCAGCAGGGACCTATTGCAGCAGAAGCACCTTACAACCATCTTGTCAGCCACAGTGTGTACAAAATCACAACAACACCACACACACACACACACACACACACACACACACACACACACACACACACACACACACACACAGAGCGTTGTGCATGCATACAGTACACGTAATAAGCACACAAAAAGGGGTGTCAATTAAAAAATCAGACATACCTACTGCACAGACATTAAAAAAAAAAAGGAATACACAAAACAATTTGTTGTTGTTGTTTCTTGTTAAAGGAAATTTACCCTTGTCCAAAGAGTGACTTAAGCTTATATTAGTTATAAGATATATATATATATATATATATAAACTGTAAAGTTCTGTTAATATTTTCTGACAATTTATACTGTAAACTCATCTCCTGTTTTCTATCTGTGACAGTGTGCTAATCTCATCAATCAACATCGGTTTTTGTTGTTGTGTTGTTGTTCTTGTTCTTGTTCTTGTTGATGTTGTTCTTGTTTTTGTTTGTTGGTTTCTAAGCTATGCACATGAACTTTGCTACCAGAAGCAGTTTTGTTCTTCACTTGCTTCCGTAACTCTTGATCTTATTATTTCTTCTTGTTCTAGCACATAACTTCTTTTCTAAATTCAATGTAATATTACTCACTAAAATCTACATCTGAACAAAATATATATTCCTCATCTTCCACATTCTCTTCACACAGTACGAAAAAGAGACTCACAAACAGAGAGAAAGGCATGAAATGTTTTAAAAGCAGTTTTTTAATAGCTTGCGAAAGTGTGATACAGTCTGGATAAAAAAAAACAACAGCTGAATTAACCTAAAGATGCAGAGAATGGCAAACTATTAAAAAAGGCTCTATCATCTATGGCTTAAAATAGCCGGATTTATTTAAAACTAAGTCAACTGAGACCTCTTTATAATAATAATAATAATAATAATAATAATAATAATTACAATATTTATATAGCGCAAAATCTTGATAAAATCAAATGTAAGCGCTGAAGCAGACACACACGCAAGCACGCACGCACGCACACACACGCACGCACACACACACACACACATACACACACACACACACGCATGGCTATAAATGGGGAGAAAGAATAAAAGCAATAAAAGCAAGAATAAAAGCAATGGAAAATTATAGAGAGCATAGCATATACAATTATATATTATAACCATGTGATTCCCTCCGAGCGGAGACAGGCTGCAGAGGGGGGTTAGGATTTTATGCGGAGGAGAAAAGGTGAGTTTTGAGAGCGGACTTGAAGGAGACAAAAGTAGGTTGCTGACGGACTGAGAGAGGAAGTTTGTTCCAGGAGAGTGGACCAGAAACAGAGAAGGCTCGTGGACCATAGGTATTGAGCTTAGTGCGTGGAAAGCGAAAAGTCAGAGGATCGGAGGCAGAGCGGAGGGTACGTGAGGGAAGATAGATCTCAAGTAGGCTTGACAGGTAATCGGGGGCTGCGTTATTGAGGCTTTTGTAGCACATGGTGTCTAGTTTGTACTGTATGCGCTTTGATACAGGGAGCCAGTGAAGTTGTGCCAGGAGAGGAGAATATGTGGTCAGCTTTTTTCTTTTTGAGTACAAGGCGTACAGCATTGTTTTGAATGCGCTGTAGGATGTGAATGGTGGAGGCAGGAAGACCAGACAGGAGTGAATTGCAATAGTCAATGCGAGACATTATGAAGGAGAGAACGAGTTTTGCAGTTGTTTTTTGAGTCTTTAACATCTGATCTTCAATTAAGTGAAGTTTTATCATATCTTATCACTGGTAGTGGTAATGGTAGCATCCTTTAAAAAAAATATACAAATTTTTTTCTTCTTTCAAAATTCTTTAATGTATTATAATTTATATCCCTTATCAAAAATACAATTACAAAGTTCAAATGTGTCTAACAAAAAAAACTATAATAATCTGACATTTTTTAAGATGAGTGCGACAGTTCAAGCCAGTTGGCCGAAAATTTGTATCTGTCTCAAAAATGAAGATTTCACATTTAGTTTCATCTTCTCAACGACTCATGCAGGGTCATATCAAAAAATGAAGATTTCATATTTTAGTTTTTACTCTCATTTTCTCATGCTGGGTCACATTAAATTTATATAGTGGTAGCATTGCCTGGAATGGGTGAGAAGGCAAACGAAATGTTAGAAAAAAAGGCTGTAGGAAAACAAATTTGTGTCCCCTGCAATCAATCTGTGGGAGTAGAGTGAAACCTGGAAATGAACTGAGGGAAAGGAGATTTTTCTTCAGTAGTCAAAATGTGCCCATTCTTTTCGTTATTGCTCAATTTCGTAACATCAGCATTCATGACTGTGGTTGAAACTTCACACAGCTAACATTCTGTTTTCATTGCGTGGTTTTTGATATAGTTGGACCTCATGGTCTTGGTACACAAAATGAAAAGGGAGGGAAACTTGTAGAATGGGCACAGATGAATGAGTTCATATAGGAAACACCTGGTTTGAGCAGCCTAATAGAAGAAAATGGACTTGGGATGAGTCCAGGAGATAATACCAAAAATCAGATTGACTACATCCTGATTAATAAAAGATTTAGAAATTCTTCACTGCCAGCAAAAACACTACCAGGTGCAGACTGCAACAGTACCACAATCCTGTAGTGGGAGGGTTTAGGCTGAAATTAAGGAAAAGGAAACAGACCAAAAGCAATATCAAACGAAATCTTGGACTCTAAAACTAAAACTAGTAAAAGACAGATGAACTGATGCATAAAAAATTTAATGTACTTGTTCAAAACAAATTCAGTGTTCTGGAAGACATTGATGACAGTGAGGAACAATGGACAAAGTTGAGAAATTTGATAAATGAAGCTTGTGAAGAAATCCCTAGATAGAAAAGCAAAAAAGAACTGGATGACAAAAGAAATTTTATGCTTGATGGAGGAATGGAGAAAGTCAAAGAGAAACAAGGAGATACACAGGAAGATAAACAAAGAAATCGGAAACAGGTACAATGAAGCTAAGGAAGCTTGGCTGAAAACAAAATGCAGAGAAATAGAATTTTGAAGACCGACACAAAACGGATCCTCAGGGCATGTACAGGTGAACTGAAGAAACGGTCCACAGGAAAAATACATGCACCTCAACTGGTTGCTTAAAAGTTAAAATCAAAAGATGGTACGCTTATCACGGAAAAAGACAAAATATTAGACAGACGGGGAGAGTACATTAAAGACCTTTTTGAAGATAACAGAAACGAAGAGCAAATTAATAAGAAAGAACATGGAAGGACCACCCATAATGAAAGATGAAGTTAGAGCAGCACTCAAAAAAGATGAAACCAGGAAACGTCCCAGGACCAGACAACATTACTACAGAGATGATTGAAACCTTGGAGGAATTTGGTATTGAAAAAATAGCAGTCCTCCTAAATGAAATTTATGACACTGGAAAAATCCCCAAAGATATGTCAAAATCAATTTTCATTGCACTTCCAAAGAAGACAGGGGCTATAGAATGCGAACTCCATCGCACAATCAGTTTGATGAGTCATGTAACATACTAACAAGTATCCTATTAAGAATAATCATGATAAGAAGGAATAGAATCAAAGAGAAAAAACAGAAGAACAGTGTGGATTTGTGGAAGGGAAAGGAACTATTAATGCCATATACATCCTAAGAACTATCACAGAGAGGTCAATCGAGATGAATAATATATATATATTTATGCTTTCTTGATTATACCAAGGCTTTCAATTGGGTAAGACATGAAGAATTGATCAACCAACTCGAAAGACTCAGTATTGATGGAAAAGATCTATGAATAATCAGAAATACGTATTGGGAAAAAACAGCTGCAATGACTGAATGAGAATTCTATTAGAAAACGATATAAGCTCTTTCCAAAACATCAAAAGAGGAGTCAGACAAGGCTATGTTTTGTCACCAGATCTGTTTTTACTTTACAGCGAAAACATCATGAGAAACCTAGAAGAAGACCCTGGATTAAAGGTTGGAGGAAAAATGATAACATTCGATACAGAGATGACATCGTGCTAATTGCAGAAAATGAAAGGGACCTAAAAAACCTTGTGAATATACTAGAAATAGAAAGCAAAGGTATCATTGGGGTTGAACTAAACAGCAAGAAGACTGAAGTCATGGTGATCAGTAAAGAACATGAAATCCCCTCATGCAAAATGACAGCAAATGGCACAACCCTGAGACAGGTGGATAAGTTTAAATACCTGGGAACGACCATTTCACCTGACAGCAGATGCACATCAGAAATAGCCAGCAGAATCGGCCAAGCCAAAACAGCATTCAAGAAGATGACAAGCATTCTTACTGGTCAACAAATGCCTAAGCCTATCAATTAACATCAGGAAGAGAGTTCTTGAATGTTATATAGAACCAATACTGTTAATGTTATATGGTTGTGAGGCATGGACAGTCAACAAGCAAAGCCAGAACAAGATTGAGGCAGCCGAGATGTGGTTTCTAAGAAGAATGTTGAGAGTTCTATGGACAGCAAAGAAAACAAACGATACAGTCTTGATGGAGACAGACACAAGAGGATCATTCATAAGGAAGATTAGGAAAAGACAGGCAATATTTATAGGCCATTTTATGAGAAAATGGGAATTGGAGCGCCTGGTCACAATGGAAAAGCTGGAGGGAAAGAGAGCACCAGGTAGACCCAGGGACAAGACATTGGACGGACTTGCAGAGTGGCTGAAGACAGAGAGGGTGGAAGAGGTGCTTGAACTGAGTTGAAGCAACAAGAGATAGAAACAGATGGAAGGCCATGATCGCCAATGCCATGTGGCAAGGCACCTGATGATGATGAGGAGGTTTTTGAAATTATTCACATTCTGCTACTGTTATCTGTGTTGACACCGACAAAATGATGATATATTTTTTTTCTTCTAGCTTTGTGGTATTTTCAGAATTTTCATCCTAATGTTTAGCCTATATATCATATGTTTTAAGAATATGGTACCCATCAAATGAATTTGGTTTAATTTGGAATAGGGACAGTTAGGGGGGGGGGGGGGGGTATATTGCTGGGACTTGTGGTCTACAGTATTTAACTTTTAAGCTACATTTGTAGAAATTGTACTGATCTAGATCTAATTATTTTAGAGCAGTAGGCCCTACTTTGTTTCAATACAAATTTTACAATCCTTCTAAAGAAAGGAAAAATAATAAGATAGGCCTACTGATATCACAGTGTTAATCACTTAAAGTTAATCAACTTATGCTAGTCACTATCTGTCTGTCTTATTTAATCCATGAATTGCATTCTTGGTATTAATTAAAAATTACTTCTCATTCCCCAGAACTGGAAAATGAACCCCAAAATTCCAAGTGAGTGACCTCAAATTTTGGCCTATGGGGAATACTGATTATGCATTATTGTATGTCACCATCAGAATTCCAGGTGAGTGAGTCAGTGACCCTCAATTTTTGGCCTATGGGGAATACTGATTATGCATTATTGTATGTCACCATCAGAGGAAAGAAATGGGATTCACAATCACACTTTAATGAGTTTATTCATACATACATTTTTTATCAAATATGTATTATATCTATATCAGTCATCCTTACTTTTCATCTAGCGCATAAAAAACATGGGCCTACTGCAGTGTGCTGACCTACTCAGGAACAGATAATGAGATACACACACAGACCAACACACACACACACACACACACACACACACACATAAAGACACACACACACACATAAAGACACACACACACACACATAAAGACACACACACAGTCACACACACACACACACACAACAGTCTCCACACAACACACACACACACACACACTTGTGACACACACACATTCAATGTGACACGTGCATGTATACATGACATAACAGAGTAAATCGATCAGTAATATGTATACACTAAATACAAAGCTCATCCGAGTCAATATCAAGTTCATTTCAATAATCTCTTGAACTAGTCAATACAAATTTCTTTTAAATAATCTCTCTATAAAAGTCTAACCAATTCAATCCAGTATTCAGAGCCTGGAATTGCTAAGAAAAAAAAAAGAGGAAACTTCTAGGGGGGTCCGGGGCATGCTCCCCCGGAAAATTTTTAAAATCAAGACTAAAATCTGTGCATTCTGAGGCATTCTGGAGACAAATTTAAAGGCATCTAACACACTGAAAATCACAATGAATATCAGTCAAAAGAGTATTTAATAAACATTGGGCACAAGATCAGGATCCATCATACACAGCCCGTAAAATAGACATTTTTTAATGCGAAAAATATTTTTTTGCGCGATTTTCGATTTTGATTTCCCGCGACGAATTCCAGGCTCTGAGTATTTGTGTTTTTCCTTGTCTCTGGCCCTGTGGTCTTTTTTTTTAAAGTGTATCATCAATAGGAAAGATCCTAATGAAAACAAAAAAAAAGAGAAATGTACATTCATACACTTACTTGTTTGCCTGCAGTTTTGGGGGGACACTGGATTTTCGGGCTGTCACCTTCACAACACTGGCCACATTACCAACAGCAGGATTGCGAGGATCATAGCCTTCTTCATTATCACTGTCACGTGAAATAGAGCCTAAAGACAGAAACAGGGGCTCGTCTCTTACGAGTGAAAAGACCCCGTTCAGCTGGTCTTGGTTCCACAGCTCTTACAACAGCAGACCGACGTCCTGTCTGACTGAGCGGGGATGTCACTGCCCTGGGTCGAGATGATCGAGGAGGGGAGTTGTCTTTTGAAGAATCACTTGAAATAGTAACTGATGTTGCTCCTCTTTTAGCTTTTGCGCCTACTTCATCGTCGCTGATTCTAATCACAGCTGCTTTGCCAAAGTCACTTTTCTTCACAGGTAAAACAACAGCAGGTTCTTGTTCAAGCTCTTCTGCGAGCTCATCAGGTTCTGTAAGCAAGAGTTCAGTCAAATCATTGTCTTCGACCTGAATATCACTGACATCAATAGTATTACTGCTTTGCTTGAAATCATTCGTTTCTATTTCCACTGTTCTTGTTTCTTGCCCTTTTATATCATGTTCAGAATTGACAGTAATGTCTGGTTCTACATTGTCCAATTTTTCAAAATCAACAGGCTGTGGAGGAACATGAAACTTTGTGACACAATCAGTTTCGTCTTTCTTGGGCTCTGCATTCACTGAGGATAGAGAAGTTTCTTCTGTTGTAATACTATCACTTGAAACAACTATAATCGATGACACAACATCTGTTTTCTCCGGTACCTGTTTTGTTTTTGCATGATCTGAGTCTAATGTATCATCAACAGTGTTTTTTGATCTCTTCTCTTGATCCGACTTTCTTCTTTTCCTTTCCTTCTTGTCTTCTGAACTATGATCATCTGACGCCCGTTTCTTTGACTTGATCTCATCTGCAACATGTTTTTCGTTGTGTCGTCTATGTTTGCTTGAGCCTTCACTTGTTGAACTGGCATGTTCTTTTGTTTTCGTTCTTTCAACCGACTTTTCTGTTTTACTAGTTGAAGTTGAACCGAAAATCACAGCACTAGTATCTGAAGTTAACGATTGTAACTTTTGCAGAAGTCCGTGTAACCAGGTCGTAAATTTTTCTGTATTCGCTCCTAGAAAAAGACACAAGTCATCTGACATTTGAAGCTGACTCTTCTTGTTGGCAACCATTACCATGATATAGTCCGGCAATTCTTCGTCCACATAGGCGTTGAGTTCCACCAACTTTGCTTTGATGGCTGAACGAATTTTGTTGCTGATTTCGCTTCCCACATCCATACTTACGGCAAAATCAATCAAACGATCAATATGCAGAATATGAAGCAGCCACACAACGATAATATTACTGAAGCACGTTGCAACCTTTCTAGAACGTGCAAAAACGTCGTTCACAGCCGTCCCGATCGCAGAACGGAAATACGCCAAGTTATCTTTCTTCGTAATGACTTTCGAGAGAATTGTTCCCAATACTCTGTTTTATTTACTTACATTACTTACCTAATATGTGGGTGGGTGGGTGGGTGGTGTGTGCACGCGCTCGCGTGCGTGCGTGTGTATGTGTGTAGAGGAGGGGGGGAGGACGGATGAAGTGTCTCTTTTCTCTTGTCTCGCAATACTTTATTAGTTCGGTTTGTTTTATTTCATTTAATTTGTTTTGTGTCCGAAAAATAGAAGTCTTGTTGAAAGCGCATTTAATAGCACAACAAAATAAGACAGATGCAAAGATTTCGGCTAACTGGTCTTTGTCAATGGTGTACAAAAGACAAAAAAGGGATAAACGCACAACACTTAGCACACACATTCACACACACACACACACTCCTCTCTCTCTCTCTCTCTCTCTCTCTCTACACACACACACACACACACACACACACCACACACACACACACACACACACACACACACACACACACACACACACACAACACACACAATCAATAACAGAAATGACGCAATAACAAAAACGGCGTAATACAAATAGAAAGCAGGCAGTAAAGTAATACTGATCTGAATCAAAGTGACTGCCGGCGTTCAAGCAAATATGAACCAGAAAATCACAAAAATGGAAGTAGAACGCATATCTAAATAGACAAAACAAGACAGGCGCAAATTTTTCGACAACTGGCCTTTGTCAAACGTACACAAAAGACAAATAATGATAATAATAATAGTAATAATGATAATAATAATAATGATAATGATAATAATAATAATAATTATAATAATCGTAATAACAATAACAACTAACTAAATAAATAAATAACCACACAACGCCTATATTTCAGAATTACTGTAACTATTGTATTATGCCGTTTCTATGAATTTGTCTAACTCTTTTTTCTAAGTGTTGTGCGTTTATCCTTTTTTGTTTTTTGTTTTTTGTTGGGTTTTTTTTTTTTTTTTTGGGGGGGGGGTTGTTTTGTTTGTGTTTGTTTGTTTGTTCGTTTTGTTGCTGCTGTTGTTGTTGCTTTTGTTTTGTTTTGTTTTGTTTTGTTTTGTTTGTGTGTGTGTGTGTGTGTGTGTGTGTGTGTGTGTGTGTGTGTGTGTGTGTGTGTGTGTGTGTGTGTGTGTGTGTTGTGTGTTTGCGGCTGTCTTGTTTTGTTATAGTAAATACGTATTCTACTTTATTTCTATGTTTTTTGGTTCAGAGTTGCTTGAACATTGGCTATCATTTTGATTCAACTTTCAGTATTACTTTAATGACTGCATTCTATTTTTGTACTACGCCGTTTTTGTTATTGCGTAGTTTCTATTGTCTATTTTTTTTCTTCTTTTGTTTTCTTTCTTTGTTTCTTTGATTCGTTTTTTTTCTGTCTGTCTGTCGTTTTTTTTTTTTTTCTTTTCTTTCTTTTTTTTCCTTTTTCTTTCTTCCTTTGTTTCTTTCTCTGTTTCTTTCTCTCTCTCTTTCTTTCTTTCTTCTTTTCTCTTGAGGAGAAAACAACGCAATTTTGTTGCACTGAGTTTATTAAAGGTTTTATTGTATACTGTTTCAGCCGCAAGAAGTTAATTTTCTAAACTATTTCAATTTTTTTAAAAATGAAGAAGATAGAATGAACGAAACTTGAACAATAATATTTCTTGCTGCTGCAATTTTCATTCCTTTATACTTTGTTTCTTTTCAGGTCTGGCGATGTTGCACAAGGAATATCGTCAGTTTACTGGTTCATTATTGAATACGTTGGTTCCTTGATTGATTGATTGATAGAGTGAGTAAGTGAGCGCATGTTCGATTCATTGAGTCTTTGATACACTAAAATTGACTGAATGATGAACCACAAAGGAAAATTCTTTGCGTTTGTGCTTGCCCATGAGTATGTGCATATCTCAAATGTAAATTTAGGGATTTAAATGGACGTGTGATTGATAGATCGATCGATTGGTTGATTGATTGACTGGTTGGTTGATTGATTGATTGATCGATCGATTGATTGATTGATTGATTGACTGGCTGACATACTAATTGATTGACTAATTGTTGATTGATTGAATGATTGATTGATTGATTGGTTGATTAAGTGAGTGAGTGAGTGATTAAGTGAGTGAATGAGTGAGTGAGTTACAGATAAACCACAAAATCGAATACATTACTGGAGTGGGTATGCACAGGCTTGTGCATGCTTGCACACTTCCACAATGTGAATTTTGCAATGTCAACAAGCACACTTTGCAAAGACAAAGAAGGCTTTCATAGATTTTCGTCAGTGTAATTCTCCATAAAGATGTTTACATTCTTTTGGCGCTCATATACAAAGTGCAGTTGAAAACAATGCATATTGAAGTGTTTTGGCATTTAACAAATAACTAAGCGTAGGAGAAAAAACAAAACAAAAACAAAAACAAAACAAAAACAGACAAACAAACAAACAGCTTGCTGAGCTTGCTGTTTTTGTACTTTGTATCTGCTTCTATGCTAGCTGAGTGGGTAGCGTAAGCTGTGTTAGATTTGAGAAGTTCTATACAACATGGAGATAATTCTCAAGAGTTGTGTCCTTTGATTATATTATAAAAATTCTCCCTGCTTCCCTCTTATTTCTTTGGTATTACCTATACACCTTGGAAGCAACCATGTATATGTTCTGTCTTGTCTATGTGTGTGTGTTTGGTCAGTTCAAAAATAAAAGACTATGTCAATCTTGAACATAAGACCAATATATTGTATGTATTTCTCTCCTCTCTCATAGTTGTGTGTAGGGTAGTTGCAGAGTATAAAGGTAGGCTTGGGCGCTCCTTTTTTTTTGAGGAGTGTTCTGAGCTTGCTGTTTTTGTACTTTGTATCTGCTTCTATGCTAGCTGAGTGGGTAGCGTAAGCTGTGTTAGATTTGAGAAGTTCTATACAACATGGGAGATAATTCTCAAGAGTTGTGTCCTTTGATTATATTAAACAAACAAAGCTTTCATAAAATGTTGTCAGTGTGATAAACGATGAAGAATGATCCAGACTTTTTCCTTTTTTTATGCTGATATGCAAAGTGCAATTAATAACAGTGCAAGGCTTCAAGTCATAATTATGTGAGCCTAACGAAGATCACTATATCAGACACGAGATACAGACAATTTTCATATACCAAAAGCTGGAACATAAACTTTATTCAAAAGGGATTCTTCGCATTTGGACACTTCCATCTGCGCTCCACCCAGATCTGCCACTAAGCAGTTACCCAGTAGAGCCAGTCGAGCCTGCGAAAATCCTCATTCGCTGGCAAAGTTTTGGAAGTCCAGCGAATGCCGTGGGCTAGGGGAGAGCACTGACGCCACCAGAACGATTGTAGTTTAAAAAAAAAAAAAGAAAAGAAAAAAGAAAAAGAAAAAAAGACGGGCAGCTTCCCCGTGGGGCTTTTTCAGTATAAATAGTAAATTCAGTCTAGAAATTTCCTCTTTTCTGTCACTCTCTTTGTTTCTTTCTTCCTCTTTTGCTTTCTGTCATTTCTTCCTATCAATTTCTGCCTTGCTGGTCCATTCATCTGCAAGTGTTCGATAAAGTCTTACATACTTTCTCTTAGGATTGATGATTGGGTAGCCAACATGTGTCAAGTGCATTTTTGGCTCTAGGGATATGAGATATGCGATAGCAATTTTAGGTAATTTAGGCCCGTTTTTAAATATGTTTTAGTGTCCTTTAGTTATGTTTCAGTTTGTATTCAGGTATGTTTTTTAAATCCCCAGTGCGATAAATTGGACGGTGTGATCAACGCCAGATGCATCTCCTTAAATTATGTGCACGAATGCATTGATATGTGCACTTAATTTTCTTTTCCTTTTTTTTTTCCTCTGTTGAAATATTGTGTATGTTTTGAACTGGTTATAGCCCGGATATGGCTCTACACAGTCGGCTGGGCTCTAAACAATAACAATAAGACGGACAACTAACAAACCAACCTTCAGCCTTCGTTGCGGGGTGGGACTGACTTAACGTGAGATAAGAGATCCTGAGTCTATGCACGGTTATATTTAACCCTTTGACTCCCGCATCCTGTTCACCAGTGTCCTGCACTGTCAAGCATGTTAGCAAAGCAAAAACTGAACCCTCTGACTCCTTCACCCTATTCACCAGTTTCCTGCAGGAAGCTGGTGGATAGGGTGAGGGGGTCAAAGGGTTAAGTTTTTGCATTTGGTGGATAGGGTACGGGAGTCAAAGGGTTAATCAAAGCGTTTATACGTAGCACTTTTATGAAGAATGAAAAGACGTGGCTTGGTTCTTGGGTTTACAATGACAATGCGTGCATAATTTACTACAGAGAGGGTGCAAAAAATAAAACAAAACAAAGCACCATTAAAAAAAAGACAATAGAAAACAACACACACACATACTCACTCACACACACACACACACACACACACAGACACACACACACACACACACACACACACACACACACACACACACACACAAACACCGTGACACACACATACACACACACACACACACGCCACACACCGTGACAACCACATACACACACACACACACGCGCGCGCGCGCGCGCGCGCACACACACACACACACACAAACACACGAACACACCGTGACACACACAAACACATACACACCGTGACACACACACACGTACAAACACACACACACACACACACACACACACACATGTACAAACACACACACACACACACACACACACGTACAAACACACACTCACCACACACACACACACACAACACACACACACACACACACACACACACACACACACACACACACACACGTAACACACACACACACACACACACACACACACACACACACACAACACACACACACACACCACACACACACACACACCACACACACACACAACAACACACACACACACACATACACACACACACACAAAATTGAATTACTTGTACTGTAGTATCAAAGGGGTGGAAAAGTCACAGAAGAAATGCAAAAAAGCACAATGCCATACCATAAGCTGATCTCAATCAAAACAAAACAAAAAAAGAAAAAAAAAAAAGAAAATGAATGGGGTTGCAATCAGGTGACCTGTTACATGAAACGCAGGAAGGACAGCCCAAAGTTCTCAGGGAAGTTCTCTTCGTGATAGGCCTACATATGCTCAACACGACACGACAAGATACGATCTGACACGATACGGCACAGCAGCACAGCAATCCAATTATCATATCATGAAAGCAAGAAAACACATCATAGTGCTGTACAACAACATGACAACACAACACAATGAAACGTAATAAGTATAACACGACACAGTGCAATCACAATATAATACAAATTCCGTAAAACAGTACAACACAAAACGATACTACACAATGCAAAGCACCACGGCACAATGAAATGCAGTAATTACAATATAATAGAATGTAATATAATGATACAACACAATGCAATGCAACGCAGTACAATAAAACGCGATAAGCACAATGCAGCGTAATACACACGACTCCAAAACAACACAACACACGCAACACAACCAACATCATCACAGCACATCACAGTATAGCACAACACAGTATAGCACAACACAACATAACGCAACACAACACAACACAACACAACACAACACAACCAACAACAACAACACAACACAACTCAACTCAACTCAACTCAACTCAACTCAACTCAACTCAACTCAACTCAACTCAACTCAACTCAACACAACACAGGGCGATACAATAAAACACAATGCAAAGTAGGCCAACGCAACGCAGCACAATTCAACACAATGCTATGCAATGCAATATTATACAACTTGTATCTAGTCGGATGCAAGGAACGTTAAAATGGGTAGCAAGGATAAGGAAAACTGGAAGGGTGAGCAAACAATTTCACTACAAAAAAAAAACAAAAAAACAAAAAAAAAAAAACAAAAAACAAAGTTAGAGCTGGCAACAGTTTCAGGGGTGAATCTGTGAGTTTGGAATGAAAAGTTCTAAGATGAATTGATAAGAGAAGAGAAGAGGGAGAGGGGTGTGGCTTGAGTCTTCCCCAAATATGATGTCTCGAGTTCAATCCCAGCCCGTAATATAGAAACGAAACAACAACAACAACAACGTCAGAACAACAACAACAACAACAACAAACCTGGCCTGTTCGCTGCCCACTTTAATGCTTCAATCCTTCTGGTGGTGTCAGTTTATTGCTTATTGGTAATGCCCCCCCCCCCCCCCCTTTCCTCATTTCAAGACCTTGCCATCGCATACGGTTTTGTTGCAGTTCAAAAGAAGTCTGTCAGACAATTGTTGGCAGATTTGGTTGAGCGCATATGGAATTATCCGAGCACGATAAATCCCCCTTGAACTGGCAAACTCCAAACAAACTTCAAATTCCGTGTGAGAAGTAGCCTACAAGGGGGTGGAACGTGCCATTGAGGACCAGCTGAGGAAAGAATCTGTTATGTAGTAAAATGTGGCTGAGATTAAAAAACAACACACAACACACACACACACACCACAACACACAACACAACACACACACACATACACACACACACACACAACACAACACACACACACACAACACACACACACACACACACACATACAACACACACACACACACACCACACACACACACACACACACACACACACACACACACAACACCACACAACACAACACACACAAACACAAACAACACACGTAAAAACGTTAGTCGATTCTTAGTTTTTACTTTTATTCATTTATTCTAGATATTTATTAATTTTGTTTATTAGATCGTTTGTTTAAACCTTTAATTGTGATAACATCATTTGTTAGCTTTACCTTCCCCTCCTCAAAAATAATTTTTTCTGGATCATTTTTTTCTCCAGATCAAAATTGACAATTTTTAAATACCCTCTTCAATCCTCCTGTATCCCCCCCCCCCTTTTTTTTTTTAAACTTATTTTTATTTATTTATTTTTGTTGTTGTTTTTTTGTCTAAAATCAATTTAGTGAATAGACCACCACACAAAACACACACACACATACACAGAGAGAGAAGAGAGAGAGAGAGAGAGAGAGAGAGAGAGAGAGAGAGAGAGAGAGAGAGAGAGAGAGAGAGAGAGAGAGAGAGAGAGAGTCGCAACACTGAGTAAAACGTGAGCAGGAAGTATAGATAATGAACTGGAGTTTGTTTTTCAAGAGGGATTCATCTTAATCGGACAGTTCCATGTGCGCTCCATCCAAATCTGTCAGCGATGATCAGACGTACAACCCTTCAGACTGGCAAGGCTTTGATCTAGATCTGAGAATGGACACTTACGAGACACTGTGCTGAAACGGGGAGGGGCAGAAAAACGACTCACGAAGCACTAAGCTGACACCATCAGAATTATAGAAACATTGAAATGGGCACCAGAATGATTGTAGTCTTGCTTTCAGCTGGGCGACAAACAGGCCAATATTCATGTTGCAGGCTGGGACTTGTAGTTTTATCGGAGACTACCACGTGTCAAATGGACGGATAGAAGAACAAATGAAAGTGTCCTGGAAGAACTTGATACCATCAGAAAACTACTAGCAGACATCAACAAGAGAAGACTAAAATACATTGCCATGTGTCACGTTCCAAGGACACGGATTTCATTGCAACCATTTTTCAAGGAAAAACAGTGGCAAAAAGGAATAAAGGCTGACATCCAGTTTCATATATCGAGAACAAATCAACAGCAGTGGCCTAGATATTCTAGAAATTGTCCACAAAAGTCAAGACAGCTGTTTGGAGTGAGGTGGTGGTATCAAAGAGTGCAGCGGCCAACACTGAACCCGGTGACGCCGACAGGTGAGACAGGTGAGACTGGGACCGAACTCGAGATATGAGATCTTGAGTACAGTCGTGTCAATTGAGTCAGCCAACCTGCTGATAACCTGATGATTGAACCCACGACGCCTGTGTTATCAGTATGGCGCTTTTAACAACACTAACAGCATGCTAGCAACAAGAAAATCGAGACTAGCATAGGCCTCAAAGACAACAAATCAACATGTACTTAACCTACCGTTTCGACTACAACAAAACACATGCACAATGACTACAAAACTAAGGAAACAATTTGCAGAGTTTTTCTGGTCTGTTTTCATTTATTAATTAATTAATTAATTAATTATTATTTATTTATTTATATTTTTTATATTTATTTATGTATTTATTTATTTATCTATTTAGTTATCTATTTATTTGTTTTATTATTATTATTATTATTATCTTTTTTTGGCGGTGGGGACTGGGGGAGAAAGACGTTTCCTGGAGATCGAATCGGGGACATGACTTTGTTCATTTTAGAGTTTGGAGTTTGAAGCTTGGTCAAGAGGGATTCAATGCACTCGGACATTTACATGTGCGCTCAACCCAGACTTGCCAACAGTTATATAACAGACTCCGTGAGCCTACGCGAAACCCTCACCTGTCAGTGTCACCGGGTTCAATGTTAGCCGCTGCGCTCCGTAATCCAGCTACTCGCCTCCAAATAGCTCTGTCTTGACTTTTGCAGACAACTTCCTAAATATTTAGGCCACTGATACTGGTTATGTTCACGATGTATGAGACTGGAGGTCTGCCTTTCTTCCTTTTTGCCTCTGATTATCTTCGAAAAATGGTTGCTATGAGGCCGTGTTCTTGTTGCGTGACACATGGCCAATGTATTTTAGTCTTCTCTTGTTGATGTCTGCTAGTAGTTTTCTGGTTGGTATGAAGTTCTTCTACGACACTTTCATTAGTTCTTCTACATGTCCATTTGACACGTAGTAGTCTCCGGTAAAACCGCATCTCTGCTGCCTCAATTCTTTTGCAATCAGCTTTTCTGAGGAATCCTATATGCTGTGAAGGTCTTGAAATGGGAAGGGGGAGAAAAACGAAAGTAAAATCACTAAGCTGACACCATCAGAATGGTAGAAATGTTAAAAATGGGCAGCTGACAGGCAACATTTTAATGTTGCTGGGATTGAACTCGAGACATCAGATCTTGAGTCTACGGCTCTTTCAGTTTGTCCGGTGCTTCAAAACTGCTAAGCATGATATAGTGACAACAGGTGATATATAAATTATACACATAATTTTAACTCGAAACTCTAGGACTGGTAGCTTGTAAGCTACGATGTACTTGGAGACAAAGAAATGAGAATGAATTAGTCCCAGTATTTGTGAACTGCTAACAATTTGGGGCGAAGCATGTATCAAAACAAAACAAGTGCACTTCAGCCCTTGACAGCAGACACAGTAGCAAGCAGCGCGTTTTAAAGGTGAGGCATTGTTGTGTAGTGAAATATGTGGTCTAGTGGTTAAAGAATATGTCCAAGAAACAAGAAAACCAGGTTAGAATAACAAATTGTTCCTTCCTGCCTCCGGGAATGTGCTGTATGGGGGCAACAATAAGACATAAGAGTTTGATGGTGACTGTTGTAGTCTGTGTTGAAGCAGGCGTGGTCGTATTAATCGTTTGACCCCCTCATCCCATCTACCAGCCGCAAAAACTTATTCCTTCACTCTATCTACCAGTTTCCTGTTGGAAGCTGGTGGATAGGGTGAGGGGACTAAAGGGTTAAGTTTTGCTGTACTATCATGACTGATGATGCAGGAAGCTGGTGGATAGGGTGAGGGAGTGAAAGCGTATTGTTTTTACTTTTTTTGTCATGGCTAATAAAAAAAAAAGCTAGTAAACAGAGTGAGGAGGCGAGAGGACTAAGCTTTTGCTTAGATATCATAGCTGATAAAACAGGAAGCAGTTAGACAGAGTTGGGGTGGATGGGTGGGGGATGAGAGGATTAAGTTTTGGCTTAGCTGTAACGGCTGATAACATAGGAAAACTGGTGGATAGTGTGAGGGAGTGAAAGGGTTACGTTTTTGCTTTGCTATCAGGCTGTTAATAAAGGATGCTGGTGGATAGAGAGAAAAAGTGAGTGTTACGTTTTTGCTTTGCTATCAAGCTGTTAATAAAGGATGTTGGTGGATAGGGTGAAGAAGTAAGAGTTACGTTTTCGCTTTGCTATCAGGCTGTTAATAAAGGATGCTGGTGGATAGGGTGAAGAAGTAAGAGTTACGTTTTCGCTTTGCTATCAGGCTGTTAATAAAGGATGCTGGTGGATAGGGTGAAGAAGTAAGAGTTACGTTTTCGCTTTGCTATCAGGCTGTTAATAAAGGATGCTGGGGATAGGGTGAAGAAGTAAGAGTTACGTTTTCGCTTTGCTATCAGGCTGTTAATAAAGGATGCGGTGGATAGGTGAAGAAGTAAGAGTTACGTTTTCGCTTTGCTATCAGGCTGTTAATAAAGGATGCTGGTGGATAGGGTGAAGAAGTAAGAGTTACGTTTTCGCTTTGCTATCAGGCTGTTAATAAAGGATGCTGGTGGATAGGGTGAAGAAGTAAGAGTTACGTTTTCGCTTTGCTATCAGGCTGTTAATAAGGATGCTGGTGGATAGGGTGAAGAAGTAAGAGTTACGTTTTCGCTTTGCTATCAGGCTGTTAATAAAGGATGCTGGTGGATAGTATGAGTGAATGAAATGTAAGGTTTTGCTTTGCTATCATGGTTTATTATGCAGGTAGCTGGTAGATAGGGTGAGGAGTGAAAGGGTTATATTTTCTGCATTGCTAACATAGCTCATAATGCAGGAAGCAGTGAAAAGTGAAAGGGTTACGTTTTCGCTTTGCTATCAGGACTGATTATGCAGATGCTGTGATAAAATGAGGGAGTGAAAGAGTTACGTTTTGCTTCGTTATCGTGACCAATAATCAGGAAGCTGGTATAGGGTGAGGGAGTGAAATGGTTACGTTTCTGCATTGCTATATGGCTAATGAGGGAGTGAAAGGGTTACGTTTGTGTGTTGCTATCATGGCTAATAAGGGAGTGAAAGGGTTACGTTTTGTGTTGCTATCATGGCTAATAAGGGAGTGAAAGGGTTACGTTTTGTGTTGCTATCATGGCTAATAAGGGAGTCAA
>JAPXFY010000019.1:34694535-34702035 GCA_030674185.1 Monoplex corrugatus | reverse complement strand
CTCTCTCTTTCTCTCTCTCTCCCTCTCTCTCTCTCTCTTCTCTTTCTCTCTCTCTCTCCTCTCTCTCTCTCTCTGTTCCCTTTCTCTCTGCCTGCTTCTCTCTCTCTCATCTCTTTCTGCATCTCTCTGTTGTGCCCTTTCTACTCTGTCTTCTCTCTTTCTCTCTCTCTCTCTCTGTGTGTGTCTGATGCTGTCTGTCTGTTTGTCTCTCTCTCTGTCTGTCTCTGACAGTCTCTCTCGTTGTCTCTTCTCCCTACGTTTCTATTTCAGAGAAACAAAGATATATCCGCAAGCACGTTAATATTCAACATACAGACACACACACGCGCGCGCGTGCGGGTGCACCTACACACAAAATGCATACATACAAATATGTACATACACAAACACACACACACTGACACAGACATACACACAGACACAGGCACACACACGCAAATGCACACACACACACATAAACGCACACACACACACACACATACACACACACACACACACATACACACATACACGCGCACGCTGGTGACAGTGCATCGCAGCAAAAAACTATACTACAGCAAATAATATAACATCCCGATAAGTCAACTTTTTAAAACGCAGTGACAGCTAGAACACACGCATGCACGCACACAGATAACTTTTTCTCTCCCTCACATATGCACATAAACACACATAAATATAGAAAAAGACAGACAAGGAGACAAACACGAGACAGACAGACAGATGGACGGAACACATAATTATGATTATGCCAACCGGGCGGGGGAAAAGACAAGACAATGGATGACTACATTCCTCAGAACATTATGCTTGTTATTAATGTTTGTTCCTAGCATTGATTTTTGTCCGGGGACTGTCCTGGCCAGTATATAAATGTCACCATGTCTTGTCTTACTGGGCTGCACTGAGGTGTGGTCTCGGGGGCGAGTAAAAAGAGGAGGAGGAAGAGAGAGTGAGCGAGAGAGAGAGAGTGACAGACAGACAGAGACAGAGACAACAGACAGACAGAGACAGAGAGAGACAAAGAGAGAGTCAGAGAGAGAGAGGAGAGAGAGAGAGATAAAGAGAGAGAGATAAAAAGAGAGAGAGAAATGAGAGAGAGAGAAAGGCAAGAGAGAGAGAGAGGAGAGGAGAGAGACAGAGACAGAGAGAGGCACAGAGACAGAGAAAGAGGCACAGAGAGAGAGAGAGAACACACACACAGACAGACAGACAGACAGACAGACAGACAGATATAGAGAGTACAAAAACATGTTTATTTTCGAGGGAGAGGCACAAACGTCGCCTATGGAAAGTCTACACCAATGGAAGTTCTTGAATAATGCCCATGAATAGAATCCATATGTGCAGCGAGATCTTTTGATCTTTATTGTCTAACAGTCAAGACAATGACACAATACAACAGTGTATACTCTCTCTCTCTCTCTCTGTATGTGTGTTGTTGTGTGTTTGTATGTGTGTGTGTGAATGTGTGTGCGTGTGTGTGTGTGTCTGTGTCTGTGTGTGCGTACTTGTTTCTCTCTCTTCTCTCTTTGTGTGTGTGTGTGGTGTGTGTGTGATTGAGAGAGAGAGAGAGAGAGAGAGAGCAGAGACAGAGAGAGAGAGAGACAGCGAGAGACAGACAGACAGACAGGCAGAGACAGAGACAGAAAGAGAGTGAGAGACAGAGAGAGAAGGAAGAAGAAGAAGAAGAAGACGAAGAAGGAGGAGGAGGAGGAGAAGGAGAATAAGAACAAGAAGAACAACAACGAGAAGAAGAACAACAAGAACAACAACAAGAATAAGAACAAGAACAAGAACAACAAGAACAAAAACAAGAAGAATAACTGTATGACTTCTACTGAATATGAATATTACTACTAGCAACAACAACAATAATAATCATTATCGTCATCATCGTTGTCGTCAAATTCATCATCATTTACGTTCTTCTTTTTTGTCTCTGTTCTTTTGCCTTCATCCATCATCTTCGCTTTATAGATGTAGAAAACGTGCATTCCAAGCGCACAGAAAGAATTCATTTCCAATTCTAGTATACTGTCCATTTTGCTTTTGCGTTTTGGACTTTGCGGGGTGTTAAACAAAAAAGCTCCACGAACTCGTTAAAAACAAGTGATGGCTTTTGTCACCTGTGAAAAGGACTGTAGACTTCAGACTTGAGGCTTCAGGCTTCCTTTCAATGGTCTGAAAGAATCTGAAGCAAAGTTTGAGAAAGGGTGTGTTTTGTGCTTATCTCTGGGAATTTCTGCTTTATGATGAATGGCAGCCGTGAAGTGAATATGAATAAGTCTGTGTTTTCTGTATAGTTCTGTAAATGCCTGCATTTTCTTCTTGCATATTTGCCTTTCGGGTGCCACGTCTCTCTGTCTGTCTGTCTTTGTATATCTGTATGTCTGTGTGTGTATGTGTACGTGTATGTAATGTGTATGCGTATGTGTATGTGTATGTGTGTGCGTGTGTGTGTGTGTCTCTCTCTGTTTGTCTATCTGTCTGTCTATCTCTGTCTCTGTCTCTTTGTCTCTGTCTGTCTCTGTCCCTGTCTCTGTCTCTCTCTGTCTGTCTGTCTGTCGGTCTGTCGTCTGTCTCTCTCTCTCTCTCTCTCTCTGTCTTTTCTCTCACCCTTTCTCATTCATACGAATTTGTCGCAGACAGTATAGTCAATGTAATCGCGTTGCTTATAACCCAACCGATCAATAAGGCCATATCAGAACTAATACAGTAAATGACGAAGTCTGTGCCGAAATTTTGTCATTTTAATGTTGTATAAGTAAATCGTTAGATGGTCGTTTCATTGTAATGTCCCCTTTTAACTTGAACTTCGACATTAATGAAAGTGTACATTTGTTGGGAATACAACGAAGGATTGCATTGTACATATTTTATCATATTGCAATGTGTTGGTTTTGTAAAATTTTTTATTCGTCTGATACGTTATTTGTATAACATGGATTGTACCCCCTGATATTACGGACTATTGCTAATAAGACTCAAAGTATCAATCTCTCTCTCTTCTCTCTCTCTCTCTCTCTCTCTCTCTATCTATCTATCTATCTATCTATCTGTTTCTCTCTCTCTCTCTCTCTCTCTCTCTCTCTGTCTACGTCTCTGTCTGTGTCTGTCTCTGTCTCTCTGTCTCTCTTGTGTGTGTGTCTCTGTCTCTCTATGTATACATTTGTATCTGTCTCTATCTCATTCTCTCTCTCTGTCTCTCTCTTTCTTTTCCTCTCTCTGTGTCTCTATCTGTCTGTCTGTCTGTCTGTTCTGTCTCTTCTCTCTCTCTCTTGTGTGTGTGTGTGTTTTTCTCTGTCTCTCTCTCTGTCTTTGCCTCTGTCCTCAATCTCATTGTCTGTCTCTGTCTGTCTTCTGTCTCTCTCTCTCCCCCCCCCCTCTCTCTCTTTAATATATCTCTCTCACCCTCTCACTGTGCGACCGCGCTGGCTTTGCTTTCTAACTCTACAAATATGCCAATGGTCATTTGTTATTCATAAGTCTGTGGAATATGAGATTCTACTGCACTTGTCTTCCCTCAGTAATGTCGGCAGTGTTCTTTTGCTCATGTTAGAAATATGACTTTTTTCTATCTGAGGAATTGAACGGAATGTTGAAATTTGGATACATATTTCACACAAAAAATCCCCAAACTGCTCTTAATACATACATGTTTTTATCTAAAAAAAAAATCGAAACAAAACAAAAAACACTTTCATTTTCTCGGGTATAAAGAAACGGTATTTGCAGTGTTCAGGAAAGATGTTATTCATTTTTATTAGGAAAAAGAAACCGCTCTTCGGAATGATAAAGAAATAATATATCCTGGAATCACTTTTGACTATAGGCAGACCCGAAAGCCACACGTTGCACGAGTATAAGCTAAGGTCAGGGGCAAGCTAGCTGTCTTCAAGAAATTGGTGGACACTACACGAAGACCAAAAGAGAAGATACTGAAAACTTTACACCGGTGAACACTCAGAATCCATTGCATGGTCAGCTTTGCCCAAGACCAACCTTCAACACGACAAAGTATAGAACCAAGCCCTCAGACTCATCGTGATGTCTAAGAAATGGAGACACCTATAGGAATCTAGCCTCTCAACCAACCAGAGAAAGGAAGACAACAACATGATGCTTGCCGAAAAATTTCAGACACTTGACAGATCATCTCATGAAAAGAGGTTGGATGGTCTCAAAAAAATCGCTTGAAATGAAGAAGCTTCGTCCACAAGAACAAGAGGCCACCAGCGAGCCTTGCCAAAAGAGACATTTTCACCATCACCTTTATAACTGGCAGAGCCGTGGACATCAGAACAGGTGCACATTGAAATTTACATCAACCCTTTGACTCCCGCGCCATGCCCACCAGCATCCTGCATGCATCGTCAACCATGCTCACAAAGCAAACACTTAACTCTTTGACTCCCTCACTCTATCCACCAGCTTCCTGCAGGGTGAGGGAGTCAAAGAGTTAAGCTTTTGCGATTGGTGGATAGCGTGCAGGATTCAAAGGGTTAATGTCCCTCAGTGGAAGCACAAGATGACTCAGCACGCTGATCTCTAACACTGGCTATAACAGAAGAGTGTAACCCACAGAAGTCATGGACATATGTAGACACCGATGGGTCAGGAACTAATGCTGTGACCAGTAGAATCCTCGTTACCCTCATCAACTTCCAGAGTTCCTACGGGAAAGTCTGCACCAGCTACTGATCAGAGGCGTAGATACTCATGCAAACAGCCTCCATGGTTCAAGATTATTCCAGTGGTAGGCTGATAAAATGCCAGTATAAAATATAGACTAGGTAAAACATAGTCTAGGTAGGGCCTCAGGACCTGGCCAGCTCATGGGTTTATGTGCAGGCTTAAGGCATGTGCCACGGTCACCATACACGTGGCACCTGTGACGTTAGTGCATATGGAATTCGTTCCGAGAGCGGAGACGTCATCTTGAGAAACTGAAACTGAAACTGAAACTCCCATGGTTCAAACAACAAATGACAAATTCCCCCACCTGGTCAGGGCCTTCCAGTGAGTCAGCAAGGAGAAAACCAGAAAAGTAGTCCTCCAGTGGATCCCGGTCAGTGTGGAATACCAAGAAAGGAGACGTAGGTGAGCTGATAAAAAGGTGAGACCAGGAAAGCCAAACAGACGACAGCGTCAGCTACAGCTAGAATAGAAGTATCATTAGATCACGTTTTAACCCTTTGACTCCTTCAGCCTGTCCTCTAGCATTCTGTTATGTCAACCATGACAGCAAAGCAAAAATGTAACCCTTTGACTTCCTGCAGGAAGCTGGTGGATAGGGCGAGGCAGTCGGAGGGTTACTTTTTTTGCGGGTGGTGGGTAGGGTGCAGGAGTCAAAGGGTTAAGCCGCACAGGGTCCTGATGAGAATCTGAACCGACTACAACTTGCTCAACCGCTCCTTACGAACCGTAAAATCAAAGTGACGCCCTTACTAATCTGCCCCTGCGTTCAAGAGGACTAGACATCTGAACACATTTTGCATGATGTCGCCTCTATCAAACGAAGCTACAGAAGACTGCAATTCCTCTGACCACCAAGCTTAACAGCAGCCAGCAGGAACTGAAAAAAACAAAACAATCATATTCATCGCTAGTTCTTTCTTGAACATGCAGACCTCAAACGAAGGAAGAACAACGAAGACAATGAACAGTCACACATTTCAACGGGTACAAAAGAGAAAAGAAAATCCAGTGTTTCTTAGGATAAACTAGAATTCTAATTTACATGAAGAAAATCTTAGATGTTCTTGAATTCTGGTATTTTCTGTGACGTATACATACTTCTTCAGAAGATTCGTAAGCGTGTTCTCGATCATATGCAAATTCATTTTCAACGTTGTGCCTCCCGTGTTTCTGGGCACATATTTGTGCAAGGAAAAGAAAAAAGTACATCGACGTCTGTTTGTTTCTCGTTGAAATGAAGTTCAATGATAAGAGGCATTAACTGTTGCATAAAACAAAAGTAAATAATTTCGATATTTATGTAAACCTATGTCGCCTTACAATGTACGATACGTACTGTAGCAGTTTTTGAAAAGTCTGTAATAATACAAAGCATGAGTGACTTAAATTTCACATTGTATGCCACCTGTGAACCCAATGTTCCAAAACAAATATTTATGTTTTTGCTGTCATTTTATGGTATAAAACTTTGACGAGTGATTTGAAAGAAAGGAAGTTTGTTTTCAAGGGGGTGGGTTTGGTTTGTTTGCAGGAGGGAGGTTATTCTTCTCAATAAAAACAGAATCTGAACAAAAGTGACTGCCTCTATTAGAATAAAACGTGCTTCTGGTTTCTGTTGTAATGGGTTGAAAACACACACACACACCACACACACACACACACACACACACACACACACACACACACACACACACACACACACACACACACACACACACACACACACACACACACACACACACACATACACAGACAGACAGCACACACACACACACACACCACACACACACACACACACACACACACACACACACTCACACACACACACCAACACACAACACACACACACACCACACACCACACACACACCACACACATACACAGACAGACACACATATGGACACACACACACACATACACAGACAGACACACACATGCACACACACACACTCACACCACACTCACGCACATCACACACACTCACACACACACACACCACACACACACACACACACACACATATATATATTATTATATATATATATATATATACACAGACAGACACACACATGGACACACACACACACACATACACAGACAGACACACACATGCACACACAGACTCACACACACACACTCACACATACACTCACGCACACTCACACACACACACACACATACACACACACACACACACACACACACTCACACACACACACAATCACACACACACACACACACACACACACATACACACACACACACGATAGTCAAGCCATGCTAACAATATTCCATTTTATACAAAGCTCATAACAGAAAACCAAGATCTGTATTTGTCAAAATGACTGTGACCTAGAAAAAGCATCATTTGAAATAAAACTTGTGTGCACAGAGGATACGATAGACTGTCACAAGAACAAAGAGAACAGGATACAAGTATTGTCAGGACTTCCTAGGGAAATATCTTGATCAGGGAACTTATACGTCCAAGTTTACGCTTTCGCCATTCCTTAAATTCCTTAAAGATCCACAGCTCTCACTTTAACTTGGTAAAGGTCCACCTATAAAAAGACTGAAAAAAATCTTGTTCACACATTTCTTTGTCACAGATAGGCAGATACAGGCATACACACAGACACAGAAACAGACGCACAGACACAGAAACAGACACACAGACACAGACACATACAAACAAAGAGAAAGAGACACACACATACATACACATACACGCGCACACACAGACACACACAAAGACACACAACACACATATACACACACACACATACTCACACACAACAC
>JAPXFY010000019.1:34677035-34689535 GCA_030674185.1 Monoplex corrugatus | reverse complement strand
ATAAATTGTAAAGTGGTAAGTATTGATTTTTGCGTGGCTATGCGAGCTGGCTGACCACCGGTGCCAGTAATGAGATACATGTAACAGTACCGGTTGGCAGTGCTAAGTACTCCTGGAGAAAAGTTCTTAGTTGGGACGTGTGGGATGTAAAACACCTGCTTCCATACCGATAGAGCAGAGTACACCAATAGGGCAGAGTATACTGATAGGGCAGAATATACCGATAGGGCTGAGTATACCGATAGCACTGAGTATACCCATAGGACTGAGTATACCCATAGGGTTGTGTATACCGATAGGACAGAGTACACCAACAGGGCAGAGTATACCGATAAGGCTGAGTATACCGATGGGGCTGAGTATACCCATAGGGTTGAGTATACCCATAGGGATGAGTATACCCATAGAGCTGTGTATACCGATAGGGCTGTGTATACCCATAGAGCTGTGTATACCGATAGGGCTGAGTATACCCATAGAGCTGTGTTAACCGATAGGGCTGTGTATACCCATAGAGCTGTGTATACCGATAGGGCTGTGTATACCCATAGAGCTGTGTATACCCATAGAGCCGTGTATACCGATAGGGCTGTGTATACCCATAGAGCTGATACCCGATAGGGCTGAGAGTACCCATAGAGCTGTGTATACCGATAGGGCTGTGTATATCCATAGAGCTGTGTATATCCATAGAGCTGTGTATACCAATAGAGCTGTGTATACCCATAGAGCTGTGTATACCCATAGAGCTGTGTATACCGATAGGGCTGTGTGTACTGATAGGGCTGTGTGTACCCATAGAGCTGTGTATACCCATAGAGCTGTGTATACTGATAGGGCTGTGTGTACTGATAGGGCTGTGTGTACCCATAGAGCTGTGTATACCGATAGGGCTGTGTATACTGATAGGGCTGTGTATACCGATAGGTCTGGGTATACCCATAGAGCTGTGTATACCGATAGGGCTGTGTGTACCCATAGAGCTGTGTATACCGATAGGGCTGTGTATACCGATAGGGCTGTGTATACTGATAGGTCTGTGTGTACCCATAAAGCTGTGTATACCGATAGGGCTGTGTATACCCATAGAGCTGTGTATACCGATAGGTCTGGGTATACCCATAGAGCTGTGTATACCGATAGGGCTGTGTATACCCATAGAGCTGATACCCGATAGGGCTGAGAGTACCCATAGAGCTGTGTATACCGATAGGGCTGTGTATACCCATAGAGCTGTGTATACTGATAGGGCTGTGTATACCGATAGGGCTGTGTGTACCCATAGAGCTGTGTATACCGATAGGGCTGTGTATACCGATAGGGCTGTGTGTACCGATAGGTCTGGGTATACCCATAGAGCTGTGTATACCGATAGGGCTGTGTATACCGATAGGGCTGTGTATACCGATAGGTCTGGGTATACCCATAGAGCTGTGTATACCGATAGGTCTGGGTATACCCATAGAGCTGTGTATACTGATAGGGCTGTGTATACCGATAGGTCTGGGTATACCCATAGAGCTGTGTATACAGATAGGTCTGGGTATACCCATAGAGCTGAATATACCGATAGGTCTGGGTATACCCATAGAGCTGTGTATACTGATAGGGCTGTGTATACCGATAGGTCTGGGTATACCCATAGAGCTGTGTACCATAGAGCTGTGTATACCGATAGGTCTGGGTATACCCATAGAGCTGTGTATACTGATAGGGCTGTGTATACCCATAGAGCTGTGTATACCGATAGGTCTGGGTATACCGATAGAGCTGTGTATACCGATAGGTCTGGGTATACCCATAGAGCTGTGTATACCCATAGAGCTGTGTATACCCATAGAGCTGTGTATACTGATAGGGCTGTGTATACCCATAGAGCTGTGTTATACCGATAGGTCTGGGTATACCCATAGAGCTGTGTATACCGATAGGGCTGTGTATACCCATAGAGCTGTGTATACCGATAGGGCTGTGTATACCGATAGGTCTGGGTATATGATAGGGCTGTGTATACCCATAGAGCTGTGTATACCCATAGAGCTGTGTATACCGATAGGTCTGGGTATACTGATAGGGCTGTGTATACCGATAGGTCTGGGTATACGATAGGGCTGTGTATACCCATAGAGCTGTGTATACCGATAGGGCTGTGTATACCCATAGAGCTGTGTATACCGATAGGGCTGTGTATACCCATAGAGCTGTGTATACTGATAGGCTGTGTATACCCATAGAGCTGTGTATACCGATAGGCTGTGTATACCCATAGAGCTGTGTATACCTGATAGGGCTGTGTATACCTATAGAGCTGTGTATACCGATAGGCTGTGTATACCATAGAGCTGGGGTATACCCATAGAGCTGATACCCGATAGGACGTTAACAGACGTTGCGTGGGAACGCCATCCTGCAGTTTTGTTTCTACCACTCCCTCTTTTCCCCCAAATATCTAAAACTAAGAATCCTGAATTTTTTTTGGGCCTGTTTTAATGTATGGTTGAGAAGCCTGGACACTAAGAAAAGACAAAGAAGATAAACTCAATGCAGCAGAAATGTGGCTCTGTAGACGACATCTCAGAGTCAAATGGACAGACAGAAGAACAAACGATAGCGTGCTAATGGAATTGAATGTTAGGCGCCAGCTGCTGACAGAGATCAACAAAAGAAAGCTGAAAACGTAGGCCATGCGATCAGAAACACCAAAACAGATCTGATGTCAACGGCCCTGCAGGGGAAAGTTGAGGCAAGGGAAGAAAGCGACGACTGCACACCTCCTATTTCAACAAATCGCTGAGGTCTGTGGTCTGGTGATCCAGGAGGTCGCCCACAGATGTCTTAATCGTGTTACCTAGAGAAACTTGTGACGTCGAGCGTGGCTCCTACCGCCGATCCCGGCAAGGGAGAGAGATGAGATGATGAGTCCCTCTTTCGTTGGATAGCGGTTTTCAAAATGTGATTTACCCAGTGTGTTCACTTCAGTTCAAGTTCATATTGCTTATAGCCCAGCCGACTACTAGAGCCATATCAGGGCTAACACCACGTCAAAAAAAAAAGACAACCCGTTAAGATAAAAGACAACAATTAAAAACTATGCTCACCGTTAACCTTGCAAGTCTAAAATGCAATACAAGAAAAACACGTAAAATCACATCAGATGAAATCTGTTGATCTCTTGTAAAAACTGGAAAATTGCATCAGGAGGGACATCTCAGAAGAGGATCTTTAAGAAGTCCGCCATGTAGTGCTTTTGTCTCACATCGTACAAGGTCCCAGCAAGTCGAGGAGGAGGTGTTGATGCTCAGCGGCTCGTCACACGGTATACACCATGGTGCTTCTTCATCTCTTTAAAAGGTACGAACGAGTGCTTCATTTTTTAAAAGGTACGAATGAGTGTAGGATGTGTAATCCGTGTGTAACCTACGTAACACTGTCTCTTTCTTACGGTTTCCTGCAGCAGATGGAAGAATTTCTTTCAGACTAGGGCGGATTTGGAAAAGTTTGTTATCTGTCTGTTCATTCCAATCCTCCTCATCATCATCATGTGCCCTGCCGCATGGCGTTGATTATCATGGCCCTCCATAAGTATCTATCCCTTGCCGCCGCAAGCACATCTTCCACCTCTCCGTCCCCAGCCACCCTGCAAGTCCGTCCAGTATTTTCTCCTGGGTCTATCTGGTGCTCTCTTTCCCTCTACCTTTCCCGTTGTATTCCAGTCCTCCTGCACAGATTTTCTCACCTAACTGTGTACTTTTACCCAGCATGTGCTGCTGCAGCTGCAGCTGCAGCTTGTTCTGCTCAGACAGTGGATGATGCTGATACCATAACTGATGAGGATGGACATTAGAGTATCGTTGTATCGCTTTAGAGGCCTTCCATGGTCATGGTGTCTTTCCTTTCTTCAGCTGTCCCTACAGAAGGCTTTTACCTTAGAGGCAGATACGTGCTGACAACCAATTAACCAATATAGTACGATTAACTTTTCCTCCAGCTTTCCACATCATGGCCAACCAAAACGATGGAATACAAGGTAAAACAATATAAAACAACACGAAACAATGCAATATAATAACAAAACAGAAAAGAGACAGTTCCTAACGATCTTCTCTGCATGCTCTCTTTACGACCGTTTATATGTGTCAGTTTTGGCTCGTTTGCTTGTTTGTTGTTTGCTTGCTTGTTGCTTGTTTGTTTGTTTGTTCGCCACGTACAGTTTTCCGGTGATAATTTCTGTATGTCATGAAGAGAAGAGAAACCCAGGATCAAAATAGGCTATACAGAATTTCACCAATGTGACCCAGCAGCAGTGGCTTGGCTCAATCTCCTCCAGTGGGTGGGCAAACAGCGGCTTAATTGACACCAAAGAAGCTGGGGGAGAGATAAAGGAGGGCCAGCTCGTGGTTTTCTGCTCTGTGCGGGGCGAATCCAGCAGCCAGCCACTCCCTGTCCTCGGTCAGTTTACGTGATAAACTACATGTAGACGTGCACTGACTACTGTATTGCATAATGGGTTTAAAAGCATCGGTAAACAACTAGCGACGCTTCCTGATTATCTTGTGATTATTAACCTTCGTTTGAAGGTGTGTAATGACATTGTTCTGTCTCTGTCTCGTCTGTCTGTCTGTCTGTCTCTCTCTCTCTTTCTGCCTCTCTCTGTGTCGTCTCAATCTGTCTGTCTGTCTGTCTGTCTGTCTGTCTCTGTCTGTCTGTCTGTCTGTCTGTGTATCTGTCTGTCTGTCTGTCGTCTGTCTGTCTTTTGCTCTCTCTCTCCCACACACACATATACACGGTTGTGTGTATTTCGTGCGTGTGTGTGTGTATGAGTGTGAGTATGTGTATATGAGAGAGAGAGAAAGAGAGAGAGAGAGAGAGGATCGGTAGAGAGCGAGAAAGAGAGAGTGAGTGAGACAGAAAGAGATACAGAGAGACAGACAAACAAACACAGAAGAAAGCAGACAAGATAGAAACGAAGTTTTCAACATGAAATATTCAGTGTCTACAGATAACAAATCAGACGACTGCAGTGCCAAAAGGACCCAGATAATATGAAATTACTTAATAAAGTAAAAAGTGAATTCTGGAGGATTGTTTTGACTACCCACCACACAACAAAGTGTGTTGTAAAATTAAAAGAAATATACGCACTGACAATTTTCATAACCCACATCTTTGGAATAATGACTTGATTAAATACAAACAAAACACCTTAGATTTTAAAGCTTGGACAAATAACGAATTTAACAAAATGAAAGACTTGACAAAGATAAATGAGAGAAGACTGATCACACTATAGGACCTACAGAAAAATTTGGAATTGAACAAAATTACGCTAATGTCGTCGTTGATTATAACGCTCTGATAAATGCAATCCCAGCGGCAATCTCAAATATCATTGTAAAAAGAAAACGAACAAAGAAACAAGAAACAAAAAAAAACTTTGGCTCAGGAGTTCAAGTTCAAGTTCATATTGCTTACAGGCCAGTCGACTACTAAAGCGTTATCAGGGCTAGCACCACGTCAAAAACGATAACCAGGTTTTGGCTCAGGAAAGTAAACTCTGAGATACATCACATGTTTGGAAGCTGTCTCGAAGCATAACACATAACCAAAGAAACTAAATTAGGAGAACTACAATGAAACATTCTCCACACTAGGCTAAATATCCTCCCCCTCATCATCATCATGTGCCCTGCCGCATGGCGTTGGCGATCATGGCCCTCCACACCAATCTATCCCTTGTCGCTGCAAGTACATCGTCCACACTCGATGTCTTCAGCCATTCTGCAAGTCCGTCCAATATTTTATCCCTGGGTCTACCTGGTTTTCTGTTTCCCTCCAGCTTTCCTGTTGTAACCAAGTGCCCTAGTTCCCTTTTCCTCACAAAGTGTCCTATAAATGTTACTTGTCTTTTCCTAATCTTCTTTATCAACGATCTTCTTGTGTCTGCCTCCATCAAGACTGTCTCGTTTGTTTTCTTTGCTGTCCATGGAACTCTTAACATTCTTCTTAGAAACCACATTTCGGCTGCCTCAATTTTATTTTGGATTTGCGTGCTGACTGTCCACGCCTCACAACCATATAACATTATCGGTTCTATCTAACATCCAAGAACTCTCTTCCTGATGTTAATTGATAGGCATTTGTTGGTAAGATCGCTTTTCAACTTCTTGAATGCTATTTTGTCTTGATCGATTCTGCTGGCTATTTCTGATGTGCACCTGCCGTCCGGTGAGGTGACCTGTCTCAAGTTGTGCCATTTGATGTTATTTTGCACAAAAATGAAAATAAAGGAAAATAGCAGATATTCGTTATATTGGAATGAAATCGACTCCATAGCGACTTTGTTTACCAATGTACCTTAGTCTGAAAATTTTTGGGGAAAAGTAAAAAAAGTACGTATAGCCGTTCACTTTAAAAGTAATTAGATTTACTCCGATTGGCATTCTGATTGGTCTTCAAACACAAATTATTAATACTGCTGTAAGAAATCAGTGAACAAAACACTCCTAATGGGCAAAATGTGCATCAGCATTGTTAAAAAGACAAAGGCCATAACACAGCTTTATGTTGTATTTGAAAACCAGATGCACATTAGAAAAATGAACAAGTATCACCTATAACAACAAAACCAAATCTAAAACAAGTGTGACGGAAAAATATGAAGGCATGCAGGTTAGCCAAACGGTGCTGGCTGTTATTTTTCACTTCAACCTTATGGAATGGGTATGTATCGGTGTCCATAAAGAATAAGAAAAGAAATCCCTTGCACATCATTTTTAAACAAGACATTAGACATAGGAGACTTACAAAAATACTCAAACACATATACAAGCATTTTCCCATGAACATTCTCTCATGGCTCATATACAAGTGCACAAGCATATACACGTATACACACATACACGTGCACGCACACACTTACATATACATATACATATACATACACATATACATATACATAGAGGAATGTGATATTTGCAGACATATTTTGTGAAGGAACTGTGATCTAATAACAATAATGACGAATGTTTATCTTTATATTAGTGTTACATAATTATGTCAGTGTTACCACAGAACACACACACACACAAACACATACCTATGCATATACGCTAGGTCACAGAAAAACCCAGGCAAAATACCATGTTGTAAAAGACTAATGAAAATGGCAAACAATATATTCAGATAAACATCAGACGCTACACCATGAATGATGTAAACACTAACGAAAATGCCAAACTGTTCATTTACAGATAAGCATACAGACTACATCATGAATCCTCGTAGTATACCACCATTATATGTATAAACAATAGATAAATAAATAAATAAATAAATAACAAATAAATAAATAAATAAAAACAATCAATAAAGAATGACACATGAAGCACTCAGAGAAACAAAAACAAACTGGTGCGTCGATGCATCTGCATGCAACTAAGGTTAAACAAAAAAGCCTGATTTGATGTTTGTGATTAATATAACGAAATTTGCTGCAGCTGCATCTGTCTCACTCTCTCTCTCTCTTCTCTCTCTCTCTCTCTCTCTCTCTCTCTGTCTCGTCTCTTGTCTCTCTTTCAATCTTGTCTGTCTGTCTTCTGTCTGCTTTTGTCTCTGTCTCTTTCTTGCTCGTCTCTTCTCTCTCTCTTCTTCTGTCTCTCTTTCTCTCTTCTCTTCCTCTCTCTCTTCTCTCTCTCTCTCTCTTCTTCTCTCCTCTCTCTCTCTCTCTCCCCTTCTTTCCTTCTCTCTCTCTCTCTCTCTCTCTCATTCTTTCGCATGTTTGCTCATTTCTCACGCGCCTTGCCACCGATTTCTTTTTCCTTTAACACCATCATCACTGCTCGCAGTGCCGAGCAGCCCTTATCACGCACAATTCTTTTGTGCCACTCCCAGCGCTGGACACAGGGGTCAGCGCCTTGAGTTGGCCCTCTGTACATGTATTAAGTACATGTTTGGCTTTAGGGAAATAAGACACGTGAAAGCAATTGTAGGTAATTTAGGCCAGTTTTTATATATGTCTTAGTGTCCTTTGTCATGTTCCAGTTTGTATTCAGGTATTTTTTTTACCCCCCCCCCCCCCCTGTGTGATAAATTCGATGGAATGGTCAACGCCAGGGGCATCTGCTTAGATTATGTGCGCGAATGCATTGGTATGTGTAGGCCTACTTAGTTTTCTTTTCTTTTTTCTTTTCCTGTTGAAGAATTTATACGTTTTGAACTGGTTGAAGTCCTGGTAAGGCTCTACGCTACGCAGTTGGCGGGGCTTTAAACAACAATAGCAATAAAAGTTGTCCCTCTATGTCTTTCTCCCAGCTTTTTTGGTGACACTAAACAATGCATTACAATAAAGTAAAAATAACAATAAAATGAAATAAAACAATGAAAAGGAGTAATAGAAAAACAACATGAAATGAAACACTACATAAACAAAAATGAAATCACAATTAAACAAAAGAATACACTAACAAATAAAATAGTTCAATTTTTTTGTTTAAAAAATATCACTTCGTGCTACTCACATTGTTTTAGAGAACGTGGGCTCGCAGCACGTGAAGCGGTTTCCATGTTCGCAGCATTCGTTTAACACTGGATGGTTACACTCATAAAAGTTGTTGACTCTGTTCCCGATCTCCTCTCGCTTCATACAGCGCTTGCTCTCTGAGGGATGAAAAATAAATAGATAAATAAATAAATAAATGAATGAATAAATAAATAAAAAACAAATAAATAAATAAATACATAAATACATAAATGATAAATAAATAAATAAATAAATAGATAAATAAATAATAAATAAATAAATAAATAAATACATAAATAATTAAAAAAATAAATAAAATAAAAATAAATAAATAAAGGAAAAGAAAAACCGAAGGCCATTTATGTATCTATTCATTTGTGCTTACTTACCGCCAGTTATGTCATTGGCACGCAGGGAGCGACGACGGTCGCCAACTTCTGTCTGTTCTAGGTATGCCTCGGTATAGAACGTCAGGTGTGTTTCAGGGCCTTCATTGAAGGTCTCCTTCTATTGTTCTTCAGCTTTTGTTTGTTTGTTTTCCCTTGGGTCTGCCTCTATAACATCTCTTTTCTGGTATCCAGTGAAGCACAATCCAGGTGATGTTATCCTCTTCTCTCTTCAGACGATGTGCCTAATCCATCTCCATCGTCTTTTAGTAATGATGATGGTGCCTATATTATTCTCATGACTGCATCGGGCAAGTAGTCATCTGTTGTAGAGAGTGTTGTGTATGGCCAGATCATGTGCATTTGACCTTCTGTCATTCTCCAGCATTGTAAGCCGTAAAGTACAAGGTGGAAAGGATACACAGCTCTGCCAAAAGCCTTCAGAGGTGGTTATATATTCATCATCAGAAACCGTTCATTGTCCAGGTTAACATGCACGTTGTATTAACAAGTTAAAACATAAATACATAACTAAAATAACCACAACATGAATAAAACTCCAGAAAGATGTGTGAATTTGTTGAAATGCAACGCTGGAAAAAGAAAATGGAAAAAAACTACCAAAATAGTGATTATTAACAACAATTGTAATCTAAAAACTGTACCAGAAAGTTTAATAAAACAAACTAGTTATATCGACGGTAGTTATTCATTCCTCTGCGAAACAGAAGTGATTGTAGTATTTGTTTAATTATTCATTTATTTTGTCTACCTATTGATACATTTATGTCTAGCTTATTTGGCTGTCTCGTGTGCTGCTTCGTGTTGTTTATTAAGTGACATGTTATTTAGTAATGATTGTATAATTAATCTCTTGTGTATGTATATCTGTGTTCAGGTTTGTATGTGTGTATGTGAGTGAGTGAGTGATTGAATCAGTGCGTGTGTATGTGTGTCTGTGTCTATGCGCGCGCGCGCGCGCGTGTGTGTGTGTGTGTGTGTGTGTGTGTGTGTGTGTGTGTGTGTGTGTGTGTGTGTGTGTGTGTGTGTATGTGTGTGTGTGTGATCCTTTATCCTTAACTTAATGTTGCTTAGGTTTTTTATAACAAGTTACCAATGTGTTATCTATCACTATTTTTAATTTTGACTTGATTTGTACATCACTGTTGCTTGTCTATCATGGATTGCTGCTTATGATAACGTCTGTTAAGTGCACAGAGCTCTGGCATCTTGTTGGAGGAGTGCGCTATACAAATGCTTCATTATTATTATTATTATTATTTATATAATATATATTTTTATTATTCTAATTAATTAATTAATTTATTTTTTCATTTGTTTATTCATTTATTTGTGTGTTTGTTCGTTCGTTTGTTTGTTTGTTTTGTCTGTTTATTTTCGTTCATTAGGGGATCGTTATGCTTGTAAGAGTTATTATATATTCACAAGGTGCAGAACAAAGACGGCTGTTAACAAGAACAAGTCTTAATTTTTTCTAGGTTAGTGGCATAAGCACAGTAATGTTTTCTTTAATCAAGATGTCACCCATGGAGGATTCATATCAATATATAAGTTCATTTTAATGCTCATGGAGAATCTAAATTGATACAAATAAACTGTGATAGCTAAATAACATCAAAATTATACAAATTTTGAATACCAGTTCTCTTGAGAAAAAAAAGGAAGGAGAGAGAGAAAGAGAGAGAGAGGGAGAGAGAGACAGAAAGAGAGACAGACGGACAGACAGACAGACAGACAGACAGAGACAGTGACAGACAGAGACAAAGACAGAGAGACGTAGAGACGGAGAGAGACAGAGAGGGAAGGGAGGGGGGAGGGGGGGGGAGGGAGAGAGAAAGATGAGAAAGAGAGAGAGAGAGATACAGAGACAGAGACAGACAGATAGACAGAGACAGACAGAGACAGCGACAGCGACAGAGACAGAGACAGACAGAGACAGAGACAGAGACAGAGACAGAGACAGAGAGACAGAGAGAAAAAAAGAGAGAGAATGCAGAGAAAGAGATGGTTAGAGAGAGAGAGAGAGAGAGAGACAGACAGACAGACAGACAGACAGACAGACAGACACAGACACAGACACAGACACAGACACAGACACAGACACAGACACAGACACAGACACAGACACAGAGAGCAAACTCCAGACGATTTACCCGCCATAGGCAGAAGCAGCAGTGATACCATCATTCCGTGACACAGATGAACGATATGTATGGCTGTCATGGCTGGGGAAGACAAAACAACACACGTACACAGACACACAGACACACACGTACACACACGCACGCATGCATACGCACGACACGCACACGCACATATACGCACATGCACACACACACACGCACGCAAACACACACACAGTACACACACACACACACACACACACACACACACACACACACACACACACACACACACACACACAGAGTACACACACACATACACATAGAGTACACACACACACACACACACACACACACACACACACATACACAGAGAGTACACACACACCAAACACGCCATTTTATTAAGTAACAGAGTAGTCCACGCTGATCTAATCATTTCATTCATTAAATTAAGACATGCATCAATTATATGACATTTGTTCTAAAAAGTTTATCCTCTCATGTATGGGTGTTTTTGTTTGTTTGTGCGTGCGTGTATGTGTGTATGTGTGTGTGTGTGTGTGAGTGTGTGAGTGAGTGAATGTGTGTGTGTGTGCGCGAGCGCGCGTGCATGTATGTGTATGTGTGTATGTGTGTGTGTATGTATGTATCTGTGTGTGTGTGTGTGCGTGTGTATGTATGTATCTGTGTGTGTGTGTGCGTGTGTATGTATGTATCTATGTATGTATGTATTGTGTGTATGTGTATGTGTGTGTGTGTGTGTGTGTGTGTGTGTGTGTGTGTGTGTGTGTGTGTGTGTGTGTGTGTCTGTGTCTGTCTGTCTGTCTATCTTCTCCACTGTCCCTCTCCCTCAACAGTTCCCGAAAGGACTGAGTTAGCAAAGTCATTGGATCTTATCACACGGCCGTACCAACATACTTCTGTTTCTTTTTTTTTCTTTTAATTTTAAGTCTACTGAAGTCAGCAGACCTTCATGTGGCCCAATGTGCTGCTTGATCTTGATGGTTTAGCTCACTTGTTCTTTGGTGATACTGATGATCAGCGTGTCATGTGTGTATCTTATGATGACTGGCACCTGATTCCCATGACTTGGATTAGAGTTTAGTCAGAGGTTGTCCTCCCCTACTGGTAGCCATGTGACCCGCCAGCACTATTTGCCGCAAGTGGGGGAGTGAACCCACCAAAAAACAAAACAAAACAAACAAACAAACAAACAAACAAACAAACAAATAAACAAACAAACAAACAAACAAACAAACAAAAATCCGACCTGGAGATGCATGGGCTCCGGTAGGTTCGACTTGCCCAAACCAACGTATTTCAGTCATTGTCCCTAATAACATTGCTCTATCCCTTTCTAACAACCTCCTCGACAGAGCAAAACAAAGAATTCATAAACAAGAAACATCTCGAGGGTGTGGATGGGACGCAGAGCACCACTAATGCCTC
>JAPXFY010000019.1:34622035-34674535 GCA_030674185.1 Monoplex corrugatus | reverse complement strand
TATATAACATTCAAGAACTCTTTTCCTGATGTTAATTGATAGGCATCTGTTGGTAAGAATGCTTTTCATCTTCTTGAATGCCGTTTTGGCGTGGCCGAATCTGCTGGCTATTTCTGATGTGCATCTGCCGTCTGGTGAGATGACTGCTCCCAGTATTTAAACTTATCAACCTGTGTCAAGGTTGTCCCGTTTGCTGTTATTTTGCATGAGGGGATTTCATGTTTTTTACGATCACTATGACTTAGTCTTCCTGCTGTTTAGTTCCAACCCTTACCTTTGCTTTCTATTTCTAGTATATTCACAAGGTTTTGCGGGTCTCTTTCATTTTCTGCAATTAGCACGGTGTCATCTGCGTATCGAATGTTGTTTATCATTTTTCCTCCAACCTTTATCCAGGGTCTTCCTCTATGTGTGTGTGTGTGTGTGTGTGTGTGTGTGTGTGTGTGTGTGTGTGTGTGTGTGTGTGTGTGTGTGTGTGTGTGTGTGTGTGTGTGTGTGTGTGTGTGTGTGTGTGTGTGTGTGTGTGTGTGTGTGTGTGTAGCCTATATGTTATGTATAATTTATATATATATATTATGTATGTATATGTTATACACACACACACACACACACAAAGAGAGAGAGAGAGAGAGAGAGAGAGAGAGAGAGAGAGAGAGAGAGAGAGAGAGAAACTGAAAACTGAAACTGAAACTGTTTATTGTCATTACCCGAAAAGGTCTTTTGACAAGGGGGATAACAATTTTCCAGAAGTGCGACACATAATCCACTCTTTGTATGTGCGCAAATTCTTCACGCATAATCAAAAAAAATATCGAACATCCATTCCTTGAATAGTCGAACATATTCAAATCATATATAATGAACAATCATCCATTTTATCAGTACTACATAATGCAAACAAACAAAAAAATATCAGAACAGTGTTCCTACATTCAGGCCAATAATTTGTCTAGGTTTAGGCAAACCAAAATCTTTTTCACACACCCACCACACACACACACACGCACCCATATACACTCCACGCGCGGGCGCGCGCTCGTGCGCACGCACACACACACATCAAAACTGTAATATGATGAAACATCTGGGCTAGACCACCCAAACCTTACATTTAGTGATAATAATATAATCTTCACATAACTGCCCCATAATACTCTGTTAACAAGGGACATCACTATGCTTTTTATTTATTTGTTTTTTTTGTGTTTTTTTTTGTTTTTTGTTTTTTTGTTAACATGTATAGTAGACCCTTAAGTGTCTATATACCCTTTCAATATCCACTTCTAACATATTCTACAAATATACCATTATTTTCATATTATTAGCTACTCTTAAATTATCGGCAAACAAAGCAAAATAAAGCAAATGAAAACAGCTCTTTACAAAACAGTCTATAATAATAATAAAGTGGCTTCTTTTGGAGTTAATGTGATATAGCCCATATCAGTCAAAAGAGATTAAATTAATCCCAGTATGATATTGTCTAGCACTATTGTCGGGCTTGTAAGTGTTTATGTCTTATTTTTTGTGCTTCCGCAATGTATAGTGCCACTGATTTGATTATGACTTCGTCATCAGACGACAAAATAGATACAACATCTTGTCTTTTGGCCATGTCGGATTCAAAAACTTTGCATTTTCCACGTATTGTGTCAAAAATTTGGCATTGGAATAAAAAGTGTTTTTCATTATCGACATTGTTTCCACATAAGGAGCAAGTATATACTGTGGACGTCCCAGGTTGAAACCAATTTTTATTTGCATTGAAACCAAGTGTTCTTAATCTAAATTTTGCGTAATTAGTTCTTTGCCATTTATCCGTAACAACACTGAGATATTTTTCGGTTTGAGAAACATCTTTAAATGAGAAGAACCAACTATATTTTTCTTTGTTTTCCATATCTGAGTGCCAATTTTGTTTAAACGAACAAATAAGCCTGTCTTTAAATTCATTAATAAACTGACACTCATTTCCTACTCCCTGGGACAACCACACGATTCCAAACCCAAGTTCTGATAAAGCCCTTTTTACCTGATAGGCCCAGTTCTGTTTTCCTATTTCCATTTGAGTAACCGTCATTTCATATGCCTGTTTACATAACCGAGATTGTGGAAGCCTTAACAGCTTCAACCAGTATTTAATACTCTTCACAAAGGTTCTAATGTATAAAGAATATCTTCCAGTTTCTCCATATAAAACAGTGTTAGAAGAGTGAATTGGTACAGCCAAAAAACGTTTTATAGCATATGTATGCACTTGTTCCATATGTGGATTTACAGTAAGACCCCATACTTCAGCTGCATATGTAAGTAAAGGTTCTATCTGTGTATCAAACATTTTCCAATATAAATTACAATCAATAGAATTGAGCTTCCGTAAGGATTTTAGAATTTCAATAACACCCTTTTCCCTTTATTACAAGATTCTTCCCATGCATAATTTAAACTTAATTTTGTCGAAAATATCATTCCTAAGTATTTATAAGAATTAACAACTTTAACCTCGTTAATTCCATAGAACCATTTTTCGTATTTTGATAAATGTCCACCCTTCCTGAAAATCATAATATTAGTTTTATTCATGTTAACTGTTAAAGCTAGTCGATCCGATTCTTCCTTTAAGACATTTAACTGGTTTTGTAAGCCTTTGACTGTACCAGAGAGAAGAATAACATCGTCTGCAAACAGCAATAGGAATATCTCAATAACCCCAGGGATGATTTGAATGCCATGCCTGCCTTTTCTTGACAGTTCCACTGCTAATTCATTAATGAAAAATGAAAACAATTGAGGACTCAATTGACACCCCTGTTTCACTCCTTTAGGGCATTCAAAATAATCTGAATATACACACTTCTCATGCACGCATGCAAGCGCTGAGTTGTAAACTCCTCTTAGGGCCATATATAATTTTCCATTCACACCACTTTTACGTAATACATTCCAAAGATTATTACGATTCACAGAATCGAATGCCTTCCTAAAATGAGTTGTCACCTCAAACGGGGGCAGAGTCGCGAGTGGTGGTTCCCCTTCCTCCTCCTCTTCCTCTTCCCCCGCCTGTCATCCCACGTGCAAACCGGGCCGAGCTTCAGCGTGACGCCAACAGGAGTTCCCAGGGGCATGACACCGGGCGTCTTACAGACACGGACGCACGTGCATCACGCGGCAGTCCTGCGGCAGACCGACAGACGGGTGGGAGGGTGAGCATGGGCAGCCAACCGCGACGGACGTCAACAAGCACGGCCCGCGGCAGAGGAGCAGGCGGTAACCTTGGCAACAGGAGCTTGCGTTCCGGTACTTCCAGAAAGCCATAGGACAGGCATGGCCATCCAAACCAGTGGTCCTTTTTGAATTACAACGTTGAAAATTTGTACAGTAAATTGAAGAATATTTCATTCATAAATTATGTAACAAAATTTGATTTTGTTTGTCTCACTGAATGTTTTCTTGATACTTCGTTTGATTTCAGCTGTTTGTTCACTGATTATTTGAAGTTTTACGCTCCAGCTAAGAAATTGTCACACCATGGCAGGAATTCGGGTGGAGTTTTATTGTTGGTGAACAAAAATTTAGAAAATTGTGTGAAAGAAATAATGTTAGATTATGATAACACCATTGCCATCAGAGTAAACAAAAATGTATTTGATTTAGACAAAGATCTGATTTTGATTGCATGTTATGTTGCGCCAGAAGGAAGCCCTAGATATAACGAAACATTAATTAAAGATGGGATCTTGATGCTGGAAAAATTAATGCTACAACAGTTTGAAAAAGAAAAAACACATTTTATAATTATGGGAGATCTCAATGCTAGAACAGGTCACGAACAGTTTGCGCCTGAAGACATGACTACTTATTTGGAAGACATTGAGTATGACAGGATGTATAATGAATGTGATGTACGTTGTTCTAAAGATGAAACTGTGAGTAGTTTTGGCAAAACATCGTTGAACTTATCTTTCAAGTTGGATATGGTTATTTTGAATGGTTTTTGTGATGGAGATACAGAGGGTGAATACACTTTTGTGTCTCCAAATGGGTGTAGTGTGATTGACTATTTTCTTGTTCCCTATAATCTGGTATCATGCTTTGATTTACGGGTAGGTAACTGTGTTGATTCATGGCATCAACCTGTTGAGGTAATATGGAAAAGGGGAAATAATCATACAGATGTAGAAAGTGCAAGACAACAAGGGGAAGAAAAAATTGTATGGTCTGAAGAATTAGTAAGTTTATTTGTACACGAGCTTGATGGTTCTGAGTTCAACAATTGTCTACAGACAGCTTTCGGTTTGTTAGATTATAATGTGAATGACAGTTCGGAGCAGTTTACTAAGGCTTTATGCGGGGCAGCTGCGTGTATGGTACGAACAGTGAGACAAGGACAAAAGAAACAGAATGATTGGTTTGATAAGGAATGTGAAAGAAAGAAACAAGAAGTTAAGAGGCTACTGAAAAGATTCCAGAGATGCAAAACAGAAAAAGAAAAAAGAGAAAAAAGAGAAGCATATGTCATATCACGAAAACAGTATGTTAAACTAAGGAAAACGAAAGAAAGGGAATACGAAGATAAGAAAATAAGAACACTCAAAGATTCCATCAATGACTCCAGGACATTCTGGTCAATAATATCTGTTAATAGAAAGGCCTTTGTGTAAATGAAATCTCTATTGAACAATGGTACAATCATTTCTGCAGTGTTTTCAATGATATCGGGGGAAATACTGCACAAGAGAGTAATATAGTAGAGGAAGAAAATAATTTTGAGCCACTTTTCAATGAGCCTATAACTAAAGAAGAAGTGACTGCGAGTATCAGGCATTTGAAAGCAGGAAAGAGCGCAGGACCAGATCAAATAATCAGCGAAATGTTAAAACATGCAAATGCTAATGTAATTGATTTCCTTGTCCATTTATGTAACAAGCTTTTTGATGATGGCATTTTCCCGTCAGAATGGGCAAAGTCCATAATAATCCCAATTCATAAAAAAGGAGATGTGAATAATCCAGATAATTATAGAGGAGTCGCTCTAACAAGTATAGTGAGTAAAGTTTATACATATATTTTGAGGGCAGAAAAAGAAGAGAAAATAGTTGAAGAACAAGCTGGATTTAGAGCAAAATACAGTACAAATTGATCATATTTTCACACTTTACTCCCTTGTGCAGAAGCATTTACTTTTAAATAAGAAACTTTATGTTGCATTTGTGGATTAGGAGAGAGGGAGAGAGAGGAGGAGAGAGAGAGAGAGAGAGAGAGAGAGAGAGAGAGAGAGAGAGAGAAGGAGAGAGAGAGAAGATTTTGAGAGATGAGACTACAGGGCACACCTATTCTTACATTCTCTCTCTCTAACACACACACACACACACACACACACACACACACACACACACACACACACACACACACAACAACACACACACACACAGAGGTGAGCAAACATACACACACAACACAGGTGCGCAAACACACACACACACACACACACATCAGAATCACACAAACCACTTGCTTCTTTTTTATATTAAACTTTATTTCAAGATAAGTTCACGAAATTACAAAAGAGAAGAGAGAGTGAGCTCTGAGAGAGAGAGAGCGAAGAGAGAGAGAGAGAGAGAGAGAGAGAGAGAGAGAGAGAGAGAGAGAGAGAGAGACAGCGTCAGAGATAGCCAGATAGACAGAGACAGCTAGACAGAGACAGACAGACAGACAGACAGAGACAGACAGACAGACAGAAATAGATGGCAAAAAAGTGCATGTGTACAAAGTATGCAAGACTGAAATAAGTTATATCACCGTATCAAACATCCTTGCTTTGACAACATTATTTTATGCAGTGCTGAGCCTTCAAAAAACAAACAAAACAAAACAAAACAAAACAAAAAACAAAACGAAACAGAAAAGTACAGTTCAATTAGATCTAAAATACATATCCTTGTACTATTAACATGTACAATTCATATAAATTGCAAAGTTTGAAAAAAAAACCCCCATACATATACAAAATAACCTACAGATAGAGACATATGAACAAGAACACAAAACACACACAAACATTCTCTCTCTGTTCTTTTCTGTTCACTACGCACAAGTTTCATAATAATTTAAGAACACAGATAAACTGTACATATATACAACACACACAATCTCTCTCTCTCTTTCCCTCTCTCTCTCCCCCCCTCTCTCTCTCTCTCTCTCTCTCTCACACACACACATACAAACAAACACATGGGCACACAGTATACATACACAAGAACACACACACCACAAACACATTCATATATACATACATGTACAAACCCACAAGCAGACAAAGTACACAACAAAGAAACTAAAACACATAATGACGATTGCTATTCAGTGCAGGAACTTTTTCATCAGTAAAAACAGACTGTCTACTGCAGTACAAATAAAATAATAAACCACATTATTTACACTTAACAAGAGCAACAAACAAACAAACAAAAAATGAAATGTATGCAAATGATTAAACAAACACAGACAAGAACTCTAAAAGACGAATAGAATAACTGGCAAATATCAATATTTAAAATGAACGAACACACCTACAAACATGTAAACTTTTACATATCACTTTTCTACACAAACAATAAAGCAACGCTCATCATGAAAAAAGCAATAACACAAAAACATCTAAGTAAGTTTAAAACAGATTAAAGATTCATTCATGATTTAAAACAAATGGTAAAGAATTATATATATATATATATCTGAAGCGAACAGTTGTCACCTATATTTGAAACAACAATCAACAGAATGAATGACAAAGGACAAAAGGCTTACTAAAACCAAACACTTAAGACTGAGTATCATTCAGTTTTGGAATCTCAACACAGGTTGTCTCTCTCTGTTAACGGAGCTAAGGACTCAAAATTCTGATGTTTTGAATTCAATCTCAGGTTGCAACAACAATAACAACAACAACAACAGCAGCAGCACCACCACCACCACCAACACACAACAAACTGGCCTGCATGCTGCTATCCATCTAAATCCTCCAATCATTCTGGTGGTACCAATTTAGGTTTCATAGACCCCTCCACCTGTCCGTTTACATTCAAAATCGCAGCACATAGTGCAGTGCTGATCAAGGAGTCTGCCACAGACAGACATTAGCAGATTTGGGTGGAACACATATGAACTGTCTGAACACCAGAAATGTATACTGGACAAACTGTAAAAAAAAAAAAAAAAAACAGCTAGAAACTTACAATCACCATCTGAAATCCACATGATTTTTTTTTCAAAAGCATGCAGTAATTGTACATAATCTATTCATCCGTATATTTGAATTTTCTACTGGTATTTTCAAACACTGTATCTCTTTATTCTTGCATATTAGTGCCATTTAAAACTAAAATTGCCAAACTAAGCCATGCTGCCTATTCATTTTATTTCACTGCTCTATACATTTTAAACACTGCCATTTAAAACCAAAATGGCCAAGCTAAACTAACCAACTCCTCTCTCCCTCTGTTTTATGTCTCTTCTCCATACACATTAAAATGTTTACTACATAGATAAACAAATAAACAAAGCAAGCAACTACAAAAGAAGTACCAATCCAACAATAACTCGAAGCAGCTCACGTTAAAATCAATTACAAGGCCCAGGCCTAATTGCAATGAAATCAATAAAAAAAATGTACGCATGAAAGCAAAACAAACACATAAAAAACTTAGACACATGCAGTGGTATAAAGCAGTGTTTTCAGATCTCAGTACCAAACACACACACACACACCACACACACACACACACACACACACACACACACACACACACACACACACACACACACACACACACACACACATAAAAGATTCGACAACAGATCAAAGCAAAATTGAAAGCATTGTTACGGTAAGGGTAGTGACGAGGTCAAATTATAACACTGTGGTAAAAACAGCTACAACGTCAATTGATTGAAAACAACAAAGAAAAAGACAAGAAAAGAAAGAAAAACAATATTCTTAAAACACTACCAAATCATGTAACATTTCAAGAACATAGGCTGGAGCAAACATAAAATCATCAACACAAATGTAACACAAGCCTGCAACATTTGTGTCCTTGTGAAAAAAATGAGCACAGATTTATTCCCCTTGGGACGTGGCTTCAAAATTTGAACTAAGAAATGAAATAAAATGATACAATAAAACAGATAAAAAGGACAAAATTGGAGCAAGTCAGAATGGCACAAAATCAAATTTCTATCCTTTTATCTGTAAAAACAAAATACTGCAGAACTGCAAATATCAGAAGAAATCTTACCATACTGTGAACATTATCATCTATTACCTGGATTGATAAGAATTTCTGAGAATTAAACCACACAACACACACACACATACAACACACACTTGCAAACATGATAGATACACAGAAATGTAACACACACGACAGACACACACACAACACACACACGACACACACACACACACACACACACACACACAGATGGAACATCAGTCATCCAAAACCACCTTTTTTCCCTTTTTGACACACATCTTCTGCAACACTCCAGAGTTGCTTCCTCCATGCCGATCATTTTGGCTTTCAACAGACCTCCAAACCCACTGAAACAAGATTACCATGATTGCAAAGCATGAACAGCCACAGAATCCGGGTCCATTTTTCACAAGGCTATGATGCTGAGAAAGGGGATGACAGTGATGATGCTATGGAGTTCCATTTTGGATGAAGACTGCATCAAAGGGCTGCACTCTTTTGTCTTCCTTTCATAACATATGCTGGCAATGACCAGGCTTGACAAATACAGACAACTCAGGTGCTGGTCGTGAAATTTGAGCAACACTGTAAATGAAGTATCCGCAGAGTGGGTGAGACGCAACTGTGTGCTCCCAGTCTCCCCGAGGAGCCCAGAGCTCCTCAACTCTGATTAAGCAGAGAGCTGGTTGGGGTAAAAAATGGTCCAACTCAATAACATCTGGAAAGACAGAGGCACACCAAATGGCCAGAAAATCAGACTTTTAAAATATTTGATCTGGCCAGTCATGACTTATGGCTGCGAAGCCTGGACTCTGAGAAAAGCTGATTGCAGAAGAATTGAGGCAAAGAGATGTGGTTTTATTGGAGACTATGCTGTGTCAAATGGACTGATAGAAGAACTAATGAAAGTGTTCTGGAAGAACTTGATACCACCAGAAAACTACTAGCAGACATCAACAAGAGAAGACTAAAATACAGCAAGAACACAGACCTCATGGCCATCAATTTTCAAAGAAAAACAATGGCAAAAAGGAAGAAAGGCAGACCTCCAATCTCATACACTGAGAACATAACAGACATCAGTGGCCTAAATATTCAAGAAGTTGTCCACAAAAGTCAAGAAAGGGCGGCCTGGAGTGAGGTGGTGGTGTCAAAGAGTGCAGCGGCCAACACTGAACCCGGTGATGCCAACAGGTGAGACAGGTGGGGGGTAAAAAAAAAATCCCACAGTAACCTGTTGGATTGATGGAGATATGAACCCATGATCTCCTATTCAGTAGTCCGCTGCACTAAACACTACACCATGATGACTGTCATCCAGATAACTTTATTCTCTGTGTTCAAGATATACAAACATACACCGACAGGTATGTGTGACACGCCTGACAAAAACATTCCCATGCTTCAAATATATCCTGATGAAATGAGGAACACTTTGACACTTAAGTTATTCTAAAGACATGCTCATAATTATTGCATCAAACAGACAGCAAAGGAAACACAAAAGAAAGGAAGTAAAAAATAAATATGCAACAACGATAATATGTACAATTTTGCATAAAGTAGAAACAGCAAAGCACAAACTTGTAATACATAACAATTTCACAAACTTAAATATATATATAATTATCAGCTGAAATATGCAAAGAAGATAAAGCTAGGTCCACATGATCTCTTCTTCAGGGCTTTTGCTCATTTAATCCTTTGACTTGATTTGATGTGGTGCGGGGCACCATATGCACCAACTGCAAAAACTTAACCCTTTGATTCCCTCACCCTTACACCTTCTTGCAGGAAGCTGGTGGAAAAGTGAGGGAATCAAAGGGTTAAGTTTTTGCTTTGCTAGCATGGTTGGCAATACAGGATGCTGGTGGACAGTGTGCAAGAGTCAAAGGGTTAACTGTGCACTTTATCATTTCTCACTTACTGCCCACTACACCACAGGCATGCATGGCAGAAATAAAGATCTACCACTCTTGTCTGTTCTGGTCCAGCCCCTGTATGGTAACCCAGGTGTGTTTCAGTTTCAGTTTCTTGAGATAACGTCTCCATGCTCAGAATGAATTTCATATGCACTGACGCCACTGACACCATGTGATGAAGAAGATCCAAAATGATCATGGCATTAACCTTAAGCCTGCAAATAATCTCTGTGAGCTGGCAAGATCTTGAAGCATTTCATTTTAACCCTTTGACTCCCGCACCCTATCCACCAGCTGCAAAAACTTAACCCTTTGACTCCCCTCATCCTATCCACCAGCTTCCTGCATGAAGCTGGTTGATGGGGTGAGGGAATCAAGGGTTAAATTTTGTCTTACTATCACTGATGATGATGATGCAGGATGCTCGATGCTAGTAGACAGGTTGAGGGAGTTGAATGGTTAAGACCTCAAGACGTTGCCAGCATGTAAAGCTTATGTGCAGGCTTACAGTTTATGCCATGATCATTTTGGATCATCTCCATCATCGTATCAAATCAAAGGCGTCAATGAGTACAACATTTATTAAGAGCGTGGTGATGGCATCTTGAGAACTGAAACTGTTTCAGGGCCTCGACTCCCAACTATTTGTCCCCAGTGTTCTTGGGTTTTCTTCTCCTACGTCTTCCCTCTGGCGCCCAGTGAAGGGCAGTCCACGTGATTATGTTCTGCTCTCTTAAAGATACACCCGGTCCATCTTCACCACAAGGTACAAAAGGCTGTCCTTGAAAACCTCCCCCTCCCTTTACATCACTGAGAAGTGAGGAGGCAGAGATCTCAATATACTTCCCCCCAGTTTTTTTAGGGGCGGGGGGTCTCACTCCTCTTCCTTGTTGCTTTACCTTCCACTACTGCAAACGAGATCAACAACAGAGCTAGGTGGGTTGAAGACTGCATGCACACAGTTTCATGAACAAGGGTTGAGTCTGCTTGGTCTGTTTGGATAGTGACAGATCTACCTCTAACATAAGTCATCGTTCCAAAAAGAAAGTCAAACTACATTTAAACACAATCACTGCTTGATAAATGTACAAAGAGATCCAGATTTGGTAAATAGTCATGAATGAACAAATGAGACTGGAAACTCTAACGCCAATACGAAATTTCTAGCAGACAATTACAGCCATTTCTATTATAAGCATTTGCAACTCCTCTCTCTGGAGTCAAACTTGTCGTTTGAAAGTTTCTAAATCTCTCAACAAGAAGTTGGCTTGGAATCAATACAGACAGATCTTCTCAAGGCACACACAAGACACACTTCATGAACTTCTGTGAGTGGTGTAAACCACAACCCTCTCCACTAACGTCCACCCCATTTCCCCCCACACCACCACCATCCTTTATGTCATTTCAAAAGTGGGACCATGAAAAGAAGATCCAAACAAACATGAGAAGCACAACAGGTAAAAAGACAGTATCACTGTACGTTATGCTACAGCAACATACAAAAACCAAAGACTGTATCATCAGCCGGACACATGAATAATGCATGCTTGTTTGTTCAAAAAAGAAAAAAAATCAAGAGTAAAATAAAAAGTCGGTTCAATGACAATGTTCAATGTGCAGCATATGCACATCCTCTTGCAACATTTTTTTTTTCAAATGAAGAAAACAATAATCAAACAAGATATAGATTATCACATGACATAAAGAGGGTTAAAAAAGAATGGTGCGTGTAAAACAAGAACAAACACACAAACAAAAACAACAATGACAACAACAACAACAGCAGTACAAAAACAGTGTGCGCATGTACGTCACACACACATATTCACAAAAACTCACAATAATTAAAACATCATTTCTATGTAGTACTCAATGGCTAAAAAATCAGAATCATAAAACATTATAAAACAAAGACACACTTGCAGAAGATTACCAAGCTGACAGCAATCAGATGAAATATAAATTCAAAACTAGGTGTACACAAGCATAAACAGAAGAGAAAGAACAGAAAACCTTCAATCTGAAATCAGTTCAAGATCATCTGTACTTAATGCATAGATGCAAAACATTACAATGTCCAGTCAGACCACAATATTGGTCTCTTGATGTAGTATTTTTCTTCCAACAATGTAACAGACATCAGAATTTACAACATAAAATACAGCACAACGTTCATGTAGAACATGGATGTGTTTAACAGAAAATGGCTACTACACTTGCTTTCAACATGGACTGAACATTCATATCTTTTAGTTGTGACAACAAATAATAAAATATGTTTGCATAATCTGACATTGATGGAGATGCTAACTTACGACAATCAACTGTGGTTGTTTTTGATTTCCTGTGCATAACTTTCATTGATAAATTGGTTTATATCAATGTTACTGACTGCTAAATTTGTTTGTTTGTTCGTTTGTTTGTTTTCTGTTGGATATAATACAAATTAATGTTCTCATGTTTGTTAGTTTGTTTTTTGTTGGATATAATATAATGTTCTCATGTTTGTTTTTTGTTTGATATAATGAAAATTAATGTTCTCATGTTTATTTTTTGTTTGTTTGATAAAATAAAAGATATACCATAAATTAATGTTCTCATGTTTGTTTTTTGTTTGATAAAATAAAAATTAATGTTCTATTTGTTTTTGTTGGATATAACATAAATTAATGTTCTCATGTTTGTTTTTCATTGGATATAATATAAATTAATGTTCTCATGTTTTTCTTGCCCTGTACCAGCCAGGCTATGACAGCATGAGTGGAGAAGTATAAGTGAAGTATGTAATTTGCTGTTCATTTACCAGTGCTTTGGTGTTTGTTGTTGCTTAGTGTCATTATTATAGTTTATTACTTGCTATACATAAATAGAAATACTTTTGATAAAAATCATAACATACACAAACTTCTCTCTTGTACGGCCAAGGTACTAATCATACAGACGGAACAAAGTAAAGCAATGATACTTTTTTCTTTCAATTATGTTTTTTTAATGTTGTTGCTTTTTTGGTTTGTTTGTTTTACCTAGGTTTTAAAACATTGTGTGCCCTTTAGTTGTTTAGCTGAGCTGACTAATTACAACATTGTCAAAATTCTCTTGAGTCAAGACATTCAACACTATTCATAAATGAAATTAAAAAAAAACAAAAAACAAATAAAAGTAATGCTTCCTTGTCTGAATACTCCTCAGATAATGTTACAGATTTCAATAAGAGAGAATTTAATGCTTCAAGTAAGAGGCACAGCATGACAAAACTATTTCTTATTAAAAATTCTCAAATGACATCCACACGTCAATCCACAATCATCACATAATCACACGAGTTATACATCAGATCACATCTGTGTATATACACAAACAAAGACTAGCTGTAAGACAGGTATAGTGAGACTCAATGCTGTAGTTTCTGAGCAGTTTTTCTTTTGAGTTCAAGTTTCCGCACTGCATAAATGGCCATCCCCATGACATGATAAACGCAACCTATGTTCAAAGCAAAGCGTAAGCATGTGACACAGTCATAAAAATGGGAATTTTTCCATATAAACTTCTGTTTAGCTAGTACATTTACTATTTACAACTTAAGCAATAGCGCACATGTTTGCTCTTTAGAGAAAGTGTGTACTTTATTGCACTACTTAGATATGTTAGGGTGTATGATGCTAGCTGTAATTTTGTTCTATGCGATTTGCCAGTAAAATGATATCAATATTGTGATTGCTGAAAATGCACGCTCTACAAAATATGAATTTTGTCAGTGCAATGCTAGTCAATCTGATAATAAGAGGTTGTTGAACTGCCCATCAAAATTTTTAAAAATGTCAAATCAAGTAAAACTTCTTTTGCCATTTCCTGAAAGATAAAAATATGACATTTCCTATCTTCTAGCAAAACACCATGACATGCACACATTCTCTACACATTGAACTTACAACAAAACCTAAAGCAGAAACACACATCAAAAGTTATCCGCCCAAATGGTGTATCTGCCTTCTTTTTAACTCTTGTGATACACCTTTCTGGCAGCTAACCTTTGAATCATGATGGTGTATTTTACAGACTGCTGTTTGGATGGATCTTTTCAAATTCTAGATCATAATCTGGCAAACTGGGCAGTCACAACTTGATGATATATTCCAAGCAATCTCAACAACTGAATGTTTGAAAATATTAAAAAAAAAATTCTCCCCTGATTATAGGCAGATACTTAAAAATGAAAAGGTTGGAAAATGAGAATCTCAGAATGACATGACAATCGGCATATTTATTTGCAGCTGGAAGATAAACAAGATGCTATCAAAAAATGAAAACCTTAGAATATCTTGAAAATCAACATATTCATGTATTTGTTTAGTACTGCTTAGTTCCCTTTGAAACATACATCTTTTTGTGAAAGTAACTTTATGAATTTTTTCCTTTCGTGCTAAATTGTATTTTTAAAACCCAGATACCAAATACAGAAATACATTAAAAACAGCATGTGATGAATGTCTTATTTACTGCATTCATTCACATTTTTTTTACTGTATTTCTAGTCTGAATTTACTAGAAATCTACCAGTGCTTTTGATGCAATCTAATATCTTAAAGATCACATTATGCACACAGATTCAACATCCAAATTACATAAAAATGAAAAATGAATACTGACAAAAGAATGGACAGATGATTTCAGCAACAAGAAACAAGCGAACCAGCAAAAATGGAGAAGGAGGAAAAGGATAAACTCACATTTGCAATCTACACTAACTGTGCATTATGGTTAAGGCAGACTGACAGACAGGAGATACCACAGATCTGATTCATGGTGACATGGACGATGATTTCAGTTTTGTCAAAACAAAAACAAAAACAAAAAAAGAACTCATCACACTCAGGTGCAATCTGCAATTATGTGTGTTTCACCAGTTCAATGAAATACTGAAGCAGTAATTAAAAAAGAATACACCCATATCTTAGGTGTAATAAAATACACAAAATAATAAGAGAAACATCCAAGCACAAACAGCAGCAACAACAACAACAACAACAACCAAACACACAAAAATCAAAATGGTACAACACTGCAGACAAAGCAGAACAACAGAAAAATGAATACAATCAACACCACTCCTAAAAAACAAAATACATGTAAACATATGAAATAAAGACAAGAAAAAGGGCACAGAAAAGCTACCTCCACAGCAGTAATGAATAAAAACAAGCAGGCTCACAGGGCTATAGTAAAACCAGATAATGTATATATACATAACATATAGCACCACTGCGAAATATGCTTATTGATCAAAGCTTGTACGTCATTTGTCAAATCTAATTTTTCATTTTCTCTCTACACAACTAATTGTTATCCTCCACTATCACCACACCTTTTCCTCCCTTCCAATGACTCTTCTTACTCAGGTGGGGGAAAAAATGGAGAAAATATTCAGAAGGAAATAAGAAATGTGACAAGAAACACCAAGATTAGAGAAACAGTGGAACAATAACTGTTCACCATCATATTCATCAGCAGAGAATAAAAAGCTTTGGTCATCTGGCCAGAATGCAAACTCCACCAGCTGGCTCAACAAGTATACAACAAAAAGATATGTAGATTTAAAGCAAGAGGCAGACTAAGGAAGACCTGGTTCAACAGTGTGATGGAAACTCTGATGTCGTATTGCATTTCTCCTTTTCACGACATCTGACTTGCTACTGACCATAGGCTCTATTTCTCCTCAACACAAAAAAATAGCACAAGCAGAAAGATAAAGAAGAAGGAAAAGTAATGAAAATCTATCCAGACACACATTACAAAAGTCTTCCAAAAAGCAAACTAAATCAAAATAATAAGATGGTAACACCATATCAACAATCTCCACTTTGTACTGAAATTATGTGGAAGTGAAATTAGAAACAGATCCTTTTTAAACACACACACACACACACACACACACATACACACACACACACACACAACACACACACACACACACACACACATACACACACACATACATATATAACACAGTTTTCATTATAAGCTCATATATGCTGGGCCAATATTTTCTTAAAATCTGTTTGCAAGTAAATAAAATATATGCCTGCTGAGTGTAAACAATTGCATTTACATTCAATCATGCTCTTTGTCAAAGATGCCCTTATGCAAACACTTTTAATCAAATGGCAAAGAAAAGGCAGACTATCAAAAAGTATTAACCATCTAGTATTTCTAATTGTAAGGATTGACACATTCAAACGCACATAAAAAAAAAAAAGAGAGGGGGAGAAAAAAAGTAGCAATAGGGGGAAGGGAGGGGGAAAGATAGAAAATGTCAAATTCCAGAACATGCAAAAGTTTCTGCTTCACCAAAGGAAAGTCAAATTACCAACAGTCAGAAAAACAACACCATTAAAAGAAGTCATTGCAGTAACAGATCAACACCACTTTTAACAGTAAAATTCACATTTTGCAGCATAAGATGACAATGACAGTATTACTCTGTAAGATTCAGATTTTCTTGAGAATCATGAACTGCTAGCGTAATACATTTTTTTTCTCTAGAATATTATTAACAATAATGTACACACCTCAGCAATTCCTCATGGATCCCCACACCACAGTCTCAGATGGCCACAAAGATTAAAAAAAAAAGAGAAAAAAAAGAGAGAGAGAACAGAAAGAGAGAAACAGAGAGAGACAGAGACAGAGACAGAGAGACAGAGAGAGACAGAGAAGCATGATTCACATTAAAAAATTTGTATTTCTGGTGTGCACCATGGTTTTAGTTCATATTTTTGGTGCATGCCATGATTTATATACATATTTTGGTGTATGCCATGGTTTATATAACATCTTTCTGGTGTATGCCATGGTTTACATACATATTTCTGGTGTATGCCATGGTTTACATGTTTCTGGTGTATGCCATGGTTTACATAACATATTTCTGGTGTATGCCATGGTTTACACAACATGCTTCTGGTGTATGCCATGGTTTACATAACATGTTTCTGGTGTATGCCATGGTTTACATAACATATTTCTGGTGTATGCCATGGTTTACACAACATGTTTCTGGTGTATGCCATGGTTTACATAACATGTTTCTGGTGTATGCCATGGTTTACATAACATGTTTCTGGTGTATGCCATGGTTTACACAACATATTTCTGGTGTATGCCATGGTTTTACATACATATTTCTGGTGTATGCTATGGTTTACATAACATGCTTCTGGTGTATGCCATGGTTTACATAACATGTTTCTGGTGTATGCCATGGTTTACACAACATATTTCTGGTGTATGCCATGGTTTACATAACATTTTTGGTGTATGCCATGGTTTACATACATCTTTCTGGTGTATGCCATGGTTTACATACATATTTCTGGTGTATGCCATGGTTTACATACATATTTCTGGTGTATGCCATGGTTTACATAACATGTTTCTGGTGTATGCCATGGTGTTTACTACATTACATATTTTCGGCGTATGCCATGGTTTACATAAATATTTCTGGTGTATGCCATGGTATATTTTACATTTCAGGTGTATGCCATGATATTGTTTATACTTCTATTCATGCCATGGTTTACACAAAATACTTTTGGTGTATGCCATGGTTTACAAAAATATTTTGGTGTATGCCATGGTTTACATAATTTACTTTTGGTGTATGCCATGGTTTAAATAATTCACTTTTGGTGTATGCCATGGTTTACATAATTTTTGGGGGGTGTATGCCATAGTTTACACAAAATATTTTGGGTGTATACCATAGTTTATACAAAATATTTCTGGTGTATGCCATGGTTTACACAAAATATTTCTGGTGTATGCCATGGTTTACACAAAATATTTCTAGTGTATGCCATGGTTTATACAAAATATTTCTGGTATATGCCATGGTATACAGTTCATATTTCTGGTGTACACCATGGTTTACACAAAATATATCTGGTGTATGCCATGGTTTACACTTCATATTTCTAGTGTACACCATGGTTTACAAAAAAATATATCTGGAGTATGCCATGGTTGACACAAAATATTTCTGGTATATGCCAAGGTTTACAAAAAAATACTTCTGGTATATGCCATGGTATACAATTTACATTTCTGATATGTACCATGGTTTACAGTTCATATTCTTGGTATATGCCATTGTTTAAAGTTCATGTTTCTGGTGTTTGCCATGGTTCACTGGACACATTTCTAGTAGACACTATGGTTTGTACTTTCCATGATTATTAGTGTAATAATGAATCATCATGGATAATCCAGTCCATGCATGTTTATAATGGCAGTGAAAACTACAAAGTCAGTGGGCTGGTTAGGTAAAAGGTGTACCCTTTATCTTTAGCAGCAATTCCAATCAACAGAGACTCTGAGACGTGACAAATGAAGAAATCTCCACAGACAATCAACAGAGACACTGAGACGTGACAAATGAAGAAATCTCCACAGACAATCAACAGAGACACTGAGACGTGACAAATGAAGAAATCTCCACAGACAATCAACAGAGACACTGAGACGTGACAAATGAAGAAATCTCCACACACAATCAACAGAGACACTGAGATGTGACAAATGAAGAAATCTCCACAGACAATCAACAGAGACACTGAGACGTGACAAATGAAGAAATCTCCACAGACAATCAACAGAGACACTGAGACGTGACAAATGAAGAAATCTCCAGAGACAATCAACAGAGACACTGAGACGTGACAAATGAAGAAATCTCACACACAATCAACAGAGACTCTGAGACGTGACAAATGCAGAAATCTCCAGAGACACTGAGACGTGACAAATGAAGAAATCTCCAGAGACAATCAACAGAGACACTGAGAAGTGACAAATGAAGAAATCTCCACAGACAATCAACAGAGACTCTGAAACATGACAAATGAAGAAATCTCCAGAGACAATCAACAGAGACTCTGAGACATGACAAATGAAAAAATCTCCAGAGACAATCAACAGAGACTCTGAGACGTGACAAATGAAGAAATCTCCAGAGACAATCAACAGAGACACTGAGACGTGACAAATGAAGAAATCTCCAGCATTAATCCCTCACAAAGTTCCAAGTTAAACGACAAAGAGGTGCACCTCCTTCAGCCTTTCACGCCTGGACACTTTGGTCAGTGCGATGGTCTGGATGAAGGATCACTGAGGTGTGTATTATGAAACCATGGGTTTTATTATCCATAACTGACATGCAAGGGCCTTTGGGACATCTTTGAAAAATCACATTCAGGTTTCCAGTAGCCTGGTATCAACTCAATGTAAATTCAGAGCCATCCACAACAGCTTTACCACTTTGCATCATGATGTGCTGTCATGGATCATTGTTGTTGAACTTAAGCTACTTTCTCACGTTTTTCTTGCCCTCTACCAGCCAGGGTCTGGGTTCAGGTTCATATTGCTTATATAGCCCAGCCGACTACTAGAGCCAAGTCAAAAATGACAATCAGGTTAAGATAAAAGACAGCAGTTAAAAACCATGCTCACCATTAACCTTGCAAGTCTAAAATACAATCAAAGAAAAACATTCAGGCATAAAATCATATCAGGTGAAATCTAATTATCTCTTGTAAAAATAGGAAAATTGCATCAGGAGGGACGTCTCTGAAGAGGTTCTTTAAGGAGACCGCCGTGTAGTGTTTATGTCTCACATCATACAACTCCCAGCAATCAAGAAGGTGTTTGATGTTCAATGGCTTGTCACATGGTGTACACCACGGTGCTTCTTCATTTTTGTTAAAGGTATGAATGTGAATGAGTGTAGGATGTGTGACTCATGTGCAACTTACTTAACAATGTCTCTTTCCTACGGTTCCCTGCAGCAGGTGGGAGAATTTATTTCAGGATGAGGTGGATTTGGAAAAGTTTGTTATCTGTCTGCTTATTCAAATCCTCCTGCCAGAGACTTCTCACATAACTGTGTACTTTGGATTTCAAATCTGTGTAAGGGTCTGGGTGCAGGAGAGGAGGAGAAAGACAGAAAAGGAGGTGGAGGAGAAAGTCAGAGGAGGTGCAGGAGGAGCAAGAAGAGGAGGAAGTGGAGGAGGAGGAAGAGGAGGAGATGAAGGATGCAGAAGAGGAGCAGTCACACTAAGAGAAGAAAGAGGAAACAGAAGAGGAAGATGAGGAAAAAGAGGATGAGGTGGCAGAGGAGAAAGCGGATGACACAGAAAACAAGACATGCACAGCAGTGGTAATATACAGATGACCTACATGACTTTATGTCATCAACGACCATCGCGTCCTCTTTGAAAAGTAATCTCAGCTTGCAAATGGTTGTAAATTCTGAAAAGCTCACAGTGCTTTCAGCTTGAAAATGGTTGTAAGATATTGGAGGAGTTACTCTGAAATACTCAAGGAATTACTCTGAAAAGCTCACAATACTCTAAGTATGAAAGAGGTTGCAAAGTATCGGACAAGTTACTTTGAAACGCTCAAAGTACTCTCAGCTTGAAAATGGTTGCAAAGTACTGGAGCAGTTACTCAGAAACGCTCAAGGGTTTACTTTGAAATGCTCACCATACTCTCAGCCTGGCAATGGTTGCAAGCAACTGGAGAAGTTACCCAAGAAATACTCACAGTATTCTCACCAAGAAACTGGTCGCAAGCTATTGGAGCAGATACTCAAAAATGCTCAAGGAGTGACTCTGAAATGCTCTCAAAAGTCTCAGCATGAAGATACCTGCAAGGTATTGGAGGAGTTACTCTCAAACACTTGCAGCACTCACAGCTTGAAAATGGGTCGTTTAAAGTATTGGATAATTTATTCAGAAACACTCAGTGCCCTCAGCTTAAAAATAGTAGCAAGGCATCAGAAGAGTTAGTCCAAGAGTTAGGATTGGATCAGAACTCCCATGGAATTTTTATCACCACTATCTCCAACTTATCTAAATCATCTTTCTTTTGGTGACAATCTGCTAGAACAAGTTCACTTTATCCTACCCACACTTCAGGGCCCAGGAGTATGACACCTTTCTATCCCTTAGAAACATTCTAAATTTTAAAATCATTCAAACGTTTTTGCAAGAATGTATATATAATGGAAAGAATTTAACATGCAGATTGCTTCTTTGAGATCAAAACACACTGTGCACCTGGCCCTTGGACCATTCGCTGTCTCAGAGTGTTTGCATCAGCTGGAGAACACATAAAGGCAAACATCAAGATAAGGTCATTCACTATTCACACCTGTCCACGAAGCCACTAAAAGATGACAGCAATGGCATCTGATACCTTTCAGTCCACACACTGACATGAACATAGAGGAAAGTAAGACAAGAGAAGAACTGAACATTTGTCTATTGCATTTATGTCATTACACAGAATAAACACTGAACACAATGCTCTCAAGTAATCAATTAGTCTGGTGCACAGACACTATGCACTGTCAGTCCACTAATGTACTATGCACAATGTGAGAACCAGGCTAAAGATACTGCCAGCAGTTCCTTCAAAAACTGTGCTTTGTACAGCAGCTGGCTATATGTTGAATAATTCTTTCCCCATAAAAGTCAGAGCTGTAAAAACAGTCCTGGGTCTGGATTTTTTCCTTTGCATATTAATTCTTGAGTTATATATTTTCAATTATATCTAAAGAATGCCAAAGATGAAAAGTTTGTACCATAACCTGTTTTTTTCGCCACATTTCAGTGTGCAAATCAAGCACCAAACACACTATTCTATCAAAATCCATCAGTGTGGTACCACACACATACACAAACACATGTTATATCAAACCATCTATGCTAGTGCAGGCCCTGCTACTGGTCAAGTTTCTCCTTAGAAACACACGCACAACAAACTGTATCAGTATTTCATATACAAAAAAATCTAGTTTATTTAATATTTACTATCTCAAAAAATGTTCTACAGTTAGGTTCTATAGTCTTGACTGCTGTATTAGAACTTATTTACAGTATACAACTTCCTCTTCATTCTATCATTTTGCAATGTAAATACATGCACTTGGTTATCATTTGTTCGTATATTTCAGTATCATCCTTTACAAGGGCTCCATTATTTATATGAGTATCATTTTTTTTATGATGAAGGTTTCTACACTTAAGCATCATCTATCAAAAACCCCGCATGTGCCTGTACATACAAATACATAAACACACATAGCTGCATGAAGGTGCAGCAGCACAAGAGATGCCCAACTGCTGATGCTATGCCGTTGCCTGTCTGAACCATCAATATAAACATCAATAATCAACTGATGTCTCCCAGTGTACACACACTCCCTCTTGAAACCACCAAGTCATCAGGAATCATGGCAGCCAACAACGATAGCCGAAGAAGGTTGGAAAGAGGTCAGGGGGAGCGGACAGCAACAGCGATGTGCCTCCTTTTGACTTGGAGATACTTCACGAGACAGGTGTGAATTTTTTTCACCATCACCATGGTTGCACAGGCTTGAATGTAACTGTACAGTAACACTTAGCGAAGAGTTAAAATGTACACTTTCCTCATCATCACTGCTGCAATGTTACATGTGCTGACTCCTGTAGTCATGAGACCAATGTCTTCAGCCTGGCAGCAAGATCTGTCATCTGTTTCTCTTCTCATGAAAATGTGTCTTTTCCTTGTCAACAACACAGACATGCCTTTCTCTTATCATTTAAGGTCTACGTTTTTTTCCCTTTCATCAAGATCTGTATCTTTCACTATCACTATATCTGTCTCTTCATTCACACTTACATCTTGATCAGTCTTTCTCACTCGCTAACATCTGCGTCTTCTCTTTCCATAAAAACCTGTCTACACATTTTCAGTGAGATCTACATCTTTTTTCGATTAAAAAAGATCTGTGTTTCTCTGTCACAGAGATATATGTATTTCTCTTTGTCACAAAGTTTTACACTTCTTCTGTCACTGGAAATCCAAGTCGTTGCTTTGCCTCAAGACCCAGATCCTTTCTGTGAGCAGAATACAGCAACCAGCCACAAATGCCAACAGGGAGCTGGTACTGTGACTACAATATGGTCGTGTCTCATGTCGTTGTTGTTCCTGACCTCCAACCTTTGCTTTCTTGACTGTAGAATGTGGATTTCTTGACCTCTGATCTGTTGTCAGGATTCTCCAAGCCATGCTACCCTGTAATCCATACAATATCAAATTAAAATAATTTTAAATGCCCTGCAACCGATACAATATCAAATTACAATAATGTTAAATGTAAATTCATCAACAATATCATTACCAATATAACTACTGCTAAAACTACTACTAGTATAATAAGATTAATTTCATTTATACAGCGCCAAAGTCCATGTCAAAAGCATGTTTGCTGCACTTTACACAAACAATGCGCATGCATGCACATAAAGGTGCTGAGCTACGATACACTTAACCTGTTAGGCGTGTGACCCTTAACCCAAGTTGTCATCCTGTATCTCTCTAACACACACACACACACACACACTGGATGTTGAGCTAGGGATGTTGATTTATGTGTGTTTGAGCATGGTAAATACAACTGTTTGCCTTTCCCAGTATTCATATTCATTTTCAATTCTTTTTTTCACAATGGATATGTCATATGAAACTCAAGCAGCTCTCCCTGTTAACAGCATCTCGCTGCAGTGCAGCCCCACAGGTTTTTTTTTTCCTTCAAGGAGAAGAACCTGGGAAAAGAACCTAACTTTCCAGTATTTCATAACAAGGCAGCCATGCAAATGCCTGCTCTTCATGATTTTCAACTGTGTTGAATCTTTCGCATATGCACGGGCTAGAAGGTATATCAGTCTAACTCGTTTTTTGTCCCCTTCTGAAGGACTAGATGTTCAGTTCGATTTTCTGGTCAAACTGAGAAGAAAAGTTGAGGCCTCTATGGGAAACGAATCCTAGAACTTCAAGTTTAGTTACTGGCAGGCAAAAATTTTTAATTTCTGCCACTCTTCTCCCTATCACAATAACATAATATACTTATCTTAACAGCAGGGATTACTAGGCTAGAGAATATTACGCATTATTCTGTAGATATTTTCCCATCAAGATGTCCCAAATAGTCTTTAAAAAGGTCTAATTCATACAATGAATAAGACTAATTATGCCTAGAAACATATCTTAGCTTTTTCATTTTTTCTTACAGATTTATCAATCACTCAAAATTGGTGATTCAACCATGTATAATAAAAAAAATGGCAAAGACTGGAATAGTCCAAAATGGAGTAAGCACTAAGTCACCCATGTTACTGATCATGCCTAATGCAGCATACAGTACACTGCTTGCCTTTTCACATGATGAAAAGTTCAAGTTTTTGCTTCTGGTGTAAAAACAATAACAACTGTCCATGCAGCTTCCAATTTAACCTGCATGGGACCAGGTAGCCTACTTGACCCTAATTAGGGTTGTAGAAGGTAAAGAGAGGAGTGGGCACAGACCTTTACAAACCAACTTAGAGATTGTAAGCTTCCAACCACTGACTCCACAATAATTTAAGCAAAGATGTTACAAGGGATTTTTCTCCCCGTTTTTATGATAAAGGGTTTATGTACTGGCTTCTGGTATTTGGCATAATCATTTCAGACCTTCTGTCATGAGGAATTATTGATGAAATATACAATGAATCATCTTTGTGTTGGACTACCGTCTTGAACAAAACAAAACTAAACAACAATGGTCATAATGATGATGACAATGACACTAATGTGATGATGGCAATGATAGTGGAGATGATGACAACAGGAACAATGATGATGATGATGATGTGGATGATGACAATGATGGTGATGACACAATGATGATGATGAGAGAACAAATGGTGATGACTGCAGTGAAAACGACGTCTACCTTGAGCATTTCCAGGAGAAATGTCTTCATCTTTAGCATCTGAGACCTGTAAAGAGCTGTCTTTATCCAGACCTGTCCATACTGCTGCCTCCTTGATCTGTAGATGTATATGGCAAGTGATTACTACTGCACAACTTTATTCATTTGTCTATTTATCTTCTTCAGGAGTAATTCATTTGTCTGTATATCTTCTTCTGCAATAATATATTTGTCTATTCATCTTCTTCTGCAGCAATTCATTTGTCTATTTATCTTCTTCTGCAGTAGTTCATTTGTCTGATTATCTTCTTCTGCAGTAAAAACACTGAACCTGGTGATGCCAACAGGTGAGACAGGTGAGACTTAAGAATATGTTCAAACACAGTTTTAAGAGCACAGCAGCAAAGTGGCTGCTAGGACGTTCGACTTCCAGCTGGATGGTCTGAGTTTGAGCCTGCCTGGGTACCACCCACTGGACATAGGGTGGGTATTTTTTGCAATCTCCCAGGTCAACATACATGTATGTACAGATCTACTGGTGTCTGAGCACCCACTTTGTATTCAGAACTTCACACAAGAATGATTAAAGTTCCAATAAGTTATATCAGTGTCTGTGAGCTTAGGGAAACAATACCCTGCATGTACACTAGCCAGACTGAGTATGCAGTCTGTGCAAAAAAATAACAGCAGACCAGGCAACATTTATAAATGCATCACAATGCAACACAAGAAAATAAACACATTCAAATTACAAGATGAGCGCTCAGAATTTTTTTAAAAATCAAACAAACCCCCAAAACAAAAAACGACAACCACAACAATCATCATCATCATCAAGTGCCCTGCCACATGGCGTTGGCAATCTAGCCCTCCATATGCATGTATCCCTTGATTCCGCAAACACATCTTCTACCCTCTTTGTCCTCAGCCACTCTGCAAGTTCGTCCAATATTTTTTCCCTGGGTCTACCTGGTGCCCTCTTTCTCTCCAGCTTTCCTGTTGTGACCTGGTGCTCTAATTCCCCTTTCCTCATAAAATGGCCTCTAAATGTTGCCTGTCTTTTCCTAATCTTCCTTATGAATGATCTTCCTGTGTCTGCACCACAACAATAGGAAATGAAAACCACTCCAACGGACCTGTCGAATGTATTCATTGCAGTCCTTTTTGGCTTGAGACAAGAGGTCAGCCTGGCCTCGTAACACTCGGACGTTCCAAGCAAAGTTCTCCATAGCCTGTGGACATAGGACAAAAATGAATCAGATGTACATCACAAATGAATCAGATGTACATCACACACACACACACACATACACACACACGCACACACACATGCATGCACGCATCACGCACACACACATGCACACGCTCACACATTGTGTACACATGCACATGTGCATCTCACACATACACACACTCACACATTGTACATACATGCACATGTGCATCTCACACACACACACACACATACATTGTGCACACATGCACATGTGCAACTCACACACACACACATTCACACACTGTACACACATGCACATCTCATGCACACACACTCACACATTGTGCACACATGCACTTATGCATCTCAGACACACAGACACACACACACAAACATATGTACACATGCATGCACACACACACGCACACACACACAGTGTGCACACATGTGCATCACACACACACACACTTACACATTGTGCACACATGCACATGTGCATCTCACACACACACACACACACAAAACATATGTACACATGCATGCACGCACACATGCACGCACACACACATATACACACCACACACAGAAACATATGTACACATGCACACACACACACACACAGAAACATATGTACACACGCACGCACACACACACACACACACACAAACATATGTACACACGCACGTAACACACACACACACACACACCACACACACACACCACACACACACACACACACACACACACACACACACATACACACACACACACACACACACACAGAAAACAACAACCACCCACGCCAACCCCTTGCGATCGACATGAAATAATCTCCCTTCTTTCTATTTTAAAGAAAAAAAAAGATTACAAGAGAAGGAAGTTCACAGACCTTGGCCAGTTTTCGTCCTCTCAGTCCAGAGTGGTGGCAGATATTTTCTAGCTCTTCGTGCCAATCAAGACCCGCTCTCTGACATTGCACCAACTGTATAACACACACACACACACACACACACACACACACACACACACACACACACACACACAAACAAAACACACACACACACACACCACACACACACACACGCACGCACACGCGCGCACGCACACCACACACACACACAAACACACCACACATATACACACACACACAAACACAACACACACACATAGACACACACACACACACACGCACACACACATACATACACATACGCACAAACACACACACCCACACACATAAAAACACACACACACACACATGCCACTATCACTACCAAAATCATCACCATCATCATCATCATTATCTAGCAAAAGAAGATGCAGACAGAAGATGAAAGGCTTATCCATAACCACAAGAGTTGCTAGGAGTCAGTGTGTACAGACTTCATTATACTAGGTCAGCTTTTTCAACATGCATCCCACACCTCTCCCTTATTGTTTTACCATTCTCCATCCTGAATTAGGTCAAGTGCCGTTCACAGCTGAGCAAACGTAAGGCAGAATGCACAATTATTTTGCGAGGCAGGCTCCAGATGGGTAAACCAAAGAAGAGAATGCACAACTTTTTGCGAGTCAGCTCCCAGATGGGTAAACCAAAGAGAGAATGCACAAACTTTTCGCGAGTCAGGCTCCCAGATGGGTAAACCGAAGACAATGCACAAACCTTTTGCGAGTCAGGCTCTCAGATGGGTAAACCAAAGACAGAATGCACAAACTTTTTGCGAATCAGGCTCTCAGATGGGTAAACCAAAGACAGAATGCACAAACATTTTGCGAGCCAGGCTCTCAGATGGGTAAACCAAAGGCAGAATGCACAAACCCTTTTGCGAGTCAGGCTCCCAGATGGGTAAACCAAAGACAGAGTGCACAAACATTTCGCGAGTCAGTCTCTCAGATGGGTAAACAAAAGACAGAATGCACAAACCTTTTGTGAGTCAGGCTCCCAGATGGGTAAACCAAAGACAGAATGCACAAACATTTTGCGAGTCAGGCTCTCAGATGGGTAAACCAAAGGCAGAATGCACAAACCTTTTGTGAGTCAGGCTCCAGATGAGTAAACGAAGACAATGCACAAACTTTTGTGAGTCAGGCTCTCGGATGGGTAAACCAAAGACAGAATGCACAAACCTTTTGCAAGTCAGGCTCCCAGATGAGTAAACCGAAGACAATGCACAAACTTTTTACGAGTCAGGCTCAAACTGAATAGACAGATTAATGTTACTGTTGTTTTTGTTTAAAGCCCAGCTGACTGTGTAGAGCCATATCAGGGCTATAACTGTGTCAAAACATACACACCACTTCAACAGGAAGACAAAGGAAAAGAAAATTACATACACATATCATTGCATTCACACACATCATCTAAGGTGATGCCCTTGGCAATGACCCCTCCGTCCCATTTATTGCACAGGGGATTAAAAAACATATCCGAATACAAATTCAAACATAACTAGGGACATTAAAACATACAAAAACAGGAGTAAATTACCTGAAATTGCTTCCACATATCACATTTCCCTAGAGCCAAAATGCACTTAATACATGTACCCAGTTATCTATCCAAAGAGAAAGTATGTAAGACTTTATCAAACATAACAGACAGATTGAAAAGTGGAGTGGAGCATGTGGCCTAATACCTGGATAGTCAAAGTACATGAATCAAATCACGCACGGCGCACAAATCCGAGATACTTTAGTTGGCCACTTTCTGCTCCTTCCCTTCCACTCCCCACACCCTTTTCACCCATCCCTTTATCACTAGTGTGGGAGCACAAAGACGCACTACACTGAGGGACTTTGGTTGACCCTGCCTAGCTAAAAATAGCACATGCAGGCGACGCTGGCTCACAACTAAAGGGTGGCAGAATGGCTGGGAAAATGCAGCCGTGCACGGATCTACGGAAATTTTCCTCCCCCTCCACTAGATCTTTAAGTAGAGGTCTAGGTATTAGTCTTCTGGATGAAATGATAAAATGAGGTTTGCGCATGTTACAGATCCCATGGCAACAAAGAAGTTTTTGGCACAATTGTGTAGCAAAATCCACTTGTATAGGTAAACAGAAATACACACATGTATTAGGGGAGAATGCTGCATAGTGGTGATGCAATCTCCCCAAGAACAGCAGCTTGAATTTGTCGTGACAAATCCATTATGGCAAAAACATAGATAAATAGATATAGATACAATACCTATGTACTAATAAATAAACATAGTACAATACCTATGCATTAATAAATAAATAAATATAGATACAATACCCATGTACTAACGAATAAATATAGACACAATACCTATGTACTAGTACATGAATATAGATACAATACCCATGTACTAATAAATAAGTATAGACACAATACAAAAACACAGACAAATAAATATAGATACAATATCTATGTACTATCCAGACCTTGATATTAATAAATAATAATGACTACTGGTTGTCCCCTAACTGCGAGTGAACTTGTCGATACCTTATCACATTACAGTCAGTTTTCAGAGGGCTGCAACTAATTATCTTTCTCAGTGTTTTATCTTACAAAAGCATGATCACAGCCAGGTACCCATTCACAGCTGGGTCGACTGGACACACCATGTTCAAAGTTGTATGAGCTAAGCTCAAACCTATGAAGTCAGATTGGAAAAGGTGGCGTTCTACTTCTTTGCCATGTACATCTTAATAACAACAATAATAATAATAACAATAATAACAACAACAAATAATAATAATAACAACAACAACAATAAAATCACCATCATCCTTATCATCTTCATCATCATAATAATAGTAATGATAATAATAAAATAGCTCATAACATAGCTCTTTTATGGGCACGAAATAGATTCAATGTACACAAAGACAGATATGCTTTCTGTGTGGGTGGGTGGGTGTTTTGTGATGGTGATGTCCACATTTGTGCGTCTCTATGCACGAGGAGAAAATGTAAAGTTAAAACAGTACGTTCACAAAGATATGAATACAGACCATACCTTTTCATAGACAATTTCAGCATTCTCTATGAGATTCTTGCAGTCATCAATCAGCTGCAAATGAAAACAGAAAAAAAACTTCAAACAACAGGTGAAAGTATAACATACAGTATGGTTGCTGCTTTTTCAATCTGAAACCATAGTAAAAAACTGGCATGTTCACTGCCCATCTTAATATTTCAATCATTCTGGTGGTGTCAGTTTAGTGTTTGAAAGGTTTCTCAAAATCTTCAAATGACATTTTAATGTGTATACTTGAGAGCATCTCACTTATGAGATTAATGTGAATGAATATGGGCTAAAGAATAGAAGAAACAAGAAAGAAAGGGAAGAAACAAACAAAACTCTATAGTTTATTGAATATATAATGCAAACAACCCCACACAGTTCACCAAATACACAAAACAAACAAACCGCTACACAGAAGTTTCAGTCTTTTTCTCCTAATTTTTGTATTTGGTGTTTGTTTTTGTGTGATCTTACACTTGCCAAAAGGCCAGTTGGCCAAAAATTGTGCCTGTCTTGTCTGGTTGTATTAAACATGCATTCTGAGTCTTTTTTCGTGTTTTTTTCTGGTTCCTGTTTGCTTGAATGCGGGCAGTCACACTTGTTTTGGTTAATGTATCTCTTTGTTATTGTAGAAAACAAAGAAGATGATTGAACAGAACATTCTCACCTCTTCAAAAGATAACAGAGCTTTCTTCAAGATCTCTGGCAAGGCGCCCTGAGCCTCAAGGTATGGCCACTGAAACAGAAAATCCTCCAGTGACAGAATGCACACTGCCATTTATTTCTACTGACCAAAGTGGACAGCTATTAAGAAACAAAATGGCAGTAGAATATTAAACTGCTGCCAACACACAATAGTGCTGCTTCTGTCTGTCACCTGTCATAAATTCCATCCTAGCTCCCCACAAGTACATGGCCATCCAGCAGTGGGTTGCCAGGACCTCTGCCCCATGACTCAGTTTCTTGGGCCAGTATGAGAATTTTTGTCAGATAAATTAACATGTCCAAGACAGAGAGGGAAGGTTTGGGAGGGGACAAATTAACATCCAAACAGAGAGAGAGAGGTCTGGGAGGGCTGGAAGCCACACAGCAGGTCCATCTTTGGGGACAAATTAACATCCAAGAGAGAGAGAGAGAGAGGTTTGGGAGGGGCTGGAAGCCACACAGCAGGTCCATCTTTGGGGACAAATTAACATCCAAAAGAGAGAGAGAGCGAGAGAGGTTGGAGAGGGCTGGAAGCCACACAACACGGTCCATCTTGGGACAAATTATACTCGAAAGAGAGAGAGAGAGAGAGAGAGAGAGAGAGAGGTCTGGGAGGGCTGGAAGCCACACAGCAGGTCCATCTTTGAGGACAAATTAAACATCCAAAAGAGAGAAGAGCGAGAGAGGTTTGGGAGGGCCGAAGCCACACAACATGGTCCATCTTTGGGGACAAATTAATATCGAAGAGAGAGAGAGAGAGAGAGAGAGAGAGAGAGAGAGTGAGAGAGACGAAGAGGGAAGGAGGAGAGAGATAGAGAAATGAGAGAAGAGAGAGAGAGGTTTGGAGAGGCTGGACCACACAGCAGGGTCCATCTTTGGGGACAAATTAAACATCGAAGAAAAAGAGAGAGGTTTGGGACTGGCCATGGACTACACAACATGGTCCATCTTTGGGGACAAATTAACATCGAAAAGAGAGAGAGAGAGAGAGAGAGAGGTTTGGGAGGGGCTGGAAGCCACACAGCAGGGTCCATCTTTGGGACAAATTAACACATCGAAGAAAGAGAGAGGTTTGGGACTGGCCAGTGGCTACACAACATGGTCCATCTTTGGGGACAAATTAACATCCAAGAGAGAGAGAGAGGTTTGGGAGGGGCTGGAAACCACACAACAGGGTCCATCTGTGGGGACAAATTAACATCCAAAAGAGAGAGAGAGAGGTTTGGGAGGGGTTGGACGCCACACAGCAGGGTCCATCTCTGGGGACAAATCAACATGTCCAAGAGAGAGAGAGAGAGAGAGGTTTGGGAGGGGCTGGAGGGCACACAGCAGGGTCCATCTCTGGGGACAAATTAACATCCAAGAGAAAGAGGTTTGGGAGGGGCTGGAGGGCACACAGCAGGGTCCATCTCTGGGGACAAATTTAAACACCCAAGACAGAGAGAGAGGGAGGTTTGGGAGGGGCTGGTAGCCACACAGCACAGTCCATCTTTGGGGACAAATGAACACGTCCGAGAGAGAGGTCGAGGTCTAAGAGGGACTGAAGACTAAACAGCAGAGTCCATCTTTGGGGACAAATTAACACATCCGAGAGAGACAGACACAGAGAGAGAGAGAGAGAGAGAGAGAGAGAGAGAGAGAGAGAGAGAGAGAGAGAGGAGAGAGAGAGAGAGAGAGAGAGCTTTGGAAGGGGCAGGAGGATACACAGCAAGGTCCATCTTTGGCTAGAGAGGGAGGTAGGGATGGGTTCTTCCCCATTTGCTAAGCGGAGCTTGTGTTACATTGCAAGGGCACTGGTTCCAGAGTACTGTGCACTGTCAGTCACCCTGCAGGTCTGGGAGGACCCCAAGATGGGGATGGGGGTAGGCACGTAATGGTAAAGAATCTGGTATGGGCAGAAGCAATTTATTTTGAATCTGGTATGGGCAGAAGCAATTTATTTTGCATACGGCAAGGGTGGGAATGGACTTCATGCTTTGAATAATAATACAGTTTTCAGCTTCACTTTGCTCAAGGCAGCTAAGTCTACCATGTAGGAACAGAACACAACTTTACACTCTGCAGACACTTGAGCTTTCTGTGGACAAAAAAACCCAAAAAAAAAACAGTACGTAATAACTAAAATGAATTAGTAACTGACTACAGACAATTTCTGATGAAACTTGGAATAACAATGTGTCACTCAGAGCCAACTTCTAAGTGTACTCGTAAAAGCAAACTTCTAGTTTAAAACTTGTCCGTAGGCATTCTTTCTCAATCCTGGCAATGTTTAACGTTACTTTCCTTTCCCAGTCTTCATGCCTATATGTGAACTGCATCTGAATTGTGATGAAGATATTGAAATACTGGAGGTATACAGTTGAGGACATTGGCAACCTCAAGCAGGTGTGCTCTTTGCCTCAGTATACAGTATCCTCAACAATTTAAGAGCGATCATGCAGCACTTATCATATTGACAACCATACTGATAACAACGTAATTTATCTCCTTAACAATAAAACAACTATGACAACACTAGCATTCATATCCTTAACAGCAAACAAACTTCCATGTATAAACAATACATACAAATAACACACATACAAAGGCTTTAAAATACCCACCTCCCCTCGCATGACGTAATTCAGCGTAGCATTGTCCCCAGAGTTTGCGATGCGTGATACCAAAAGTTTCACGCACTGTTTGATGTTAGCGATTGGCGACAAACCACATGCTTCCCTGAGACTACAGAACGCCACCTGCACGTTGTCACGAAGGTCTGTCCCTTCCCGCAGGGGTGTGGTTGCCATTTTGAATGTCTCGTCGATGGGTTTGACCCCGATGGCCTTCATGCTGGTGTAGTCGCGTGACTTCTTGGTCTTTTTGACAGAGATCCTGCGCCGGGACGCCTTCTGTTAGGTTTTGACCGAACACAAAGGTATGTTATTTTCAGATTATAGCAACACATGTTATATTCAGATTAAGACAACTTATTTTAGTCATTACTTTTTATATCAATTTCTCTCTCTAGATCTCTTTCTTTCATCTTTCTGCCATTAAATTTTGCTCTCTCTCTCTCTCTTGCAAAAACCTGTAAAAAACATTTAATAAAAAACATTTCATCATCATCATCATTCTCCTGCCCATGATGGGCGTAGAGGAGAGATGAGAGACACTCTTGAAGCCAGCCGTCGCCAACCGGTCCTGTCCTCCGCCTGTCGCACCAGCGTGGGGCCATCCAACCTGGTCCATTCTTTGATGTTGTCCATCCAGCATTTGGCTTGTCGTCCCCTTCGTCTGCCGCCTCCCAGTGTACCCTGGAGGACCGTTTTGGGCAGTGAGTTGTGGCGTGTGACATGCCCGAACCACGACAGCTTCCTGTTCTTGACTGTTGCCAGGAGGGGTTCTTGTGGGCCTGCGAGTGTTGTTATTTGGCTCCACACAAAGTCGTTTGTCTTCCGATCTTGCCAAGAGATCCCGAGCAAGCGCCTGAAGCATTTAGTTTCAAACGTCTGGATTCTCTTGGTGGTCTCTGCTGTCATGGTCCAGCTCTCGCATCCATACAGCAGGATGGGGAGCACCAGGGACTTGTGTGTGTGTTTGTTGTGTGTGTGGGTGTGTGTGTGTGTGTGCAAGCATACATGCTTGTGTGCAAATGGTCTAGAGATGTATAGTGGATGTAAAGACAAGCGACCAAAATAATGAATTGCCATGATAGTGCATGCATGTTTGTGTTTTCTGTGTATGTATTTGGTAGTTATTAAATGTTTTTTCATAGAGATGAAAAAACATTTAATAACTACCAAATACATACACAGAAAACACAAACATGCATGCACTATCATGGCAATTCATTATTTTGGTCGCTTGTCTTTACATCCACTATACATCTCTAGACCATTTGCACACAAGCATGTATGCTTGCACACACACACACACACACCCACACACACAACAAACACACACACACACACACACACTACACAAACACATACACAAACACATGCTACATACACTATACACACACACTATACACAAACACACCACACAAACACATAAACACACACATACACACACACACACACAACACACACACACACACACACACACACACACACACACACACACACACACACACACACACACACACACAACACACATACACTGAGGGAATCTGAGACGAAATGTTGTCAAAGACGCACACCTATAGTTAATTTAAAGGAATATAACTTCTGTATAGCAGCAGCCTCAAAGTAAAATGAAAGTCGCTGTCACTATTTCTAACTGTCCCAAAAGCAGAGTACAATTGCATTCAGAACTTAACTGCCTGTCATGCTTCATGTTACATGAATCCTTAACAAGCAAACAACATTCGCCAGCTTCTTCTTCTTCTTAGTCCTTTTCTCCCATTGGACATAACAGCAGGGAAGTTTTAGTCTTTTTCTACTCATTTTCTATTTGAAATCTATTCGTGTGTGATTTTACGTTTTATGCTTGACAAAGGCCAGTTGGCCGAAAATTTGTGCCTGTCTTGTCTGGTTGTATCAAGTATGTGTTCTGATTCTATTTTCGTGGTTTTTCGTGATTTTTTTCTGGTTCGTGTTTGCTTGAACGTGGACAGTCACGCTTGTTTAGGATTTCTTCTTCTTTTCTTTGGAATCTACATGGCAGGCCATTTCTGGCAATGAATGTGCTCAGTTTTTTTCAGTTCCTGTTGGCTGTCATGGAGTCTGGTGGTCAGAGGAGTTGTAGTTGGCCACGTCTCCTGTCATTCCACTTGTTCCTGTTGACTGAGGTGCACTACCTGGCACCGCTTCACTGTGAAGGGATCTCATCTGATGTAGATGATCGTGCAGACATTTGTGTTATATTGCATGGCACCATGGTCTATCAGTATGCAACTGCTGGCCGGGTTCCCTTGACTTCAGCCCTCTCGCATTCATAAGCAACAGCAACTTCACAAGAGGTAAACTTTGTGTATGATAATTCTATACAAGCTCTACCTTATCTCTAATGAATAATCTTTGTATCGTGTGGGCAAAATACTGTGTCTCCGAATGTGTGTAGTAATGTTGAAACTTTTGATCATTACTGCCCTTTGGTATTTTCTCTTTCTCTCTCTCTTTAAATGTGTACAAGAAAATGTGTCTCCAGTTGCATGCATACATTCACATATGTATGCATGGGTGTGTACGTGTGTGTGTGTGTGTGTGTGTGTGTGTGTGTGTGTGTGTGCGTGCGTGCGTGCGTGCGTGCGTGCGTGCGTGCGTGCGTGCGTGCGTGCGTGCACATGCGTGCATGTATCTGTGCATGCGTGCGTGTGCGTGCGTATTTGTGTGTGTATAAGGCTACATGCATGTGTGTGTAAGTGCACACAGAATACATGTCTGTGCATGTATACACATGCCCGTATTTGAACACATGTATGTAAATGTACGAGAATACTGCCAGTAGCTACTAGAATCCACATAATTCATTGCAGTTAGCTATGGAATTATAGGATTTACATCAGCTACTGACAGCAATACATACATCTGTGCATGTGTATAGGTCAGAATGTGGTTCAATTAAAAATAAAAATTCTATATGCTACTGACCCCTCCGCCACGTTTGTTGGTGATGGCCACGTGGATGAACAGCGTGCAGTTGGGCATGGGGCTCCCAGTGTTCGACAACAGCTGTATATGTCTGTACCCTGAAAATGTTAAATTCTTGTTTAACCTTTGACTCCCGCACCCTGTCCATCAGCATTCTGCATAGTCATCAATGCTAGCAAAGCAAAAACTTAACCCCTTGACTCCCTCACCCTATCCACAGCTTCCCAGGAAGCTGGTGGATAGGGTGCGGGAGTCAAAGGGTTAATGATTTACTGAAATCCGAAAACCTTTCCCTTTACCCCTAACCCCTTCTTTTTTTTTTTCACTCTCCTGAGAAAAGTGAACAAGATTTTCCTAGCTCCTTTTGGATGGATCCTTAAAAGCTGTGCATGAAAGAAAAAAAAACCACATTCACACTCAGCTTATAAATACACACACTCAATGATCACTGGCATTCAATAAAAGTAAGATTCTTAGTAACTCTTGCATTTCTTCTTCTTCTTCGACTTCTCCCTAAACTCAAGTCATCAGGATGCAGCACTAAAGAATTTCTTTTTCTTTTTCAGATTTTTGCAGTTCTCTTGGTTGTGTGTCAAATGACGTCTGTCCACTTGCAATATTATCAGTTCAGTTTTTCTGTCTTTCCCTCCATCTCCTTCCCTCATCCGCTCCCTGGAGAACTGATTTATCAAAGTCAATGGTTCCTGTTATATGGTCATACCAGCAAGCTAGTTCTGTGTCAAAGCCTGGGTCTTTTCAAATGATTTCTCTGGCCACTCTGCAATGCTGTCAGTCCACTGTTTTTCTGTCTTTCCCTCCATCTCCCTACCTTATTTGCTCCCTGGAGAACTGATCTTGTCTCTGAGATTTTTGCAGCTCTCTCGGTTGTGTGTCAAAGCCTGGGTCTCTGCAAATGACTCCTCTGTCCACTCTGCAATGCTGTCAGTCCACTGTTTTTCTGTCTTCCCCTCCTTTTCCATCCCTCATCCGCTCCCTGGAGAACTGATTTAGCAAGGCCAATGATTCTTGTTATATGGCCATACAATTATAGTTTTCTTGTCTCACATACAGTAAGACGGACTATAACGGTGCATAACAGACTGATCTTGTGTTTCATGGAGATGATATTGTCCTTCCATATAGGTTTCAGCATGCACAGTGCTGCTCTTGTCTTTGCTACCTGCAAGAGACTTGTTGGTCAGGGTCCCTCGTGGCTAAGGATGGATGCCAGGTGTTTGTATTTATATTCCTGTTAATGTTGAAGATGATAAATAACATGATGTATCCAAATCATAAACTATAGTCCTATCTGAGTTCCTGTGTGTGTGTGTGTGTGTGTGTGTGTGTGTGTGTGTGTGTGTGTGTGTGTGTGTGTGTGTGTGTGTGTGTGTGCGCGCCAGGTGTTTGTATTTATATTCCTGTTAATGTTGAAGATGATAAATAACATGATGTATCCAAATAATCAACTACAGTCCTCTGTGTGTGTGTGTGTGTGTGTGTGTGTGTGTGTGTGTGTGTGTGTGTGTGTGTGTGTGTGTGTGTGTGTATATATGTGTGTGTGTGTGTGTGTGTGTGTGTGTGTGTGTGTGTGTGTGTGTGTGTGTGTGTGTGTGTGTGTGTGTGTGTGTGTTGGTTGTGTTGTGTTGTGTTGTGTTGTGTGTGTGTGTGTGTGTGATGTCTGAAAGAAAAAACATTCACATTCCACTTCTGGACATACACATTCCATGATTGCTGGTATTGAATAAAAAAAATCTTAATTACTCTTGCATTTCTCCTTTTCCTTCTTCTTCTTCCTAAACTCCATGGAAAGTCATCGGGGCGCCGCACTAAAGAACTTCTTTATCTTCTATAAATGAGTCCTTACATCTACTCACCTGTCTGCATGCACTCAAAAGGCAGTGTGTACTGTCCAATGAACTCGTCTCCAATGTAGTCATCATCTAGCACAGCAAAACGCACCAAAGCCAGCTCTGGTAGGTTGATTTGGAATTCAAAGCTCTCATCAAAGATAGGGTTGTAGCCTGCAATGTGTCAATATTTTCTCTAGTAAATATTCCAATCATGCTTTATTTATTGAATTCTCATCAAACTCGCACTCAAAAACGTTTAAAGACATTTAAATGTTAAAATTTGCTTTTCTTACACTGGACGAAGCAGCAGGGAAGTTTCAGTCTTTTTCTCCTACTTTTCGTATTTGGCATTTGTTCGTTTGTGATCTTACATCAACATTTGACAAAATTGGCCGAAAATTTGCGCCTGTCTTGTCTGGTTGTATTAAATATGCGCTCTATTCTTTTATTCATGTTTTTCTAGTTCCTGTTTGCTTGAACCTGGGCAGTCACATTTGTTTTGGATTACAAACTTCATAAGTTCATAAAATTTGCCAAGGGTTTAAAAATGTTTTCTTTTCCTTTCTTTTTGTGATGATCCTCAGTTGCACGCAAATGCATGGAGCACCTGATGATCATATTTTACAAGCTAATGTATTTGTATATTAGTTCTAATGAATATATAATCCAATCAAAATTATAGGACAATCGTTTCTGTACTAGTACAACCACAACAGAGCACGAAGACAGACGAAAATTCTATGATTCAATAAGCCCAGTAACCACAGCACTGTAACTTAGTCGCATCATGTGTTTGAATCCAAATGTCTGCTTCTCTCCACAACAAGTTTTCTTGCTGCACCAGGCATCACAGTGAAGTGGTTATGCAATGGACTATGACTGGGAGGTCATAGGTTCAAACCCTAATCAGTCTAAAAACTGATTGTGGAAATTTCTGCCCTCACTGGCTCCTACCCGGAGTTAAGCATGCTATGGGCTCAGTGGGAACTGGGACCACACAGTCGAATCTCATCCATTTTATGGATGTGTCATTGAAGGGGTAGCTCTAATCATCTGATCATTACTGCAGGTGTCTGTATCTCTCAGTTGATGCCACCAAGATATATTATGATAGTAAGCATAGAATACAGCCCCGTCATCAAGTCTCAATACTAGACAGAACTCTGCAGCATCACACATGGCACCTGTGACGTTAGTGCATATGGAATTCATTCTGAGAGCGGAGACATCATCTTGAGAAATTGAAACTGAAACTGAAACTGCAGCATCATGATTATTATCCCAATTATCATGAAATCATCAGTCATTACAGCATAGACTCTGTGGCCCTGCATACCCGGCTCGGCACTCAGCATCTACCGGCCAGAGAAAATCTCCACCAAGGCGCTCTTTTCTCGGACTAAGCTCTAACCCTTGAGCAAGACGCTTTGAAGACACCGACTGAGACTAATCAGGCACAGCCTTCGAATGCAGACAAGGTGTCCCACTCCCCTGGGTGACATATTGTCTGCCAACCTCAGCGACCGTGTCAACCTTCGACGTGGACAAGGCAGAACTCTGACTCTGAAGGCTGATGTTACGAATGATCTTGACTACCTCGGCGTTTCCCCAGCAATTGTCATGAACATGAACAGCATCCAATTTTCACAACTGATTGGTTCGTTCTAATCTGTTGATATATACCCGGATCTCATGGTGATCTCAGTTTTGGTTTCCTCTATCACTTCTGTGCCTAAGGTGACTAATTCAAGCTGGGGGTCTCTGGTGTCAGTGGTTCATGGGGGCTATTGTTGGAGGGCCATGATGGTCTCTCACACAATCTGACTCCCATGGGGGCTATTGTTGGAGGGCCATGGTGGTCTCTCACTCAATCTGACTCCCATGGGGGCTATTGTTGGAGGGCCATGATGGTCTCTCACACAATCTGACTCCCATGGGGGCTATTGTTGGAGGGCCATGATGGTCTCTCACACAATCTGACTCCCATGGGGGCTATTGTTGGAGGGCCATGATGGTCTCTCACACAATCTGACTCCCATGGGGCTATTGTTGGAGGCCATGATGGTCCCCCTCACACAATCTGACTCCCATGTGGGCTATTGTTGGAGGGCCATGATGGTCTCTCACACAATCTGACTCCCATGGGGGCTATTGTTGGAGGGCCATGATGGTTCTCACACAATCTGACTCCCATGGGGGCTATTGTTGGAGGCCATGGTGGTTTCTCACTCAATCTGACTCCCATGGGGGCTATTGTTGGAGGGCCATGGTGGTCTCTCACACAATCTGACTCCCATGGGGGCTATTGTTGGAGGGCCATGGTGGTCTCTCACACAATCTGACTCCCATGGGGGCTATTGTTGGAGGGCCATGGTGGTCTCTCACACAATCTGACTCCCATGGGGGCTATTGTTGGAGGGCCATGGTGGTCTCTCATACAATCTGACTCCCATGACTGAGAGATAATTGTCATGTGTATGGGGCTTAACAGGCAGCGCCCTAAGTAGGCTGGATCAGAACAGGTACTGTTGAACTCTACAGAAACGATCCATCAGCAGTGACGGGTCTCTTCTTGTGGGTGGCCCCATGGCATCTTGACACCTCTAGATCCCTTGGGCACTGAGGTTTGAACAGAATAAACTTGGAGTTGGTGGTGTATGGTGGAGTTGGAATAAGCAGTATGGGATGAATGCCTGTGAGGTAGCATAGAAGCTGGAACGTCACAAACATAAAGAAAAAAATACCTTTCTTGCTACATGTACCATATACATTTACTCACCAGGGTAGTCTACAGTCCTTTTAATGTGAATCATGATAAAGTAACATGTCTCTTGAGAGTCACGGAGTTATCTCCCATGTAGAATTTCTCAAATCCAACATGGTTTGCGAATGTTCTGAGCTTACAACTTTATGCTTTGTGGCTGCTTGTATGCTAGCTAAATGGGTAGCGCAAACCGTGTTGGAGTTGAGAAATTCTACATGGGAGATAACTCCGTGACTCTCAAGAGTTATGTTGCTTAATTAATATTAAATATTCTTCCTGTTTCCCTCTTTTTTCCTCTGGTGTTAAATACATGATATCAAAATCTCTATTTGCATTCTATTTTTACATCAACAATAAACAGAAATTAATACGTTGATCAGAGAGGGTTAAGCTTTTAAATTTATACATGGTACAGTCCCAACTATGAATAACAGCAGCCTAAGTCAGTATCTCAATGAAGATTAACAGCAGTCTAAATTACTGTCTCAGAAACCTTAGCACAAGCAGCACAGACAAAATAGCCGCTGACAGCAAAACACATGCACACTATGTCGTGAAAAAGCTAACACTGTTGTAACATACAGTTGCCCAGTACTCACCATTATGTGGCACAGTCTTGGTTCTTTCCTCCGCACAGTCAGCAGGAATGCCAAAGACTTCAATGGTGACATAGGGGTCAGTGACATCCCCTTTGGCAGCAGACCTTTGGGCTTGGGGAAGTTCTGACCACTGATGATCTGAAAGGGACACACTAATTAACTTCCACAAGTGAGGGAGAGGAGATGGACACCACACTGTCATAATGCTGGCTCCAAGAAACATTGAGATTTCTACCACCACAAACCAGGGTTACACGACATAAGCTTAGATCGTCAACATTGCCTTGACACCATCTGGAGCCTTTTTTACAGACCTTTTAATTACTTATTTATTTACTTTATATATTTGTTCCTTTTTTTGAAGTATGTATAATTTGTTAGTTTTGTCCCTCAACCACCCCTTGTATAAGTGATTGCACTTATAAAACCATTTTATTCAAGACCTTGCCAGTGCATGGGGTTTGCACAGGCTGAGGGCATCTGCCAGGTAATTCTGGCAGATTTGGATGGAGCACATATGGAATTGTCCGAGTGTAATGAATCCCTCTTGAACAAACTATAGCAGACTCCATTTTGAAGGTAAGATACACAGATACACATATCATTTACATTTAACTAAAGATTATTCCAGTGGTAGGCTGATAAAATACCAGTATAAAATACAGACCAGGTAGAACATAGTCTAGGTAGGAGGGCCTCAGAACCTGGCCAACTCATGGGTTTATGTGCAGGCTTAAGCCCTGTGCCATGATTACCACACACATGGTACCTGTGACATTAGTGCATATGGAATTCGTTCCGAGCGCAGAGATGTCACCTTGAGAAACTGAAACTGAAACGAACCAGATTTCAGGGTCAGATCTTAAGCATGTCTATTCAATCTATGTTACTGTTAGCTTAACAATTTACTTGCTGCTTCATTTGTAAATGCTTAATGCTGGTTCATATCACTTAGTGAATTATGGCAATTATAATGATTGTTAATAATTTAAGAACTTTTAATGTATTGATATAAGATTAAAAATTCTGTACTAGTGTTCAACAACAATTTATTCAGCACTTGATACATTCAACATGGTAACTAGGAAAATGTACAATTTCTTTAAACTTGTTCAACACTTAGGAAGAGACTATACCTTAATATGCAATAGCTGAGGGGAAACACCAGGTATGACCTCCCGTGTGTTGGCACTGAAATACGCTATCTCTTCACGCATGATTGCTGGCTTCAAGACGTAACCACAGCCTCCATTCTTCCGGAACCAGCCATTGTATAAGTCCATCATGAGACCAGCTGTCTGGTAGTTTAGAGCCACTATTGAATGAAATCGCATATGAAATCAATCAACAGATTTTGAAACTTCAATTACAAACAAGAATTTAGACTTTTTTCACACAAAAACTACAATAAACACACACAACCACACACACACACACACACAAATCTACATTTTCTGGATTCACTCACACACACACACACACACACACACACACACACACACACACACACACACACACACACACACACACACATCACACATACACACACAACACACAATAAACATACACATAAACACAACATATACACAAAGTAGTACAATACCAGCCATAATGGCACAGTGGTTCAACAAGTACACTGAAAAATTGGAGGGTTGCGAATTCAAATCCCCATTAGCCCCAAACATCATTTCATTATCACTCTGTTTTCTTTATTCCTGACAGGTTCTTACCCAGTAAATAAACAACTGACCAGTCGCTGTGGTGTAGGGGTTAGTGTAACATACTACTGACTGGAAGATTGTGGATTCGAATCCACATCAGTCCCTTCAAAAATCAATGTGGGGTTTTTGGCTCTAACTGGCTCCTCCCAGAGTTGGGCATGCTATGGGCTCATCAACATCATCATCATCATCGCATTGCAAAAACTGTGCTAACTTCTGTGGCCATTAAGGTGGCGTAGAAAATGGGACGAAAAAAAAAAAAGGAAAAAAGAGATGGGTACAAAGGTAACCTCCAGAGTGCAATGATCCTTAAAAAAACCGAAAAAAATCCCTGACCTGTCAGACAATTGCTAGCAGATCTGGGCATAGCGCATATGAAATTGTTCAAGTGCAGTGCATCCCCCTTGCAAAAGCTCAAATAAAAGGAATCAAATTCAAAATACTGTCTGTTGTCTCACCCATCTGGCAGCCATAGTTCCACAAATCCTGAAAGCTCAAAACAAAAGAAATCAAATACAAAACACTGTCGTCTCACCCATCTGACAGCCACAGTTCCATAAATCCTGGGGGTTGTAGTTGGTGGAGTCCACCCTCATACTGTTGGGGAAGACGCGGGACAGGAAACGCTTGTTGTGGTTGACAAACTCCTCCGCACAGGACATGGCCAGCTTCAGGGCTTGGGACTCGCTGAACGAGTTCATCTCCCAAGTACTTCTCTGTTGACACCCAGGATAATAATAAGAACAATAACAATAATATTATCAGCATATATAATGATAACAGTAATAACAATACTATCAGCATATATAACAATAACAACAAATATGATATCAGCTTATGAAATATATATCTGATATATCTTTATTGTATTTGTATTCATTTCTGTTTACTTCTTTTTTTTTTCTTTTTTTTTTATGGATTTACCATGCAAAATGCAGGCTGTTTTCTGCACACAGCACCCATTTCTTTCTTTTTGTGTGTGTGTTGTGTGTGTGTGCACACGTGCGCGTGCACTCATGCCTGCGTGTGTGTGTGTATTATTGTGCACACATATGCATCTATGTATTTCTGTTTACCTATGGAAGTAAACTTTTGAAACAAAAGTCTGCAAAGAACAACTCCTTTGTTTTCCATGGATCTTTAACATGGGCCAAATGCACATTGCATATGGGACTTCTCTTTATCATCTCAACCAAGAGACTAGTACCTACCCAACCACTGAAGAGCTAGGAAAGGGGGGAAACAATTCCTGTCATCCATAATTTGAACCCAGGTTTCTTATGTCCCAGGCAAGTGCCTTACCCTTTGACTCCCGCACTCTACCTGCCAATCAAAGCTTACCTTGATCCTCAATCCACAGTTCCTAGGAAGCTGGTGTAGGGTGAGGGAATCAAAGGGTTAAGTTTTTACTTTGCTAGCTTGGTTGGCAATGCAGGATGCTGGTGGACAGGGTGTGTGAGTCGAAGGTTAACCCTTTCACCACTTTCGATGATTAAAGTCGACCATAGTGGTTCACAACTTGTAGGTGACTGCAGTCAACATCCTGTCAGACAGCTGTAGGCAATTCTATGGCAACATTAATGATGTAATTTTCTGGGTTGATCTATTTTGCATGAGGCAAGAACAAGGCCAGAGAAATTTCCAAAACAATGGCAGTGAAGCATAGCTGCTGTAAGGCCTTCTAGCATTCTGCTGAGTAACCAGTATGCAGCAATAATTCAGCTGTGTAAGACCAGTCTACAGGGAGCACTCTAGTCATAATGGCAGTTTGGAAGAATAGAATCCTTGTGCAATGGGGGGGGGGGGGGGGAATCCATAGCAAACCATTTTTTTCAATTCAGTTTCCGGTCCAATAACAACAACAGCAGCATCAATGATAATAACAACAACAACAACAACAACAGTAATGATAACAATAAAAAAAAATATAACAACAACAACAACGTAATAATACTAATGATAATAAACAAATACACAAATAAATCAAACCTGAAACTACCAATAATTTTAATAACAACAACAACAACAATACTAATAATGAAAATAAACAGATACACAAATAAATCAAATTTGAGACTACCAAATGTGTCACCAAACATACGTACGTTTAAGCTGGGAGGAGGGAAAGTCCTCAAAACGTCGAGAGACAAAGTAGTTGACCATGTCCGACAGCTCCTTGGTCAGCCTGTGTTTCTTAGATATTGAACCCTTCTACCACCCACACAACAACACCACACAACAACACACACACACACACACACAAACACATCATCATCATCATCACCATAACAATGGATATCACCCCAAGAAAACACTATCACAAAACTGCAGTAGATGTAATGTTAACAGAATCATTACACCAAAATATATGAAAACATTTGGTAGCACTTTCAATCTGAATTAAATCTTAAAGCAAACTTATTACTAAACTTTTTTTCATGCAAAGAGCCACTACACATAATTCAAGGGAAAACAAACAAGTAAATAAACATTTTGTACTTGCAGCATAAAAGTTGCTGACTGACTCTGATGTTCAGAAGGAAAAAAAAAAAGTTTCACCAGTAGCCTAAAATCAACTGTCTTGCAGACTTTTCTGGTGAGATATTTTTCAATGCAATCACATATTGTTTTTCAATTTGATCTTTTCACAGCAATTTATTGATTTCGTTTTATTTACTTTTTAGCACAATCTTGTATGTTTCTATGGTAAGAGATGAGCCACTTACCTTGCTATTGTGTTTCTTCTCTGATTGTGTCCCCTCACCCTCATCAGTCACGTATCCTTCATTGACGTCTGTGTCACTGGGCAATTTCTTCCCTGAAAAACAGCATCACATACATAACAAAATACAGTTTGGTGAATACACCTGGTCAGATGTTATGCTTTATTTTTTTTGTTTTCTTACACACACACACACACACACACACACACACAACACACACACACACACACACACACATACACACACACCACACACACACACATACACACACACACACACACACACACACACACACACACACACACACACACACACACACACACACAGCCTTTGTTAGGTTCTCACAGCAAATAAATGTGTTTTCAGTTCTGTTCTACCTGAAAACAAGTAAACAAACATTGAATCTCTACAGCCCCATTTACTGCAGGACACAAAATAGTTAAAACTACTACATAATAATTTATATTTAGGCTTTGTTGATTATACCAAGGCTTTTGATCGGGTAAGACATGAAGAACTGATCAACCAACTAGAAAGACTCAATATTGATAGAAAAGATCTACGAATAATTAGAAACATGTATTGGAAACAGACAGCTGCAATGAGAATAGAAAACAATATAAGCTCTATCCAAAATATCAAAAGAGGAGTCAGACAATGTTGTGTTTTGTCACCAGATCTGTTTTCACTTTACAGCGAAAACATCATAAGAAACCTAGAATACCCTGGATTAAAGATTGGAGGAAAAATTATAAACAACATTCGATATACAGATGACACTATGCTAATTGCTGAAAATGAAAGGGACCTACAAAACCTTGTGAATATACTAGAAATAGAAAGCAAAAGTAAGAGGTTGGAGCTAAACAGCAAGAAGACTGAAGTCAAGGTAATCAGTAAAAAACATGAAATCCCTCATGCAAAATAACAGCAAATAGCACAACCTTGAGACAGGTTGATAAGTTTAAATATCTGGGATCAAGCATTTCACCAGATGGCAGATGTACATCAGAAATAGCCAGCAGAATCGGCCATTGGCCAAGCCAAAACAGCATTCAAGAAGATGAAAAGCATTCTTACCAGCAAATGCCTAGCTATTAACATCAGGAAGAGAGTTCTTGAATGTTATATAGAACCGATAATGTTATACAGTTGTGAGGCGTGGACAGTCAACATGCAAAACCAGAAGAAGACTGAGGCAGCCAAGATGTGGTTTCTAAGAAGAATGTTGAGAGTTCCATGGACAGCAAAGAAAAACGAGACAGTCTTGATGGAGATCATTCATAAGGAAGATTAGAAAAGACAGGCAACATTTATAGGCTATTTTATGAGGAAAGGGGAATTGGAGCACTTGGTCACAACAGGAAAGCTGGAGGGAAAGAGAGCACCAGGTAGACCCAGGGAAAAAATACTGGACGGACTTGCAGAGTGGCTGAAGACAGAGAGGGTGGAAGATGTGCTTGGGATAGATACATATGGAGGGCCATGATCACCAACGCCATGTGGCAAGGCACTTGATGATGATGATGACTACACTGTACATATATACTAGTCTAAGTGTCAGACCTTTTGTACCACTCTCTCACGCCACTCACTGACAAGAGAAAGAATTGACCTTGTTTCCCAGAATCAGAAAGCGATGACCTTTATCTGTTACTCTTCTTTGCTATATACTCCAGGATGGGCTGGTAACTGCTGAGAAAAGTTGGTAATTTTGCTGTACATGATTTCTGAGCTCATTGTCTGATCTGAGAAATAAGTATCCAAAACACCCTGCACACGTAAGGAAATGATGAAGGAGAAAAACTGATTTTGTTCGAAAGTAGGAAAGAACATAGGTCCCTGAAGGACGTGATCAAGTAATCCGCTTGGTGGCTAAAAGGTGCTATTTTCCCTGTTTTCCAGGTCAACATGTGTGCAGACCTGCCAGACTCTAAAACCCCTTTTGTGTGCATAATTATGAATGCAGAATAGCAAATATGCATTCTACAGATCCTGTAAATCGTGTCAGAGGCTGGCTTATGGAAACATGAAAACAGCCAGCAGGCAGTCCACCAAAGATGCAGACTGTGCGAAACATAGTGAAAGATGGACAGCTTGCCTAACAGCTTGAGTTCTCCGTGCTCCACTTTAACCCTCTGACTCTAACACTCTGTTCATCAGCATCCTGCATTGTCAACCATGCCATCAAAGCAAAAACTTAACCCTTTGACTCCCTCATCCTGACCATAAGCAGGCGCTGGTGAAGAGGGTGAGGGAGTCAAAGGGTTAAGTTTTCTGAGGGAGTCAAAGGGTTAAGTTTTTGCAGTTGGCAGATAGAGTGTGGGAGCCAAAAAGTTAAAGTCTGAATATGCGTAACATGCAGTGCAGTAAATCCAAACAAGTTTGAGGAAAGTGGTATACAAAAATGATTTCCATCTTTTCTTCACCATTTCACTAATTTTAGCAACTCCAGTCACCCACAGAGGTTCCAGTTTGTAGGCATCACCAAAGAACATGTTGTAAGACACTTGTAGTCAACCTGGGTGATATAACTTTTTTCAAGCTACTCTTTCTGCAGGACGAATGATTAATTAAGACTGACGGAGAGGTTCCAAAATAAATTATCATGGTTTTACATATAGCTACCCTGAGGCCAACCAGTAACCTACTTACACAATAAACTTGCAGCTGTGCACTGGCTATATAGGCCGGTGCATGGTAATGCAGTTCGGTTAGAGGGGCAGAGGTGAAAGGGATACTTACATGTATTTACTGCTCATTATGCCATTGGCATGTAGGGCATACAGAAGGTTCTCCATTCCTGTCTATTCCGGGTTAGCCTTTGTACAACACCCCTGGTGTGTTTCAGAGCTCCTTTGTACAACACCCCTGGTGTGTTTCAGGGTCCCTTTGTACAACACCCCTGGTGTGTTTCAGAGCTCCTTTGTACATCACCTGGTGTGTTTCAGGGTCCCTTTGTACAACACCCCTGGTGTGTTTCAGGGTCCCTTTGTACAACACCCCTGGTGTGTTTCAGGGTCCCTTTGTACAACACCCCTGGTGTGTTTCAGAGCTCCTTTGTACAACACCCCTGGTGTGTTTCAGGCCCCTTTGTACAACACCCCTGGTTGTGTTTCAGGGCCCCTTTGTACAACACCCCTGGTGTGTTTCAGGGTCCCTTTGTACAACACCCCTGGTGTGTTTCAGAGCTCCTTTGTACAACACCCCTGGTGTGTTTCAGGACCCCTTTGTACAACACCCCTGGTTGTGTTTCAGGGCCCCTTTGTACAACACCCCTGGTGTGTTTCAGGGCCCCTTTGTACAACACCCCTGGTTGTGTTTCAGTGCCCCTTTGTACAACACCTCTGGTTGTGTTTCAGGGCCTCTTTGTACAACACCCCTGGTGTGTTTCAGGGCCCCTTTGTACAACACCCCTGGTGTGTTTCAGGGCCTCTTTGTACAACACCCTGGTTGTGTTTCAGGGTCCCTTTGTACAACACCCCTGGTGTGTTTCAGGGTCCCTTTGTACAACACCCCTCGTTGTGTTTCAGGGCCCCTTTGTACAACACTCCTGGTGTGTTTCAGGGTCCCTTTGTACAACACCCCTGGTTGTGTTTCAGGGCCCCTTTGTACAACACTCCTGGTGTGTTTCAGGGTCCCTTTGTACAACACCCCCGGTGTGTTTCGGGGCCTTCAAGTCTCCTTTTGTTATTCAGTGATAAGTGTTCCTGGTTGGCCATAATCATCTTACTGGACGGAAGATGCACGTTAGAAATAGCCAGCAGAGTCAGCCCAACTAAAACAGCATTCAAAAAATTGAAAAGTGTTCTTACCAACAAATGCCTATCGATTAACATCAGGAAGAGAATTCTTGAGTGTTACATAGAACCAATATTGTTATATGGATATGAAGTGTGGACAGTCAACGTGCAAAGTCAGTACAAAATTGAGGCAGCTGAAATGTAGTTTCTACGAAGACTGTTAAGAGTTCCATGGACAGCAAAGAAAACAAAGAAGACAGTCTTGAAGGAGGTAGACACAAAAGCACATTACAAAAGAAGGTAGGAAAAGACAAGCAACATTTTTAGGACATTTTATGAGGCAATAGAAATCAGAGCACCTAGTCACAACAGGGAAGCTGGAGGGAAAAAGAGCACCTGGTAGCACCAGGGAGAAAATACTGGACAGACTTGCAGAGTGAAGGAGAGGGTGGGAGTGTACTTGCAGCGATTAAGGATAAATTCATTTGGAAGCAATGATCACCTACGCCATGCGGCAGGGCACATGATGATGATGATGTGTTCCTGGGTCTTTCTCTCTCACATCCTGCTGCTTCGTCCGGTGGGAGAAAAAAGTGAAAAAAACAACAACAAAAAGACCTCCAAACAAACAAACAAAAGAAGCACAACACTAGGTGACTATCATCAATATCATACCAAATGTTCTCACTCATTTCTTCAAGAATGTAACAAATACAGACCCCTTGGTGTCAACTCACCTTGACCAAGATTCGTCCCTTCAGAGACTCAGGGGAGGGCAGGCAGATCTGTTTCTCATCAATGGAGTTGAGGTAGAGCTTGTCACCGAGAATGTCGCTCATAATGCCGACCATCGTCTGCTGCTGGTTCACACTACAGTGGTTTTCTATCGACAGTATCACAGGGTATCTGCACACACACGCGCGCGCGTGCACACACACACACACACACACACACACACACACACACACACACACACACACACACACACACACACACACACACACCACACACACAGAGTACATCTCAGTCACATAATACCATACACCCACATATACACACATATAGTACATTTCACATACAGTACATTTCAGTCACATAACACCACACACACACACACACACACACACACACATACACACACACACACACACACTCACACACACACACACACACACACACAGAGAACATTTCAGTCACATAATACCATACACATGCGCACACACATACATACAGTACATTTCAGTCACATAATACCACAAACATGCACACACACATACACACTGCTCCTTATTTTTCAACCAACACTCCACCAAAAAGTTGTCTCATTCTGTCTCTGTGACTCATCCTGGCTACTAAATATCACTGTTCAAGAAATAGTTAACAAATCAGGTCTTCTCACCAGGATTGAATGCCTCTTCAATCTAGTTTGCAACTGAATGATCTCACCTGTAAGAGGTTGAGAGTGTGGGGGAGTGCATGTGTGTGTGTGTGGGTCAGTGTACAATATCTTAGAACACTGGGATCACAACAGGCACTTATAAACTGCATTATCAAGTAAAGTGATGTGCAGCTTTGGAATCTCTTCTGATGAATAGCTTGATAGCAGTTTCTTTTTTTAATTTTTTAAAATTTTTATTGCTTGATTGGTTTTTGTTCATGGGCTAAAAACTCATGTGCACTTAAATATACAAGTGGGTTTTCACATGTATGTTCGTTTCTTTTACCCCCACCATCAAGGCCGTCCTACTCCATATTCAGGTTGAGTATACTGGGTGTTTTGGAGTTTCCACAAGCCACCAAACACAACACGGCATACAGGAATTTTAATGCGCATGCTTGATGTTCTGAGTATGTACACGTAGGAAGGGGGTTCAGGCACTAGCAGGTCTGCACATATGTGTTGACCTGGGAGATGGGAAAAATGTCATCCTTTATCCACGAGGCAGTACACTGCAGGTTTAAACCCAGACCTTCCAAACAGACATCTGTGTTCTAGCCACTTGACTATTCAAACCATCATCATGATGGCCTAACCCTTTGACTCCCGCATCCTCTCCACCAACTGCAAAAAAATTAACCCTTTGACTCCCTCACCCTATTCATCAGCTTCCTGCAGGAAGCTGGTGGACAGGGTCAGGGAGTCAAATGGTTAGGTTTCTTCTGCTTTGCTAGCATGGTCGACAATGCTGGACGCTGGTGGACAGGGTGTGGGAGTCAAACGGTTAATAGTAATGGTTCCTATTGTTTCTCTGGCGCTGGAATAGTATGAGCCAGGGTTTGATGGCGTGTTAAGGAACCAGAAAACAGCAAAGCTACTGAAGCAGTGCAGTGCAGAAGACTGGAAACAAAAAGGAACAGTACTGAAACCGAGCAACAACACAAAAGCAAACTTACTCAGAGATTTCAAATGCATATTCGTTGATGATGGTGATAACGGAACGGAAGGGGATTTTGGAGGTCAAAGTGTGACCATGGTAGATAACCGGCTCATCATTGGGCCCATCCCAGCAGTCCACTGTAAACACAAAGTTCCAAGTTCAAACTTAAATGTGAACCAAATGCAGACATGAAAGGAAAAAAAAAACCCTTGCAGATTCACACCCAATGGAACCAATACACAAACAATATAATA
>JAPXFY010000019.1:34612035-34619535 GCA_030674185.1 Monoplex corrugatus | reverse complement strand
AAGCAGAATGTAAACCCTGCATATAAACAACGCTGGGATAACAAGTAGGATGTAAAACCTGCACACAGACAATATAGATAACAAGTAAGACATAAAACCGGCACACAGACAATAGATAACAAGTAGAATGTAAAACCTGCACACAGACAACAGATAACAAGTAGGATGTAAAACCTGCACACAGACAACAGATAACAAGTAGGATGTGAAACCGGCACACAGACAACAGATAACAAGTAGGATGTGAAACCGGCACACAGACAACAGATAACAAGTAGGATGTGAAACCGGCACACAGACAACAGATAACAAGTAGGATGTAAAACCTGTACACAGACAACAGATAACAAGTAGGATGTGAAACCGGCACACAGACAATACAGATAACAAGTAGAATGTAAAACCTGTACACAGACAACAGATAACAAGTAGGATGTGAAACCGGCACACAGACAATAGATAACAAGTAGGACGTAAAACCTGTACACAGACAATAGATAACAAGTAGGACGTAAAACCTGTACACAGACAATAGATAACAAGTAGAATGTAAAACCTGTACACAGACAACAGATAACAAGTAGAATGTAAAACATGTACACAGACAATAGATAACAAGTAGGACGTAAAACATGTACACAGACAATAGATAACAAGTAGGATGTGAAACCTGCACACAGACAATATAGATAACAAGTAGGATGTAAAACCTGTACACAGACAATATAGATAACAAGTAGGATGTAAAACCTGTACACAGACAATATAGATAACAAGTAGGACGTAAAACCTGTACACAGACAATATAGATAACAAGTAGGATGTAAAACCTGCACACAGACAATAGATAACAAGTAGGACGTAAAACCTGCACACAGACAATAGATAACAAGTAGGACGTAAAACCTGTACACAGACAATATAGATAACAAGTAGGATGTAAAACAAGCACACAGACAATACAGATAACAAGTAGGATGTGAAATCTGTACACAGATAATAGATAACAAGTAGAATGTAAAACCTGTACACAGACAATAGATAACAAGTAGGATGTAAAACCTGCACACAGACAATAGATAACAAGTAGGACGTAAAACTTGTACACAGACAATAGATAACAAGTAGAATGTAAAACCTGTACACAGACAATAGATAACAAGTATGACGTAAAACCTGTACACAGACAACAGATAACAAGTAGGATGTAAAACCTGTACACAGACAACAGATAACAAGTAGGATGTAAAACCTGCACACAGACAATAGATAACAAGTAGGATGTAAAACCTGTACACAGACAATACAGATAACAAGTAGGATGTAAAACCTGTACACAGACAATACAGATAACAAGTAGGATGTAAAACCTGTACACAGACAATACAGATAACAAGTAGGATGTAAAACCTGCACACAGACAATAGATAACAAGTAGGATGTAAAACCTGTACACAGACAATACAGATAACAAGTAGGATGTAAAACCTGTACACAGACAATACAGATAACAAGTAGGATGTAAAACCTGTACACAGACAATACAGATAACAAGTAGGATGTAAAACCTGTACACAGACAACAGATAACAAGTAGGATGTAAAACCTGCACACAGACAATAGATAACAAGTAGGATGTAAAACCTGTACACAGACAATAGATAACAAGTAGGATGTAAAACCTGTACACAGACAATAGATAACAAGTAGGATGTAAAACCTGTACACAGACAATAGATAACAAGTAGGACGTAAAACCTGTACACAGACAATACAGATAACAAGTAGGATGTAAAACCTGTACACAGACAATACAGATAACAAGTAGGATGTAAAACCTGCACACAGACAATAGATAACAAGTAGGATGTAAAACCTGCACATAGATAATAGATAACAAGTAGAATGTGAAACCTGCACACAGACAACAGATAACAAGTAGGATGTGAAACCTGCACACAGACAATAGATAACAAGTAGGATGTAAAACCTGTACACAGACAATAGATAACAAGTAGGATGTAAAACCTGCACACAGACAATAGATAACAAGTAGGACGTAAAACCTGCACACAGACAATAGATAACAAGTAGGATGTAAAACCTGCACACAGACAACAGATAACAAGTAGGATGTAAAACCTGCACACAGACAATAGATAACAAGTAGAATGTAAAACCTACATATAGACAACATTTGAAGAACAAACAAGACGTGAAACCTGCAGACACACAATATCCAGACAAGCAGGATTGAAACCTGCACAGAGACAACATTAATATCAGTAGATCTAAACACAGACTGATACTTTGTATGCTCGTAAACTATAACACTACATACGTACCACTTAGCATAGCGATACATTAAAATGATATCTCATAGAAACATGTAGGCCCTTAACCCTTAAAATTCTACACACGGATAATATTCATGATATCAGCACATCTAGACATGAAACTGATACCCTGTATGCTCATAAAAAGAAAATTACATGCTCCTCAGCAGATCCCATCTCATCATTTTGCAGCATGGCGTTGGCTATCATGGCCCTCCATACGAATCTACTTTTTGTCGCTGCAAGTATATCTCCTACCTTTTTTTCCTCACCCACTCTGCAAAACAGTTTAATATTTTCTCCCTAGGTCTGTCCGGTGCTCTTTTTCCCTCTAGCTTCCCTGTTGTAACTATGTGCTCAAATTTGTCTTGTCTCATAAACTGTCCTACAAATGTTGCATGTGTTTTCCTAATCATTTTCATTAATATTCTTTTTGTGTTTGCTTCTTGAAAGACATTAAAACAATATCTTGCAAAAAAAAAAATTGTAACACATACAGCTGTAGCAGAACTAGACATGAAAACGATATTGCGCAAAAACATGTAACCCTGAAAGAATCTACCCACTGACACAAGCACTCACTCAATATTCATATTCATTTATTTATTTTTGTCACAATCGATTCACAAAATGAAACTTGGGCTGTTCTACCCTCTGAGAGTGCGCTGCTGCATCACAGCGCCACCATTTTCTTCCTTTGATCAAAACTTCAGAAAGTCAAGAAGGCTAACTGGCTTTCAAGGGGCGGGGACTGGGAAATGAACCTCTCTCTCCAATATTTTCATACCAGTGCAGCCAGGCGAATGCCCTGCTTTTCAGGATTTTCTGCTGCCATGGGATCTTTAGCAATCAAAGGCCTGAAGATACATGGGTCTGACTTTATCGGGATTAGAATTTAGGATTTGGACTATTATAAGTTTGTTCTGTTTGTCCAGTCTTCTAATGGACTGCTATAAACATATTGTTGCTATGAACACATTTATATATAAACCAATGGACCCAGAAGCAAAACTGATATGGTTAGCAAAATCTGTACATCATACTGAGTTCCTAGTTTGGGGTTTTGTGTGGAGACATTTGTTGGGATGTTGGTCTGTTGTGAGACTGATGTTTTTTCAATGGCCAATTAACCTGCAGTCGTGTGCTACAAGTACTTGAGCGTCGATATGAGATAGATGACATCCATTCATGGGTTATTTCCCAGTGATGGATTCATTTTCCATGATGTCTACGGCTTTCCTCAAAACTGAAAAACAGGAATTCAATTGAAGTTCATGTATACTTTACAAAACAGCCACTAACCATTACGGCCAACATTCTTCTGTTCTTCCCTATCTCTTCACTTTGACCCTAAAGGGTGTAACAGGAAGAAAGAGTTAACGGTCGGCAGCTAGCAGTAAGGCCTGAATTACCATGTGACATCATGGTCTCTTTCAAGTCATCGATCCTGGTCTTTCTTGGTCTGCCTTTCATTTTAAATCCAAATACCATTCTCTATTGTATGCTTGTTGAGCCGGTTGGTGTGGATACATTCTGGTAAAATGACCAAACCACTTCTCTGCTAATGAATGTGATGGAGTGGGCAGTTGTTGTTCACATCACTTCTTGGACCCCGGTGTTTCTGATCATGTCACCTTGGTCTTGTTGACGTTCTTCTCAAACAACTCACAACTCACAGGTGGTAACTTTATGCTCTAAGAGCTTGATCAGGGTCTAGGTCTGGCACTGGTATGTTAGGGTGGAGATGAAAATGGAATTAACAAGTTTAGCTTTTGCTTCAATAGGAATGTTAGAGTGATTCGGGAGTGGGGTCATTTGACAGTTTTTAACCACGAGTTGAAGGCCATTTCAGCATTAAATGCTTGATATAAAGATATGCTATTTTCAAGGCCAAAATCAAAGCTGACTCAAAAGGGAATTTCAAGTTTATAATCAATTACACACAATCTGAAGAGGGGCTGGCACAGGAGCACAGTCCTGCCTTTCAGTATATTTACACAGATCAAATCTGTCTCAAGAAAAAACTTTGTGCCTGCAGTCTCCAGAACAACCAGCTGTAAATGGGTGCCTAACCTTCTTCATGGTTGTGGAAGATAAAGCAGCACGGAAGAGGAGGTGGGCACTGCACCAATAACGCTGGTCCTGAAAATCTGTTGAGATCTTTACCCACTCACTCTCCCACCACCTCAGGGTTATTGGACAATCTTTATCTATCTGACATACAGTCTCAACTGACCAACGAAACCACCAAGTCATATTATCAAAACTAAAAGATTTAAATCAAATGAAATACAGGCATTTTCTTTCCAAACATAAACACTGTCTCGGGCGAGATTACAAAAAAAGACCACCTCCACTGAATGTGCCGTTAAATGTTTATGCCAGCTGTCGTGTAAAAACCCCAACACTGTGAGATGTTTCAGACTGAGAGGCTTGTCAAGAGGCACTAACCCTAGAGCTTCTTCAACTGCTACCAGATGAAAGAGCGCAAGATAAACAAAAAATGTGACTTGCCGTGTAGCCTGCTATGCACATATCTTATCTGTCTCCACATAACTTTACATCTGATGGATCAGGATGAGTTTGGTGTCAGATTTGTTATTCCAATCTTCTTGCCAGAGGTTTGTTTGTTTTTTTCTTTCTGTGCTCTCTTTCTGTGTTCTGTGTTCTCTGGGTTGTTTTTTTAAGGTAGAACTGAATTTTGGGTCAAGATCTACATACAGAATAGAAGTATATGACACTTTGTTTGTTTGTAACAGACGTGGCTAGTCAGTCATTTAACAACCTGATTGTGTTTGATCCTAACAAGGCCAAAAAGGAAAAGTTGTTTACTGACATGGCCAGGAATGCAGGCTACTGTAAGTTGTAACATTACTGATATAATCACTAATGCAGGCAACAAATTCAGACCATAACAATGTTGTAACTAAATTAACGTAATCATGAATTCAGGCTAGGAAGAATAGTGTAACTCTATTGACATAGTCAGGAATTTAGGCCAGATCCATGTTCTTAACTCTTTCCCCCTCTCACAAATAATGCCTTGTGTTATATTTAACTCACCATCAATACCCAACTGAGATGTTCGCCGGCCTTCCGCAGAAGGTTCGAACTTGTTGATGATGTCTTGACAACGGTCCTTGGTCACCCTCTGCATCTGTTGCCATCATCATCATTGTTATCAATATAGTCACTGTTATCATTATCACTGCTGTCATCATCATCATCATCATCACCTTTTTCATACATCAGTGCATCCTCATTACTATCATAACCCCTATCATCATCATCATTGTTATCAACATAATCAGTGTTATCATTATCAATGCATCACTATTACTACCATAATTTCTATCGCCAATACCACGCCACTGTCAGCAATAATATCATGATCATCAGTATCACACATCCCCACAGTTTTGATCGTACACTCCCCATCACTGTCACAAATACCATCATCATAACAGCCAAAGACAAAACTACCACAATACTCTACACTGTCATCACTGCCATTATCATAATCAATATCTCTATGTGCATACACACGCACAACATTACTTATGAAGGTTAAAGATCCTATACACAATGTCAGTGTGCGTTAGCCAATGGAAACATGAAAACATCCAGCAAAATCACAGTATGCAGACTGTGCAACAACATAATGTCAGCCTGCACGGTGCGAGCCAAACAACAAAGCAAATGAGACAACACAGCTCAGTAAATGAATAAGAAACATCAACAAGAAAAAGAACAACTAATGGCTGTCATCTATTCATTATCGCCATCACAACTGATACTCTCTTTCTTTCTTGCTCCTTCCCCTCCTCTTTCTCTCCTTATTTCTCTCCTCCTTATTTTTAGATTTTGATTCACTTATACCCTCATAGAGTGGATAAAAAAAGTAATTATTTGCTTATCTATCACACTTATAAAGAAAGTACATCTCTATCTCTCTCTCTCTCTGCGCATCTCTCTCTGCATCTCTCTTCATCTCTCCCCCACTCTCTCTACCCATTAGCACCCTTTCCTGTTCACCTCCTTCATTTCTCTTCTTCTTCCCCCATCCCTCTCTCTTTCCTTCCTTCTTTCTGTCTCTCAACATCCCCTTCTCTTTCTCTCCATCAGTTACACGCTGACAAGAGCCAACGACCTCACTATTATTACCGAATCCCCTCAGCATCATCAGAGTCATTTGTCTGTTGCATCATCCCCATTTCCCCCAAATTAGAACAAGACACAGAAACGAAGAGACACGGAAAAAAAAAAAAGCACGGAGGAAAAATCTGAGGGAAAAAAGAACTAAAAAAGAAAAAGATAAAGAAGAAAAAAAAAAAACAGGAAGGGGGTGGGGTGTAACATAAAGAAAAAAAAACCCAGATAGGATAAAGAAAAAAGACAATAAAGAGATGAAGATATAAGAGTTGAAAAAAAAAAAAAGAAAAGAAGAGAGAAAAAGAAGATCAAAAAACAAAACAAAACAAAACAACAAATAAAAAGCCCACACACCAAACACAAACAAATCAAACAAGTTAAAAGCAGAGAGAACTTGAATGAAAACATTTTGTTATTTGAAAACAGTTCATAGCATTAAGACCCTGCATCTGTCTTCAAGCTAGTCAGAGACAGACAGACAGACAGACAGACAGATGGGCGGACGGACAGACAGACATACAGATAGACAGACAAAGACAGAGAAAGAAACAGAGAAAGAGACAGACAGACTGACTGAGAGACAGACAGACAGAGATAGTAAAGGAAAAAGAAAAAAGAAAAAAGTGAAAGAAAACAATAACAACAACAACGATAAGTTAATCAAATAGGGAGAAAAAACAACAACACAACAAATGTAAAAGGAAAGAAACTGACTGTTTCTTTGTCCCATATATAGGAACAGCACACTCTCTAGTCACACACACATAATCAGACATCATATCACCCTCATCAGACATAATCAGACAATGCATCACCTTTAACAGAGATAATCAGACATCATATCACCCTAATCAGACATACTCATTTTATCATCTAAATCATATCACTCTTATAAAACATTTTATCACACTAATGAGATATATCACTGTAATCAGATATTACATCTACCTAATCACACATTACATCATCTAATCAGTCAGTATATCACCCTAATAAGACATATCACCCTAAT
>JAPXFY010000019.1:34554535-34607035 GCA_030674185.1 Monoplex corrugatus | reverse complement strand
CAATCTTAATTAATCATCTCTCTTCCTCCCTTGCCCACATATGAATCAAACAGATATTATCTCAATCTCAATCATCCATCTCTCACCCCACTGTATAATTTAACCATCTTGATCTCAATCATCGCTCTCTCCCTTTAACCATCTCAGTCTCATTTTTCTCCCTCCCTACCCCTGTACATAAACTGGCCATCTCAATCTTAATTATCTCTCCTCCGCCCTATATACAAACTGACCATCTCAAAAATGTCTCTCCCTTCCCCTATACATGGATTAATCAACCATCTCAATTATCTCTCTCCCTCCCCCTAATACATGAATTAACCATCTCAATCATCGCTGTTTCTTCCCCCACCCCCACCCTTTTTTTTTCTCAGTGGCTCACATAATCAGACCAGTTATTTCTCCCCTCTTTCTCTCCCCACTTTTCTCTCAGCGGCTCACATAATCACACCAGTTTTCTACACTTCAAGGCGCTTAAAAGAAACACTGGATACCTCACAACAGATACTGATAATTTACAGGCCAGGCGAAAGAGATAGGAAATCGAGGTTAGGAAGGCAAGGATGGAAAGAGAAGGAGGATGTCGATGAGAGAGAGAGAGAGAGAGAGAGAGAGAGAGGGTGGCAGAAAGAGGGAGATAGAGAACGAGAGAGACAGAGAGAGAGAGAAAGAGAGAGAGAGACAGAGAGAGAGGGAAGGGGCAGAGAGAAAGAGAGAGGGGGGGGGGAGAGGAAGGGGAGACAGAGAGGGAAGAGAGAGAGAGAAGGAGAGAGAGAGAGAGAGATGGGGGGGGGGGACAACGAATGGGAGAGCGGCTGAGTGAAAAAAAAAAACAGGAGAAGAGAAAGTCGGTAAGACAGGGATGGAGTGAAAGGGACAGAAAGGATACAAAAAAGTAAGCTAAATGAAAGAGAGAGGAAGATACAGGAATAAAGTGAGAGCCAGACAGAATGTGTATAAGTTTTAGACAGACAGCACCATTCAGCCAATCTTAAAAACAAAAACAAAAATTTTTTTAAAAAGCTAAAAAAAAAAAAAAAAAAGGCTAAAAAAAAGGAACTGCGCGTGCAAGCACACACACACACACACACACACACACACACACACACACACACACACACACACACACACACACACACACACACACACACACACAACAAAACCTGAACTCGTAACAAAAGCAAACAAGAATCACATACAAACATATACACAACACAACACACACACACACACACACACACACAACACACACACACACACACACACACACACACACACACACACACACACACACACACACACATTCTCTCTTCTCTCTCTCTCTCTCTCTCTCACATACACATACAACATCCATACATACATCCATCCATTCAATCCATCCATCCATCCATACATACATACATACATACCACACACACAAACACATGCATACACACCATGTGCATGCACACAATCATCAAGAACTGTACTGTTAACGAAGACTCACCATCAGTACGAACAGAAAGTTCTCAAGCAACACTCCTTTCCTCTGTCCCCCTCTCCTCCTCCCCTCCCCCCCCCGTCCCTCACACACATACTCAACACTCCACCATTACAAGGTGTTCAAGAGCAGTTATTACTGTCATTATTTTGTTAAACATCTGTTACTGCAGAGCCATATCAGGGCTATAACCCGTTTAAAAACATACTACTTCAACAAGGGAAAAAAAAAAAAGAAAAGAAAATTAAGCATACATATCAACGCATTCACGCACATAATCTAAGGACATGCCCTCAGCGTAGACCACTCATACTAATTTATCACACAGTGGATTTTAAAAACAAAAACATACTTGAATACAAACCCACCAACAACTAAGGACAACGAAACATGTAAAAACGGGCCTAAACTACCTAAAATTGCTTCCGCATACCTCGTTTCCCTAGAGCCAAAAAAGCACTTAAATACCAAATTACCAATCTTAAGAGAAAGTACGTAAGACTGTTATCGACAACATACAGGTGAATGGACCAGCTAGGCAGAAAATGATAGGAAGAAATGACAAAGAAAAGGAACACGGCAGAAACAAAGAGAGTGACAGAAAAGAGGAAATTTCTGGCACAGAATTTCCAGAAGGTGGGGATACTATTTATACTGAAAAAGCCCCCCCGGCATCCCCATGGAGGGGAGGGGGGAGGGCTTATTAAGCATCTCACCGCACAAGCAAGAAGTAGATTTCTGGTCGTGTGGAGATCTCTTTGAACATACAAATGAACTCATCACTGTTGAGCCGTCCTCGCTTCCCGTCCACCCGTTTCAACTCCATCTCCTGTACATACACACATACAAGCATATACGCACGCAAGTGCACACACCCATGCAAACACGTGCATAAACAAACACACGTTATACATGAAAACGTGCGCGCGCGCACACACACACACACAAACACACACATATGATCATGAACACACAACACACACACACACACACACACACACACACACACACAACACACACACACACACACACACACACACACACACACACACACACACACACACACACACACACACACACACACACACACACACACACACACACACTATACACTTAGTATTTTCAGATATGTACAAGCATATGTGTTCTCTGCACATGCACAGACAAAGACAGACAAAACGTATGAGGAATACAGTGTACAATTAGTATTTTCATATTTGAACATACATATCTGAACGGACACACACGTATCCAAAGAGAAAGCTGCTCTGTATCACACACACACACACACACACACACACACACACACACACACACACACACAACACACACACACACACAACACACACAAAACACTACTCAAACAATACACTCATATCATTCCTCCAACATGTTTCCAACAGATGACAGCGGTGATCATGTAGACCTCCCCCCCCTCTCTCTCTCTCTCCATCCCCCCCCCCCCCCCCCCCTATAAGCTGGTTGGTTATTTTGACACAGCCGTGAACTCAAGATCTGATAAATGTCTCTAGTTCAGTCCCAACCCACGACATTAAAAACTGATCTGTTCGCCGCCCATCGTAATATTTCCATCATTCTGGTGGTGTGGGCTTAGCGTTTCACAGGTCCCAGTTCTCCACCATCGCCATTTCAAGACCTTGCCACACATAGGGTTTTGCACCAGCCAATTGCTGACGGATATGAGTGGAGCGCATATGGAGCTGTCTGAGTACCATGCGTCTCTCTTGAACAAACTCCAAACTCCCAACAATCTCTGTATGTCTGTCTGTCTCCCTCTATCTGTCTGCCTGTCTGTCTGCCTCTCTCTTTCACACACATGCACATATGCAAACACAGACTCACATATACGCGCGCGCGCGCACAAAACACACACACACAACACACACACACACACACACACACACACACACACACACACACACACACACACACACACACACTCACACACACACACTCACACATACATACACACATTCGGTTGATCCTTCGCATCTGTACAGATACCACGAAACACACAAACACTCAAACTCAAATCCTTCCTATAACATGTTCAAACAGATGACAGTTGTGATGATGCGGACAACTCCCCCCCCCCCCCCCCCACTTCTCTCTCTCTCTCTTGTGCACACACAGACATACACACACCACGCCTGCATACACACACACACACACACACACACACACACACACACACACACACACACACACACACACACACACACACACCACACACACACACCACACACACACACACACAACGTATGCCGAATAGCTACAAACAACATACAGCCAGTATTCTTTACATATATGTGCACTCAAAGCAACAGTTGTTCTGCACATGCACAAACACACACACTCACAATTTTCTGCTGAGTTGACTCAGCTGGTGGTAGTGCCGTCCACACACACACACACACACACACACACACACACACACACACACACACACATACACACACACACGCACGCACACACACACACACACACACACACACACACACACACACACACACACACACACACACACACACACACACACACCCCACAAATATACACATACAAAGAGTTTCATACGTCCAACAAACTTCTGACAAATGGCAGTGATGATGATGCAGACAATGCACACAGGTTCTCTCTCTCTCTGTCCTCTCTCTCTCTCTCACACACACACACACACACACACACACACACACACACACACACACACACACACACACACACACACACACACACCACGACACCTCACATATGTGCGCGCACACACACATACACCTCCCCCCACACACTCACACACACACACACACACACACACATGCGCGCACATACACACGCACATAGACACACACACAGACACAGACACACACACACACAGACATACCTTCAGTTTTTGACATATAACAGCAGTGGTGATGGTGCTGTTGATATTCCTCATAAGCGAGATGACCTCTGTCTCCTCCAGAAGGCCCTGCTGGTCTGGCTCAGCCTGCAGGAACTGTTCCATCAGCCAACTGACGTACGTTAAAGATCACAAAGGCAGTGGCCACCACTCAACGTACAGCCGTGTTCTTACTGTTATTTTTGTTTAAAGCCCAGCCGACTGCGTAGAGCCATATCAGAGTTATAACCGTTTCAAAACATACACAATACTTCAACAGGAGAAAAAAAGGGGAAAAAATTAGTACACATATCATTGCATTTGTGCACATAATCTATGGACATTTTGCACATAATCTAAGGACATGTTCCCGGCGTTGACTACTCCGTCCAATTTATCACAAAGGGGACTTAAAAACATATTTGAGTACAAATTTGAACATACCAAAAGATACTAAAAACCTGTATAAAAACGGTCCTTAACTATGTAAAATGACTTACGTAAGACTTTATCGAACACATACAGGTGAATGGACCAGCAAGGCAGGAAATGAGTGGACGAAATGACAGAGAGCAAAGAAACCAGGCAGAAACAAAGAGAATGACAGAAAAGAGGAAATTCAAGCACAGAATTTCCAGATGTTCAATACTCACATACACATTCATTGAAACGGTTCAGCTAAAAGCACACTATCTGTCCGATGTCTGCGCTGCATTACATTTCTTTTTTCTTTTTTTTTCCACCACATTCAGCAAAAGTCATGACAGCTGAATGGCAAGCTTGCTGTTCTTCAAATCAATCTATATATCAATCTATTAATCTGTCTGTCTGTCTGTCTGTCTATCTATCTATCTATCTATGTGTACATATATATATATACATATACACACGTATATATACATACATACATATATAATATATATATATATATATATATATATATATATATATATATATATAATACATATATATAAAATCAGAGAAAGAGAAAGAAGACAGACAGACAGACAGAGAGGGGGGGGGGATAACACACATAGAAAATTCAGGCAGAATAATCAAAGACTGTATATTTCTATGTGAGGTTTTAGCAGAATGAAGAACTGAAGTCTTTAACTCGTACAAATACCAAACAAACAGCCAGCACTGAACTTTCGAAATGTATACTTCTTCTTAAGATGTGATGAAATGGAATATAAAAAGAATCTCTCTCTCTCTCTCTCTCTCTCACCACACACACACCACACCACACACACACACACACACACACACAAACACAAACACACACACACACACACACACACACACTCTCTCTCTCTCTCTCACTCTCTCTATCACATACAAACACACACTTATCACCACCACCACCACCAAAACAACAGTAAACAAAATAAGCACACACACACACACACACACACACACACACACACACACACACACACACACACACACACACACAAGAGACAGAGAAAGGATACGAATCTCTCATCTGCTGCGTCTCCTCCATTCCCGTTACTGAAACAAACACCATCTTTATCATCATTAACAACTACATCATTACCACTATCAACAACACATCATCATCATCATCATCATCATCATCATTACATCAGCAGCAGCATCAAAATGGCAGATGATCAGTACTCTGTGCCCGTACACATGGACGACCGTTTGTGTGTGCATATACACAGGCAGACAGACAGACAGACAACAGACATACATACATACATACATACACACACACACACGCGCGCGCGCCGCGCGCGCACGCACTCACGCACGCGCTCACACACACACTCTTTCGTCTAAAAGCACATAATTATGTGATATGTGAACAGACGTTAGAAGAAATAATGAACGAACACACACACACACACACACACACACACACACACACACACACACACACACACACACACACACACACACACACACACACACACACCGTCTAATATCACTTATAGTGAAAAGACGTTAAATCAAAGAACACACACACACACACACAACAACACACACACACACACACACACACACACACACACACACACACACACACACACACACACACACACACACACACACACACAGTTCAAAACAAAATTGAAACAAGCAAAGGAGAAAATAATAGAAGGAAAGTGAAAGAAAGACTGAAGAAAAAGAAACAATGAATATGCAGAGTGAAAAAAGAAAAAAAGTAGAATATAAATGAATACGTGACGAATGGGGACACACACAGCAGGCATGGAAAGCCAGTATAAAGGAAAAATCGCTTCGTAAAAATATGCATTAATGCGTGTGCACATGCGATTTTGTCTGTGCGAGCGCACGACCACGCACGTATGCACGCGTGCTTGTATGTTAGTATTTTGCTATTTTTGTTTAAAGCCAAGCCGACTGCGCAGAGCCATATCAGGGCTATAACCATTTCAACACATACACAATACTTCAACAGGAAAAAAAAAAAGAAAGAAAATTAAGTACACATATCTATACATTCGCACTAAGTACACATATCTATACATTCGCACACATATCTAAGGAGATTCACCTGGCGTTGACCTCTCCGTCCAATTAATCGCACAGAGGATTAATAAAAAACAAAAAAACACCTGAATATAACACCAATCAAAGGACATAACTCCTGAGAGTCACGTAGGAATTAGCTCCCATGATGTAGAACTTCTCAAATCTAACACAGTTTGCGCTACCTATTCAGCTAGCATTGAAGCAGATACAAAGCACAAAAACCGTAAGCTCAGAACACACCTGAATATAAATTTAAACATAACTACGGACACTAAAACGTACATAAAAACGGGCCTAAATTACCTAAAATTATTTACGCATATTATATTTCCCATAAGCCAAAAATGCACTTAATACATGAACCCAATTATTAGCTCTAAGAGAAAATACATAAGACTATTGAACACATACACGTGAATGGACCAGCAAGGCAGGAAGAAATGACAGAAAGCAAAGGAGCAAGGCAGAAACAAAGAGAGTGACAGAAAAGAGAAAATTTCTAGCACAGACTTTCCAGACGGTGGGGATATTATTCATACCGAAAGAGCCCCCGGCATCCTCACGGGGGTGTGCGCGCGCGTGTCAGTGTGTGCGCGGTCGAGCGTTCGTGCGTGTGTGTGGTGTTTGTGTGTGTGGTGTTTGTTTGTTTGTGTGTGTGTGTGTGTGTGTGTGTGTGTGTGTGTGTGTGTGTGTGTGTGTGTGTGTGTGTGTGTGTGTGTGTGTGTGTGTGTGTGTGTGCGTGTGTGTGTGTGTGTGGTGGTCATTGGTTTAATGTCAAGTCACTTAAGTGATTTTAGACAAATAAACAAAAAATAGTAAATAAATAAATAAAACAATAATAATGCTAATAACAATGATAATAATGATAAACAAATAAATAAGTAAATAAACAATTGAATAAATGAAAAAAATAAGTACGTAAAAAAAGCGATGTGGGGAAGGGGAGTAGAAACAGGAAGGGCAAGGTGTGTGTGTGTGTGTGTGTGTCGGGGACAGAGAGAGATAGAGAGGAGAGAGAAAGAGAGAGAGGAGAGTGAGAGAAAGAGAGGAGAGAGAGGAGAACGAGAGAGAGGAGAGAGAGAGGAGAGAGTGTGTGTGTTGAGAGAAAGGGGGGGGGGGGCTATTTTTTGTAGGAATGGACAAGGGAAAAGAAATTAAAAACTATGTGATTAGATTACAAATTACATGAATATTACTTTTCATTTTCATGATCTTTTCCTTCTTTTCCATCTGGAATTGGAAACTATGTACGAAACGTCCATTTCCCGAAACATCCACAACGCTATATGAACAGAGATGCAGGGAGGGAGAGAAGAAGAGACAGACAGACAGAGCGGCAGACAGACAAATGATTTCTATATATCAAAGAGCGAGCAAGTGCTTTACTCCTGAATTCCCAAGAGTCATGAAATTCGCTCACAAACTTAAAGGAGATTTCTCGAATTTGAAGAAACCCTCATCTTCAGCTCAACGGATCAATAGCAGTAACAACAGTCCTCTCAACGCCCGAAATTCAGGAACGGCAGTCCCGTAGCAATAGCCATGCGATCTGTCATCTTTAAAAAAAAAATGTTGCACCGGTGTAACACGCAGTAAATATCCTCCTCAGTTCAGACCGTCTCAAGACAAAGGTTTTGTCCATCTCCACTTTCTCTGCAAAATGATTGATAGTCGCCATGACCAACGCTCGGGGAATGCTGGAATGGCAGTCCCGAAGCAATGCAGTCTTTTACATCTATATTAAAACAAATTTTTTTTAAAAGTTGCACCAGTATAACACGCAACAAAATTTAATATCCTCTGTTAAGATCATTTCGAGACAAACTTCTGTCCATCTCCATCTTCTCTGCACAATACGTATATCTAATATATATCTATATATATATCTATAAAGATATATATATAAAAATATATATGTACATGTATATATAAACACACACACACACACACACACACACACACACACACACACATAAATATATAATTATATATTACTAATAATATATACATATATATATATATATATATATATGTACAGCCATATATATATAGCCATATATATACATATATATCAATGTTCCATGGTTTGTAAGAAGACGCCAACTTGTTTCAATGACTTCAGTCCTTTAGATTTTCTGTAAGGGTTACCCCATCCAAAAGACAATTCCATTTGTCTTGGGGATTCAGGAGTTAAGCAGTTGCTCGCTCTTTGATATACAGAAATCATTTGTCTGTCTGCCTCTCTGTCTGTCGGTCTTCCTCTCTCCCTCCCTCCCACTGAAATGATCTTCCCCCGATTGCAGCGGGCTAGACAGTCCTGTGTTTTGAGATCTCCGTGGCCAGGTATCGTGAAAGACCCCCGTGGCTTGCAATATGGAAAGCTGAGTTCATATCTGTAGCCAACGTTCGTAATGAATGAATGACTCGTTGTTAAATTGACAAATTTGATAAATAAATTAATCAATTAATGAACGAATTAATTAATTCATTCATAAGTTGACGAATTTGTTGATGAATAAATCAATCCATTCATTCATTCATTCGTTCATCCAATCATTTGTTCGTTCGTTCGTTCATTCTTTCTTTCTTGATTTATTTCTTTCACTTACGTGTTCATGTATTCATCTCACACTCACTTATTCGTTTTTTCTTCTTTTTTATTTAAATCCGCAAAATGGCCACAGATATATTTTTATACATGCATAATTTTCAACAAGCGTGCAAGGCAAATCGATCACGGATAAACCTTTCTTCTCCCTCATTTGTTCGTCACCCACATGATGAGGTCACATTTAGCAATGAACGTGACAATTTTCCCTGAGTTTATGATGGCTGCTATGGAGGTTAAGTGCAGGACCCACCCCTGCTTCACCCTCAAATGACCCCAATGAGCCAGGGCCATTCCCGTTTGACGTAGATGACTCGTGTTGACATTCACGTTATATTGCATGGTTCCATGGTCTGTAAGACGACGTCAATCTAAGTTGTTCCAAAGACTTCACGTTATATTGCATGGTTCCATGGTTTGCAAGAAAAAGACAACCTAAGTTGTTCCAATAACTCCAGTCATTTAGGTGTTTTTTGTCAGGGTTCATCACCATCATCATGTGTCCTGCCGCATGGCGTTGTGATCATGGCCCTCCACACGAACCTATCCCCTGTCGTTGCAAGTGCATCTCCCACCCTCTCTGTCTTTAACCACTAAAAGTACGTCCAATATTTTTTCCCTGGGTCTAACTGGTGCTCTTTTTCCCTCCAGCTTTCCAGTTGTGACTAGGTGCTCTAATTTCTCTTGCCTCATAAAATATCCTATAAATGTTGCTTGTCTTTTCGTACTCTTTTTCTCTTGCCTCATAAAATGTCCTATATATGTTGCTTGTCTTTTTTTCCTTATCTTCTTCATTAAAGTTCTTTTTTTGTGTGCCTCTTTCAAGACTGTCTCGGTTTTCTTTTTTTTTTTTTTTTTTTACTTTGATGTCCATGGAGCTCTTAACATTCTTCTTAGAAACCCCATTTCAGCCGACTCAATCTTAGGAACCCCATTTCAGCCGACTCAATCTTAGAAACCCCATTTCAGCCGACTCAATCTTAGAAACCCCATTTCAGCTGACTCAATTTTAGAAACCCCATTTCAGCTGACTCACTCTTAGAAACCCCATTTCAGCCGACTCAATCTTAGAAATCCCATTTCAGCCGACTCAATTTTAGAAACCCCATTTCAGCTGACTCACTCTTAGAAACCCCATTTCACGACTCAATCTTAACCATTTCAGCTGACTCAATTTAGAAACCCCATTTCAGCTGACTCAATCTTAGAAACTCCATTTCAGCTGACTCAATCTTAGAAACCCCATTTCAGCCGACTCAATCTTAGAAACCCCATTTCAGCTGACTCACTCTAAGAAACCCATTTCAGCTGACTCAATCTTAGAAACCCATTTCAGCCGACTCAATCTTAGAAACCCTATTTCAGCTGACTCAATCTTAGAAACCCTATTTCAGCGACTCAATCTTAGAAATCACATTTCAATCGACTCAATCTTAGAAACCCCATTTCAGCCGACTCAATCTTAGAAACCACATTTCAGCTGCCTCAATCTTGTTCTGACTTTGCATTTCAGGGTTACCCCACCCAAAGACCAAGTCTTTTAGTGCAGGGTGCTCAGGCTTTAGGTGGCTCATATCTGCCTGTCGGCTTTGTCACTGGACACATAACATAGGGTATTTCTAGGTGTGGCCTTGCTAAGCCGACCCCACCCTGTTCTGACAGATGTGTGGTATGTTTGACTATGAAGTATGCATGATGTAGGTATACGTGTGCTAATGCGGTGAAATCTGTGTGAGACAGACAGACAGAGAGAGAGAGAGAGAGAGAGAGAGAGAGAGAGACAGAGACAGACAGACAGAGACACAGAGAGAGACAGAGAGACTGAATACTGACTGCTGGCATTAGTGCATGTGTGTATATGTATCTGTACAGTGTGTTAGGTGCATTTGGTATGTATATATGTGTCATACTGCATTTGGTATGTAATACTGCATTTGGTATGTAAATCAATGTGTAATACTGCATTTGATATGTAAATGTGTAATACTGCATTTGGTATGTAATACTGCATTTGATATGTAAATGTGTAATACTGTATTTAGTATGTAATACTGCATTTAGTGTGTAAATGTGTAATACTGTATTTAGTATGTAATACTGCATTTGATATGTAAATGTGTAATACTGCATCTAGTATGTAATACTGCATTTGGTATGCATACGTGTAATACTGCATTTGGTATGTAATACTGTATTTGGTATGCACATGTGTAATACTGTATTTGGTATGTATATGTGTCGTACTGCATTTGGTATGTATGTGTCATACTGCATTGGGTATGCATGTTTTAATATTGACTCAATGTTGCATAATCTACTCTATGTCATGTCATTTTTTTGAAAGGCACTCTACAGCAGTTTTCTGGATTGTGTGCTGTATAAATATCCATTATTATATGATCAGTATTAAACCAGCGCCAGTTGGTTCAGGAATAAGAAATAAGAAATAAACACACGGAGAAAAACACAACCCAAACAGTAATGAGCATTCCATCAAGACATGCCACAAAATGGTTCATTATCTTAAGTTGATTCAACTGTTATTTATCTGCCGTGGAAAAAACAATGCTTCTTTTCACACACGACATCATTCCTTTACACAATGTAATCATTGTTGCCCTGAAGGAGAAAGACCTTTCAAATGGACATAATGCCTTTGCGTAAATGAGATTCTAAAAACATTTTCACTACCATTACTACTTTTTGTCTCAGTTTTCCAAGCTATGCTTTTTTTCTGTTACATGGTGAGGCTACATCTGGCGATAAATGTGACCGGTCCCCCCCCCCCACCCCCCCACCCCCAATTCCTGTCAGCCGCCAGGAAGCTTGGCGGTAGCTAGGTTTAGTAGGCAACATGTCCTGTCGCTTCACTAAATAAAAGCGACATCGTTGCGACGTGTGTTCAGTTTTCTGGTCCTCTTGATCACATGGGAAAGGCTGGTGAAGGCGTCAACTTGCACTTGCAGTCACATGGACGTTTAACCTGTTGTGACTGGTGTATGCAGTCTCATCAGGACCACTTCCTGCTCTCTGGATAGAAGGTGGAAGTCGTCCTTTTCTTTCCGCGGCTTATCAACTCTGTGACTTCCACACCCTATCCACCAACTGCAAAAACTTAACCCTTTGACTCCCTCACCCTATCCACCAGTTTCCTGTAGAAAGCTGGCGGACACGGTGAGGGAGTCAAAAGGTTACGTTTCTGATATGTAAGCAAGGTTGACAATGCAGGATACCGGAAGACAGTGAGCGGGAATCAGAGGGTTAAGGAATGATATGATTATGCTCTTCTTCTCGCTGTAGCTGATGTTGTTGTCATGGACTCGTCTTTTTGCTCGCTCATTTATCATATCGTTTCCTGGAATCCGAATACCTCTTGTTTCTGCTCGGTTGATGGAGTAACGTTTGCCTGAAGGAACACTGGCAACTGTCGTTTGAATCCCCGGGCAGTTTGATGAGGATAACGGCTTCCCCGCATTGGTGGCTGACATATCGGTGTGCACATGTATCCAGGCCTCCTGTACTTAACGTTCTCCTTTCATGGCCAAAGACAGAGTGCTGTGTCAGCTTATACTTTCACAGAGGTGACATGGGGGACATCAGTATAAATTTCAGATCAGAGTCTAGCTGTTCTAGTGTCCACGATTTTGACAACTGTACAGTTGATGGTGAAAATGTCTCGTATGGCCGGGCTTTCACATGTTGCCGCAGGAGCCTAAAACTCTTGGATAAAGTTTGTCTAATTCAGACTATTTCTGTGAGACTATTCAACTTGTGCTTTATGGGATGAGCTGTCAAACATCTTACCTTCTCAGCCAATATCGCAGATCTGGTTTTCCTTCTCTGGTTGATACGCTGGATTCTTGTCAGTCTCTCTCTCTCTCTCTCTCTCTCTCTCTCTCTCTCTCTCTCCTCTCTCTCTCTCTCTCTCTCTCTCTCTCATTACGTCGTGTGGTCAACTGTTTCTTCAACTTTTTGTTCAACTTTTTAAATTAATGTAAGTTTATCTCCAGTGAAGATATCACTTTATACTGTTCTTATGTTTATTTGCCGGATTTGGGTCTTCCTCTTACTTATATGACTAATTACGTCGGGTTGTCAACTGTTTCTTCAACTTTTTGTTTATTCAACTTTTTGTTCAACTTTTTTCGTTCAATTTTTTCTTCATCATTAGGGAAAAAAATTAAATGGATGTAATGTCAGCCATGACTATATTTATAAATCTTTATTTCGCAAAACGTCGCCGTAAAATTCAATGACTTTGTTTTATGCTCCTTGCCACAAGGACAAAAATGTCAATGGCAATAAACCATTTTCAGTTTCAGTTTCAGTTTCAGTTCTCTCTCTCTCTCTCTCTCTCTCTCTCTCTCTCTCTCTCTCTCTCTCTCTCTCCATCCCTCCCTCCTCCTCGTTCTTTCTTTTCTTCTTCTTTTATGATGAATACACCCTCTTTGCAACAGAAATAGATCTGAGGGTCTGGTCCTTACTTTGCCAAGGGCCTGCAGATTGGTACTGGCTTAGACTGACCATGCAGTGGGGCCAGTAGAGGCTGGGTCTGACTGTTCCTTGGTATACGGTTTTCTTCAGTATCTGCTGGTTTGCTCCCCATATGGTTAGTGCCCGTCAATCTCCTGAGGACCGCTAGCTTGCGCCTGGGCCTTAGCTTCTGCTCAAACAATGTGTGGCTTCTAGGTCTGCCTATTGTCAAGTTTCAGTTTCAGTTTCTCAACGTTTCAACTTCTGCTTTACGGGATGCTCTTCTTGTAGCTGTAGGTTACTTCTCTTCAGCTTTCCTAAGATGGGGTTCTCCCAGTCTGATGATGCAAGCCTTCTGTTTAGTCGATAAAATGAACAGTGTTGTGGGGGACTTCTATTTGTTAAAGAAGATGCATTATTTTTTGCCCATACATTCAGCAGATCTGCTGCTTGTTGTAATGGGATAAGTGGCAGCTGTCACATGTTACAAAAGCTTATCTTAGTGCTGATTTTGCTATTTTCGATGCATGCAGTTGTATTATCTCTTGATCTTTAAAATTAAATTAAACTAAGAAAAGTTGACTGAATGGATGAAAATTGAAAACTATATTATAATTTACCTAATTAAAAAAAGTTTAAGCAGATTTCACTGAGATTTAAACCTGTTGCTAAGAACTTAATCAGTTATGTGATCAAAATCTTTGAAGTTTGTTGTCTCAAAATGGCCGATTCTGCATTTATAGAATTAACACATTACATCTCCGTCCATTTTCACAGTAAAGAAATAAAACTGGTATCACTGTAAACTGCAAAGTCTGCACTTTCTTCAGGTATGTAAAACTAAAGATGTGAAAACTGCAACTTACGGGTGATTTTGTGATAAAGGGTCACACAAATTCCGTTCCGTTTGTTTGGGTTTTATATCCTACCACACATAATTATACGAGGACTAGCTGAAACGATTTTTTTAAGCAGAAAGTCTTCAAAAATGACCACCTCCCCTGCCCGGCTGGCCCCCAGAGAAGGGGACGAAGTCCAATGATGACTGGCCCCACTTTTCTGTGTGTTAACAACATTCCAATGCGAAATGCTAAGGGAGAAAACCAAACATATTAAAAATGCACCCAATTTTCTGTGTGTAATCAATACCTCAATGTGAAATACAGGGGGAGAAAACACATACATGACAATACATCACTTTCTTTCTGCCTTTAGTCAATATTTCGATGCCAAATGATAAAAGATGAAAATCACACATGTGAACAATCCCAACCCACTTTTCTATGTGTGGTCAATATTTCATTGTGAAATGCTAAAGAAGAAAAACGAAACACGCAAAATGCATCCCACTCTTCTAATGTAGCCAATATTCCAATGCAAAATGCCAGAGGGAGAGGGATGAAAATTATACACGTGAAAAATGCATCCAGCTCTTCTGCCTACAGTCAATATTTCAATGTCAAATCCCAAAGGAAGAAAACCGCGCATACATGAAAATGTACTGGCTTCATATAGCGTATACTCATCTACCCACCCCACCCCCACCCCCTAACCCAATCCCCTAAACAATGCCTGGGGTTGCAAACCTCACACAGGAACACTTCTCGCTGTGTGCACCGCCCTGAACAGAGAGAGAGAGAGAGAGAAAAAAAAGTCCGTCAAGATTTCTTTCGCTTCCATCAAGTTACGACAGCATCCTGTTATTCCCTCCCCACCCCACCCCCATCCCCACCCAACCCCCGCTCCTGCACCATATTTCCCTTTCATCTCCCCCCACCCCCACTCCCCAAACGTTTTCTGCACTTTTAACCCTCTGACTCCCGCACCCTGTCCACCAGCATCCTGCACTGTCAACCCTGCTAGCAAAGCAAAAAACTTCATCCTGGGACTGCCTCACTCTATCCACCAGCTTCCTGCAGGAAGCTGGTGGACAGGGTGAGGGAGTCCAAAGGTTAAGTGTTTGCAGTTTGGTGGATAGGGTGCGGGAGTTAAAGGGTTAAAAAGGTCTGGGTCCCGCCGTCCAACGAATACATGCATTTTTCAGTCCCACCTCCCTCCATCACAGCCTTCAACATGCAAATTTCATCTCTTTGCCTTGCTCTTTCTGTTCTTGTATTGCATCTGGTTCATGCGGTACGCTACGATGCCCGCGTTAGGTGGGAGGTGGTATGGGAGAAAATGGGGTATTGTTGGGTAGGTGGTGGAGGTGGGCAGATCGTCTGCGTGCGTGTGTACGCGCGTGTGATTACACCCCGTCCCCCCCCCCCACACACACACTGACACACACACACACACATGTATATATATATGATATATATATATAATATATATATATATATATATATATACAGTGTATGTGTGTGTGGGTGTGGGTGGATGGGAGGGTGGGGGCGCGCGCGCACGCGTGCGTATGCCTATGTGTGTGTCTGTTTTGTGGGGTGTGGGTTGGTGGGTGGGTGGGGGGCGCGCGCGCGTGCGTATGCCTATGTGTGTGTCTGTTTTGTGGGGTGTGTGTGTGGTGCGTTGTGTTGTGTTGTGTTGTGTTGTGTTGTGTTGTGTCGGTGTGCATGTGTCATGTGTATATATTGTATATATATATTATTATATAAAATATATTGTGTGTGTGTGTGTGTGTGTGTGTGTGTGTGTGTTGTGTGTTGTGTAATGTGAGTGTGTGGTACTTATTTGTCGGTCTCTTTGACGTTTTCAGTATCTATTTTTAAATGGAACACGGTTTTAGATCGATCAATCAAAAGCAAACAAACGCACACACACACACACACACACACACCACACACAACCACACACACACACACACACACACACACACACACACACACAAACCCATCATAAGGAGGCGAAAGACAATACATAACTGCCTCTCCTTCACACACACAAAACACACACACACACACACACACACACACACACACACACACACACACACACACACACACACACACACACACACAAACCCATCATAAGGAGGCGAAAGACAATACATAACTGCCTCTCCTTCACACACAACACACACACACACACACACACACACACACACACACACACACACACACACACACACACACACACACACACACACACAAACCCATCATAAGGAGTCGAAAGACAATACATAACTGCCTCTCCTTCACACACACCACACCAACACACACACACACACACACACACACACACACACAACACACACACACACACACACACACACACACACACACACACAAACCAAAATTAAACACAGAATCTGGCGACTCTTGTCTCCTCATTTTGTCACTTGTCTTCCGTTTCTTTACCCCCCCCCCTCTCTCTCTCTCTCTCCTCCCTATCTTTCTCTCTCTCCCATCTCTCTCTCTCTCTTTTGCCCCATCCCTCTCTATCTCTCCCATCTCTCTCTCTCTCTCTCTCTCGCCCATTTCTCTCTCCCCCCCCCCCCGTCTCACTCTCCTTTCTCTCTCCCATCTCTCTGTCCCATCCCCCACTCTCTCTCTCTCCCCTATCTTTCTCTCTCTCCCATCTCTCTCTCACTATCCCATCCCTCTCCCCCATCTCTCTCTCTCTCGCCCATTTCTCTCTCCCCCCCCCCCCGTCTCACTCTCCTTTCTCTCTCCCATCTCTCTGTCCCATCCCCCCCCCCTCTCTCTCTCTCTCTCTCTAACGATTGTGCAACTGCTGTTCCTTGCTCCCGGATTCGTCCCCGTCTTATGGTATTGATTTATCGATGTATTCCTTTTATACTGTAGCTTTAGGGAGGTGTATAGATTGGCAAGGAAGGGTTTAGGTAAAAAAAAAAAATGCCAGTGACTTTCACTAGTGGGAAAAAAACAAACCAACCAGTGACTCTCTCTCTCTCTCTCTCTCTCTCTTTCTGTCTGTCTCTCTCTCTCTCTCTTTCTGTCTGTCTCTCTCTCTTTTCTCTTCTCTCTCTCTCTCTCTCTCTCCTCTCTCTCTCTCTTTCCTTCAGTTTACAAGTCAAGTCAACTTTATTACCTTCAAAGGAGAATATGCACTGTGGTCTTACACAATAATGCAACACTAACGCGTAAAACATTCACACTGGCATACCATGATATAAAACACAATCTCGTATGTAAAACAGAACGGAATGATTCAAAACGCAATTGCTCACACCACTACCACACTCACACGCCAACCACCATCACAACCACCACTACCAAATAACAATCAATCACTGAAACAAAATAAAATAAAATAAAAATAAAATAAAATAAAGTAAAATAAAATAAAATAAAACAATCAAACATATTTGAATGCATTATGTACGACAAACTGTGTTTACTTTAGAACAAATGTTTGCTGTTATTCAAAGCACATTTGTGAAAAGAGTTGTGCTACGATCCGCCTCACAAACGCTCCTATCAAAACCTTCAACACTCCACTAAAATTCGGTTCAAATCATGAAATCATGTCTCCCCCCCCCCCCCCCCTTTTTTTTTTTTTTTCTTTTTTCTTTTAAACTGGCCTGTTTTCTACGCAGCTTTATGGCCATATAAGCTGGGACAATTTTTCCCGTTGGTATGATAATGACGATGAGGACGGATAATCATGATGTAATGGAGTTAGTTCCCTTCTGAATGGAGACTGCGTGACAGGGCAGTATTTTACACTTACTTTCACAATGTATCCTGGCATCAAACAGGTCGCCAGATACAAACAACTGCGATGTATTGGTTAGGAAATTTGAGCAACATCCTCGCTGACGCACCCATTCGTCCTTTGACTCCCGCACCTTATCCACCAACTGCAAAAACTTAACCCTTTGATTCCCTCACCCTATCCACAGTTTCCTGCAGGAAGCTGAGGGATAGGTGAGGGTATGGAGGTTGCCGGTGCACAGGGTGCGGAAGTCAAATGGTTAAGTGGACGAGACTCGACTGTGTAGTCCCAGTCTTCCCAATGAGACAATAGCGCACTCAATTCCGAGTCAAAACTGATGGGATTCAAACTCACAACACACAACCTTCCAGTCGATAGTCTGTTGCGCTAACCACTTCACCACGGTAACTGAGCTTACATCAAGTCTTTGGTACTCTGGTAACTTACTCTGCAGCACTTTTCCACCGTACCTAAGATCCCATTAAAACTCGGCATCTAACATGAGAGATCTTGTCTTCTATAACAATTGCACTAACAACATACTGCGCTGCAACTGAAAACTAGTTTTACTAACTCAGTCTGTAATATCGCCATATAGCCAATGTTCCATAGTGTTATTATCTCTTCTAAGAGATTGCATTCTCTGGCGCCAGCAACTTTCTGTATTTATAGATCATCCTGAAATCAACACCAAAAAACTAACGATAATGATGGTTAGTGACTGTTCCTATAATTATGTTATAACACTTCTCTCTTTATTGTTCCAATACGTTATAATACTATCTTTTTATTGTTCCTACACGTTATCATACTTCTCTCATTATTGTTCCTACACGTTATCATAATTCTCTCTTTATTGTTCTCACACGTTACAATACTTCTCTCTTTATTGTTCTCACACGTTATCATACTTCTCTCTTTATCGTTCCTACACGTTATCATACTTCTCTCTTTATTGTTCCTACACGTTATCATAATTCTGTCTTTATTGTTCCTACACGTTATAATACTTCTCTCTTTATTGTTCCTACACGTTATCATACTTCTCTCTTTATTGTTCCTACACGTTATCATAATTCTCTCTTTATTGTTCCTACACGTTATAATACTTCTCTCTTTACTGTTCCTACACGTTACAATACTTCTCTCTTTATTGTTCCTAGACGTTATAATACTTCTCTCTTTATCGTTCCTAGACGTTATCATACTTCTCTCTTTATTGTTCCTAGACGTTATCATACTTCTCTCTTTATTGTTCCTACATGTTACAATACTTCTCTCTTTATTGTTCCTACACGTTATCATACTTCTCTCTTTATTGTTCCTACACGTTACAATACTTCTCTCTTTATTGTTCCTACACGTTATCATACTTCTCTCTTTATTGTTCCTACACGTTATCATACTTCTCTCTTTATTGTTCCTACACGTTATCATACTTCTCTCTTTATTGTTCCTACACGTTATCATACTTCTCTCTTTATTGTTCCTACACGTTATAATACTTCTCTCTTTATTGTTCCTACACGTTATCATACTATCTCTTTATTATTCCTACACGTTATCATACTTCTCTCTTTATTGTTCCTAGACGTTATAATACTTCTCTCTTTATCGTTCCTAGACGTTATAATACTTCTCTCTTTATTGTTCCTAGACGTTATAATACTTCTCTCTTTATTGTTCCTAGACGTTATAATACTTCTCTCTTTATCGTTCCTAGACGTTATAATACTTCTCTCTTTATTGTTCTCACACGTTATCATACTTCTCTCTTTATTGTTCCTACACGTTATCATACTTCTCTCTTTATTGTTCCTAGACGTTATCATACTTCTCTCTTTATTGTTCCTAGACGTTATAATACTTCTCTCTTTATTGTTCCTAGACGTTATCATACTTCTCTCTTTATTGTTCCTACACGTTATAATACTTCTCTCTTTATTGTTCCTACACGTTATAATACTTCTCTCTTTATTGTTCCTACACATTATCATACTTCTCTCTTTACTGTTCCTACACGTTACAATACTTCTCTCTTTATTGTTCCTACATGTTACAATACCTCTCTCTTTATCGTTCCTACACGTTATAATATTCCTCTAGAGTTCCTACACGTTATCATACTTCTCTCTTTATTGTTCCTACATGTTATCATACTTCTCTCTTTATTGTTCCTACACGTTATCATACTTCTCTCTTTATTGTTCCTACATGTTATCATACTTCTCTCTTTATTGTTCCTACACGTTATCATACTTCTCTCTTTATTGTTCCTACACGTTATCATACTTCTTTCTTTATTGTTCCTACCACGTTATCATACTTCTCTCTTTATTGTTCCTACACGTTATCATACTTCTCTCTTTATTGTTCCTACACGTTATCATACTTCTCTCTTTATCATTCTCACACGTTACAATACTTCTATTTTTATTGTTCTCACATGTTATTACACTTCTCTCTTTTTCATTCCTACACATTATCATACTTCTCTCTTTATTGTTCTCACACGTTAAAACACTTCTCTCTTTATTGTTCCTACACATTATAATAATTCTCTTTTTATTGTTTCTACACGTTATAACTTCTCTCTTTATTGTTCCTACACATTATAATAATTCTCTTTTTATTGTTTCTACACGTTATAACTTCTCTGTTTGTTGTTCCTACACATTATAATAATTCTTTTTTATTGTTTCTACACGTTATAACTTCTCTCTTTATTGTTCCTACACATTATAATAATTCTTTTTTATTGTTTCTACACGTTATAACTTCTCTCTTTATTGTTCCTACACATTATAATAATTCTTTTTTATTGTTTCTACACGTTATAACTTCTCTCTTTATTGTTCCTACACATTATAATAATTCTTTTTTATTGTTTCTACACGTTATAACTTCTCTCTTTATTGTTCCTACACATTATAATAATTCTTTTTTATTGTTTCTACACGTTATAACTTCTCTATTGTTCCTATAACACTTCTGTCTTTTTTGTTCCTACACGTTATCATACTTTTCTCTTTATTGTCCTACACGTTATAACACTCCTCTCTTTGTTGTTCTTATAACATTTCTTTCTTTACTGTTCCTAAACGTTCTAACATTTCTCCCACCTTCCCGCTCGTACTTGCATGCGATCACTTATGTAAAATGTTTGGTTGTTTTGTTCGTCCGGTCTGTTTCGGATGTGGTAGTGTGTTGTATAAGGGCCAGAGGCCGACAATACAATATACAAACCGAAGTTGCCCCCCCCCCCCCCCCCACTCTCTCTCCTCTCTCTCAAATTTCGAATTTGAAACAACAGTCGTCTTTTTCTTCATTGGTAGCTAACGAATATTCCCATGTATATACACTGAAGTGTGTTCATTAATTGCACGTTGAACAGAAACGTCTGTCTTATCATTTCCCCCATGAAAGGGGCTGTTGGTCTACATTTATTAAAATTCCGAGTTTCCGAAATTCTCTCTCTTTCAATCCCTGTATCTTGACAGGGGCAACCAAAGAAATAGATAACTGTGAATTCTACGTGTGTATTTGTGCGTGCATGTGTGGGTTGGAGAGAAGGGGGGGGGGAGAGTCTGGGAGGAGTAGCAAGGGGGCCAGGTGCTTACACATCTGTAGAATAGCACACACTTCAACGTAAGCTGACCATGAAGCGACATGATGCCTGCACAGTGAGGTCGAAACAACGAGAACCATATGCACACACGCACACACATGCACGCGCAAGAATACGCAAGCATACACACACACAAACACACACACACATACACACACACCCATACACAAACACACCACACACACACAAACACGCATGCACGCACGCGCGCGCGCACACACAAACACACGAACTCACACACAAACACAAACACACACACACACACACACAAAACAAACACACAAACACACACACACGCACACACATACGCACAAACGCACACACTCACAGACACACACACACACACGCATGCACGTACGCGCGCGCGCGCACACACAAACACACGAACTCACACATAAACACACACACACACAAACACAAACACACACACAAACAAACACACACACAAACAAACACACACACGCACACACACACACTCACGCACACACACACACTCACACACACACACACACACACACTCACAGACACACACACACAAACTCTCTCACTCTCTCTCACAGACACACACACACTCTCTCTCTCTCTCTCACAGACACACACAGACACACACACACAGACACACACACACACACACACACACACACACACACACACACGCACACACACGCACACACACACACACGCATACATAAACAAACAAGCTATCCCAGACAGCATCTCCCACACAGTGAGGACAGGCTGTGGGACAAACCCAACAGAGCATAGTGCAACTGTCTTGAATCAATACTTTTCTTGTTGTTTTCATGTTATGGTTTACATTATTGATCTGTCATTGTACATTGCTATTCAGCATTTTCGGTTCTACACAGATATGTAAATCAGCAACGGCAAGTTTGAACAACGGCTTTTAGAGAGTACATTTTACCTCTGGGAGATATCGCAGTCATTGTCATGGTCAGTTCCTCTTGCTCCTTTCCACACATTTTGTTTGTTTAGTTAAGGTGTGTGTGTGTGTGTGTGTGTGTGTGTGTGTGTGTGTGTGTGTGTGTGTGTGTGTGTGTGTGTGTGTGTGTGTGTGTGTGTGTGTGTGTGTGTCTGTGTGTGTCTGTGTGTGTGTGTTGTGTTTTTGTCTTCTAGTTCACCAGATTTCAAAGTTTTCTTTCTCTCCCTCCTTACAGTGCTTACTCACACTTCTTGATGTTGAAAAGGAGTAGCTGTAAAACAGGTCCAACTGGGGCAGGGGTGGGCGGGGTTGTGGGAGGGCTAGTGGTATTTTGTCTGCGCTGTACTCTGTCTATCTGTCTGTCTGTCTCTCTTGCTCTATGTCCGTCTGTCTGTCTCTCTCTCTCTCGCTCTGTCTGCCTGTCTGTCTGTCTGTCTCTCTCTATGCCTCTCTCTGTCTGTGTGTGTGTGTGTGTGTGTTCTCTCTCTCTCTCTCTCTCTCATCTCTTGTCTCTCTGTCTGTCTCTCTCTGTCTCTCTCTCTGTCTCTCTGTGTCTGTCTGTCTCTCTGTCTCTTTCTCTCTCTTTATGGCTGTCTCATCTCATACGGCATGTCAGTGTCCAGAGCGTCTGGGACAATATTTCACAATGTTATGACGATGCATAAAGACGGGGACGATAATCATGATGCTGGGGAGTTCTATTCAGGGCTGAGACTGCGTGACAGGGCTGTGCGTTACACTTACTATTAAAACATATCCTAGCATCAACCCGGTCCAAGAGATACAGACACCTGCGGTGCTGGTCAGGAAATTTGAACAACACCCTCAATGACGCATCCGTGAAGTGGATGAGACTCGAGCGTGTGGTCCAGTCTTCCCAACGAGCCTATCTCAAACACAACACTGAGCAGAAGCCGGTCGGCGATGATGAAAAATCCCACAATGATTTTGATACTGCTGGAAATCAAACCCCTAATCTTCCCGTCGGTAGTCCATTGGGCCAACCACTGTGTCACGGGGAACTGATCAAAAATCAAGTCTTTGGTACTCTGCTGGAACACTTTTCCACCTAATCCAAGATGCCATCAAAACGGAGCAACCTTAATGCAAGACCTTCTTTTGGATTTTTCAACACCGCTAAAAAAAAAAAAAAAATCGCTGCAACTATCAGTGTGCAATATTACTTGTTATGTAAGTGTATACAGTTTTACTGATTCAGTCAATAGCACTGATACATGTTGTTACGTAGTGTATACGTTTTACTGATTCAGTCAAAAGCACTGATACATGCTCAATGTTCCATATTAGAATTTGTGTATTTATAACAAAAAATAATAACAGTATTAATGGAACACATTACCAATGTTCCATATCAAAATTATTTCTTGTAACAGATTATGTCCTTTGATGACTGTAACTTTATGTATTCATGGATATTATTCCTGTGTATTAATACAAAAAAAACAATAACAGTAGTAATGGAAATGTTTCCTACATGTTAAAACACCTCTCCCCTCTCTCTCTCTCTCTCTCTCTCTCTCTCTCTCTCTCTCTCTCTCTCTCTCTCTCTCTCTCTCTCTCATTTCTTTTCAATGTACTCACACTGCTTCGTGTTGGCGTTGACGAGACATGTCAGGCCGGTCAGCCAGATGTTGGCCTCGTCGGGTGTGTTCGCGATCAGGTCTAAGCTGTCGAAGTCGTCGCCGAAGATGACGGAGAAGGCGCACTCGTCGGGGTACATGCCCGCGATCTCCTTGTTGCGTAATGCGTCCGTCGTTTTACCTTGTCGCACCTCCTTGATGGACGATACGGCGACTGTGACAGACAAAATGAATTGATTTTAACCTTTTGACTCCCGCAACCTATCCACCACCCGTAAAAAAAAACATAACCTTTTGACTCCCTCATCCTATCCACCAGCTTCCTGTAAATAACAAAGCTGGTCGCTCATGACTATTGTAGGGCGGTAAAACCATTTCATTTAAAATGGGCATACGAAAAGACTCAAGCACACAAGCAGAGGAAAGAGAGAGAGTGTGTGAATGTGTGTGAGGAAAGAGAGGGAGGAGGGAGGGAGGGAGGGAGAGAGAGGAGGAGAGAGAGAGAGAAAAAGAGAGAGAGAGAACGAGAATGAGAGGAGAGAGAGAGAGAGAGAAACAGGGAAGAAGAAGAACAACACAACAATAACTACACTTGTTCTCAGAAGTGAGTGACATAAGCACATCAATGTTTCTACAATAAGCCCTCGTCCGAGACAGACAGACAGACAGACAGACACACAGACAGAGGAGGAGACAGAACAGACAGAAAAGAGAGAGAAGAAAGACAGACAGACAGCAGAGAAGGAGAAGAGAGAGACAGAGAGACAGACAGACAAAAAGAGAAAAGACAGGCAGGCAGGCAGACAGACACTGAAAGGGAGGGGGGAGGGAGAAATGGAGAGAGAGAGAAGACAGAGAGACAGAGACAGAGAGGGAGGGACCGAAACAAAATGTTTGAAGTTTGTTAAAGACGCCACCCAAATCTGCCAGGATTTATCTGGCAGACTTCATAAGCTTGCCCCAAACCCTATACGCTGGCAAGGTCTTGAAATGGGGAAGGGGGAAAGTACTCATGAAACTTTTAGAATTCACAATATGGAATATTGAAACTCTAAACAGACACCAACAGAATAATGGAACCATGAAGACGGGCAGCATACAGGCCAGTATTTAATGCTGGGGAATGGGATTGAACAGAGAGAGAGAGAGAGAGAGACACAGAGAGAGAGACAGAGAGAGAGACAGACAGACAGAGAGAGACAGAGCGAGAGAGAGACAGAGACAAAGAGACAAAGAGAGAGAGACAGAGAGAAAAGAAGAGACAGACAGACAAACAGACAGACAGACAGACACAGAGAAAGAGATACGGAGGGAGGGAAGGGAGGGACAGAAATGTACATACTTCAGGGACAGAAAGGAAGAAATGTATACATCTTTAAGTACACGTAAGTACTTGCGTCTACAGTCCAAAGCTCCTCAACAGTTTATCGACGACTCTTCACACCATCTCCATGAAACGAGAACAGTTATGTACACTTCACGTTCATATTTACGCCTTTCAAGCCTCACCTTACCTCCAACGTAGCGTCCCCTCTTTGAAAGCAGCACTAAGGAGTTTCAATACCATTTCATGTTGTATTTAAGCAACGTCAACCGCTGATGGCCACCATAATATCTGGTCTGTAGCACCAAAGGAACCCCGAGAAAGGACTCTGGAGTTTGTTCAAGAGGGATTCATCACACGTGGACAATTCCATATGCGCTCCATCCAAATTTGCCAGCAATTATCTGGCAGACTCCCTGAGGCTGCGCGAAACTCTACTCGCTAGCATGGTCTTAGAATGGGGAGGGGGGGGTTGTAGGCACCTATGAGACATACCCCGACTCCAAAAGAACGATGGAAACGTTTAATACGGGCAGCCTACAGCCAAGCCAAAACAGCATTCAAGAAAATATAAAGCGTTCTTACCAACAAATGCCTATCAATTAACATCAGGAAGTTTTTGAATGTTACATAAACCGATACTGTCGTAAGGTTGTGAGGCGTGGACAGTCAACACGCAAAGTAAGAACAAAATTGAGGCAACTGAAATGTGGTTTCTAAGAAGAATGTTGAGAGTTCCATGGACAGCACAGAAAACAAACGAGACAGTCTTGAAGGAGGCAGACACAAGAAGACCATTAATAAAAGATAAATAAATTTTTAAAAAAAAGATTAGAAAAAGACTACGAAAAATACTACTACTTCATATATGAAACAGGTTACTGCACTACTTCGTAATTATATGATACTGATACAAGCTATTGATCTGAGACGTAAACTATGAGTTACAAAATATACTACTGCTTCATAATCATGATGCAGACTACTGATCTGAGACGGAAACTTCGAAAAATACTACTACTTCATATATGATACAGACTACTGATCTCAGATTATTATTTTTGATTAAAGCCCAGCCGACTGTGTAGACCCATATCAGGTCTATAACAATTTCAAAACATACACAATACTTCAACAGGGGAAAAAAGGAAAAGAAAATGAGAAAATTAAGTACACAAATCAATGCATTCGCGCACATAATCTAAGGACATGCCCCTGGCGTTGACCACTCCGCCAATTTATCACAAAGGGGATTTAAAAAATATACCTGAATACAAACTGAAACATAACTCAGGACACTACAGCATATAAAAACCGGTCCAAAGTATCTAAAATTGCCTCCGCATATCTCATTTCCCTAGAGCAAAAAATGCACTTCATACATGTACCCATCTATCAATCCTAAGAGAGAGCACGCGAGACTTTATCGAATACATACAGGTGAATGGGCCAGCAAGGCAGAAAATGATAAGAAGAAATAACAGAAAGCAAAGGAACAAGACAGAAACAAAGAGAGTGACAGAAAAGAGCAAATTTCTAGCACAGAATTTCCAGAAGATGGGGATACTATTAATACTGAAAGAGCCCCCCGTATCCTAAAGGGTGTTGATCTCAGACGGAAACTACGAAAAATACTACTACTTTATCATTAGCATGACGTCTTCCATGCAATTTCCAAAATAAACGCGCTGGGACAACACGCATGTATGTTTACATGGGATAAAACAGAGCTCGCCAAGTGAGACAGGAACACGGCCAGACTTTCTCTCTCTATTCAGCAGTCTCTGTTCAGACCACGCGCCGTGTGGAGGCCAAAAGGGATATACGGATTCATATTCGTGCATTTGCAACATCCAGACCTCATGGGGCCAGGGGAGGCAAAAAGCAAATATGGGTGTGCCGATTCCCATCTTTTCTTTAAATAAAAAAAAAATACAAACACGAATCCTTGTCCGATGCCTGTGTAGTAAAGGGTAAATAGGCAGAGTTCAACAAGCGTCAATATGAATCGTTTTGATCGCCGTGTTTGCTAACAGCAGGCCCCCTTGTTCACTACCTCTTCCAAAATACATCTGCCTACTTTTTGCCCAGTGTGGCCCAATCATCTCACGCTTACCCCCTCCAAAATGGGCCCCCGGGACCACACTCTGAAGTTCCAGCACCTTAGTAAGGAACTATTCAAAGTTGGGGACTAGCAAATGTTTCGCGTTTGTGTGATACAAACTGATAATGGAGAGAAATGGCAGTTCCGTACCCGTCAAAACTTTCAATGAATGAATGAATTCATTTATTTATTTAATTTATCTTATTTTTTCATTCATTCGTTTGTTTGTTTGTTTATCAATATGCAACAAGTCGTTACTACAAAACAAGGAACACAGTCACAATTTATCAGTACCTTCATCATACGTGACATACATGTACTAAAAACAGACTGTATACCACTGAACGTTTTACGATCTCACGAGTCTGTCTGGCTTCCAAATTTGCTCACAAAGTCTTTACCAAATCTGTTGAAATTGTACAGTGTTATGTAATGCAATGTATTCTATTGCACTGTACCTCAACACAATAGATTTCATACTGTATTCAATAACCCACGGCAACAAAGCAAACTGTCTGCGGCAAAATTACACAGAAAAATCCACGGTATAATATCAAAATGGGCGGCGCTGCAATATGATGGCGCTCTTTCCATGTGAAACCGCAGTCTGAATTTCGGAATTTTATACAAATTGATGTATTAATAATAATGGTAGAGAAGAAGAAGAAGAAGAAAAAGAAAAAACAACACAAGAACACAACAAAACAAAAAACAAGGAGAAGGAAAAGAAGAGAAAGAGGAGAAGAAGGAGAGAAGACGGAGAAGAAGGAGGCAGAAGAGAGAAGAAGAAGACGGAAGAAGAAGAAGAGAAGAAGAAGGAAGAAGAAGAAGAAGGAAGAAGAAGAAGAAGAAGAAGAGAAAAAGGAAGAGAAGAAGAAGAAGAAGAAGAAGAAGAAGAGAAGAAGAAGGAAGAAGAAGGAAGAAAAGGAAGAGAAGAGAAGAAGAAAAAGAAGAAGAAGAAGAAGAAAAAAGAAGAAGAAGGAGAAAAGAGGAAGAAGAAGAAGAGAAGAAAAGGAAGAGAAGAAGAAGAGAAGAAAAGAAGGAGGAGAGGAAGAAGAGAAAAGAAGAAAAGGAAAGAAGAAGAGAAGAGAAGAGAAGAAGAAGAAGAAGAAGAGAAGAAGAAGGAGAAGGAAGAAGAAGGAGGAGGAGGAGAGAAGAAAAAGAAAGGAGGAGAAAAGGAAGAAGAAGAAGAAGAAGAAGAAAGAAGAGAGGAAGAAGAAGAGAAGAAGAAGAAGAAGAAGAAGGAAGAAGAAGAAGAAGAAGGAGAAGAGAGAAGAGAAGAAGAAGGAAGAAGAAGAAGAAGAGAAGAGAAGAAGGAGAAGAAGAAGAAGAAGAGAAGAAGAAGAAGAAAAAGGAAGGAGGAGGAGAGAGGAGAGAAGAAGAAGAAGAAGAAGAGAGGACGAAGGAGGAGGAGGAGGAGGAAAACAAGAACAGAACAAAACAAGAAGCATTTTGTACACGCTTAATTCAAACAGCCCTAAACGCTCACAAGTTCACAGTTGTGTACACACATGAAGCAAAATACGAAAATACATATATACCTATACATGCATACATATTACCATTATTATCAGTAGAAGTAGTAGAATAGTAGTATAGATAGTAGTAGTAATAGTAGTAGTAGCAGTAAACACAAACCATCATCATAGATTATTTATTTCTGATTAACATAAAAGTTCCACACACACACACACACACACACACACACACACACACACACACACACGTGCACACACATGCACACACACAGACACACACACACACGCGCGCGCACACACACACAAACACACACACAATCACACACACATGCACACACACAAGCACACACACACACAGATATACACACACGCACCGACACAAGACACAGACACACACACACGTGCACATAATACACACGACACACACACACACACACACACTACACACAACACACACACACACACACAGCACCACGCCACGCACGCACGCACGCACCACCACACACACACACACAACACACAAGTTCAAGGGAGGAAATCAGGCTAATGATTTGAAATAGAAACAACGTACCCAGATGTTGAAGTAAGAATGCTGATTAGTCTAAACACCGCTGGAAGAGAGACGTTTTAGAGCTGATTTGGAAAAAAAAAAAAAGAGTAAGAGTGCTAACAGATGACGAACAAAGTCTGGAGCCTATTCCAAGCATAGGAGGCCTGGTAGACAGACAACAGACAACAGACACAAAGAGAGAGAGACAGACAGACAGACAGACAGAGATAGACAGACATACAAAGACAGAGAGACAGACAACAGAGACAGGGAGAGTGACACAGAGAGGGGAGGAAGAGAGAGAGAGACACACACACACACACACACACACACACACACACACACACACACAAAGAAGAGAGAGAGAGAGACACAACACACACACGACACAGACAGAGAGAGACAGAGAGAGACGAAGAGACAGAAGAGAGACAGAGAGAGAGTGAGCGAGACAGAGAGAGAGAGAGCAGAGAGACGAGAAGAGAGAGAGACACAGAAGACAGAGACGAGAGAGAGACAGAGACGACAAGAGAGAGAGAAACGGGAGAAAAAAACACTCGCCATCTCGCCATCAGTTTTTGATCTTACTTGAGGGAAGTTTGTTGAATTTAGTTGCCATCAAGAAGCGAAGACAACGACAAAGTGCATTGGGAAGGAGCAGCTCAATGATATATAGCGGCAGCTGATCGATCATTCAGTGGCTTGTGGCACTGAACACAAAGCTTGTAGTTGATTCTTTGCTGGAAATGGATCCAGTGAAGTGAGTGGGAAAGAGTTAACAAGAGAAAATTAATAACAAGTTAAAACAAACAGATCAAGAGAAAATTAATAACAAAACAAACAGGTCACAACAGTATTCTGGCTGATGAGTTGAGAACACGGTTGGAGCAGATCTCACATCCACTACTCTGATTGCAGGGCTTGAGAGAAAACCTGTGCGTTCGGCCTGCAGACCACACAACTATAAAGCACTACATGGCCATGTTCATGGCTGAAGACAGTAAAGAAGCAAAGCAGAGAAGGTGGACTCCACACTTTTAATCACATGAAAGCTGAGGTATCTCTGTCTCACTGCTCACCAACGACTAAAGGTTTACTAGATAGTTACGGTTAAGAAATATGTTATTACTTCAGGGTTATGGAGACTGTTCTGATCTCCAGTTATGAGCCTGTTACGACCTCAAGGTTATAAGAGTACTATGACCTCAATTATGAGACTATTTTAATCTCCGGTTACGAGACTGTTACAATCTCAAGGAGACTGCTATGGCCTCAGGGTTATGGATCTGTTGCAAACCCAAGGTTATGAGACTGCTATGACCTCAGGGTTATGAATATAATACAACCTCAGGGTTATGAACTGTTATGATCTCAGGATTATGAGACTGTTATGACCTCAGGGTCATGAATCTGTCACAACCTCAGGGTCATGAGACTGCTATCACCTCAGGTTATGAATCTGTTACAACCTCAGGGTCATGAGACTGCTATGACCTAAGGGTTATGAATATAATACAACCTCAGGGTTATGAGACTGCTATGACCTCAGGGTTATGAATCTGTTACAACCTCAGGGTTATGAGACTGCTATGACCTCAGGGTTATGAATCTGTTACAACCTCAGGGTTATAGAGTGCTATGACCTCAGGGTTATGAATCTGTTACAACCTCAGGGTTATGAGAGTGCTATGACCTCAGGTTATGAATCTGTTACAACCTCAGGTCATGAGACTGCTATCACCTCAGGGTATGAATTGTTACAACCTCAGGGTCATGAGACTGCTATCACCTCAGGGTCATGAATCATGTTACAACCTCAGGGGCATGAGACTGCTATCACCTCAGGTTATGAATCTGTTACAACCTCAGGTCATGAGACTGCTATCACCTCATGGTCATGAATCTGTTACAACCTCAGGGTCATGAGACTGCTATAACCTCAAGGTTATGAATCTGTTACAACCTCAGGGTTATGAGACTGCTATACTCAGGTTATGAATCTGCTACAACTCAGGGTCATGAGACTGCTATGACCTCAAGGTTATTTAATCTGCTACAACTCAGGGTCATGAGACTGCTATGACCTCAGGGTTATGAATCTGTTACAACCTCAGGTCACGAGACTGCTATGACCTCAAGGTTATGAAATCTGTTAACCTTAACGTATGAGACTGCTACGACTCAGGATTATGAATATGTAACAATCCCAAGGTTATGAGACTGCTATGACCTCAGGGTTATGAATCTGTTACAACCCCAGGGTTATGAGACTTCTATGACCTCATGATTATAAATATGTTACAACTCAGGTTATGAGACTGTTGTGGATTCGGATTTGAGACTGTTATGACATCCGGGTTATAAGACGTTATGACTTCAGGGTTACGAGACTTATGACCTCAGGTTATTAGACTGTTATGACATCCGGGTTATTAGACTGTTATGACATCGGGTTATGAGACTGTTATGACTTCAGGGTTATGAGACTGTTATGACTTCAGGGTTATGAGATATGATTGTTAATTGACTTCAGGTTATAGACTTTTATGACTTCAGGGTTATTAGACTGTTATGACATCCGGGTTATTAAGATGACATCCGGGTTATAAGACAGTTATGACTTCAGGGTTACGAGACTTATGACCTCAAGTTTATTAGACTGTTATGACATCGGGTTATAGACTGTTATGACATCCGGGTCATAAGACGTTATGACTTCAGGGTTATGAGACTTATGACCTTCAAGGTTATGAGACTGTTATGACCTCAAGATTATGAGACTGTTATGACATTTCCCGGGTTATTAAACTGTTATGACATCCGGGTATAAGACAGTTATGACTTCAGGGTTATTAGACTTATGACCTCAAGGTTATGAGACTGTTATGACTTCATGGTTATGAGAGATTGTTATGATCTCGGGGTTACAAGACTGTCTACGATCTCAGGGTTACAAGACTGTTATGGCCTCGGGGTTATGAGACGGTTACAACCTCCCAGTTAGGATACTGTTGCTACAAGCTATGGTTATAAGACCGTCATGAGTCTACGACCTCAGGGGTATGCGACTTATGATGATCTTTCGACTTCATGGTCAAGAGTCTGTTATAACCTGGCAACTCTCGTGTTATGAAATTGTTACGACCTCAGGGTTAAACGAGGAGGTAGCTGTTGAAAGACAAAAGCAGTACAGAATACAGATTGGGTCATGTTAAAGAACTGAGCCATTACAGAGACTGGGTCTTTATACAAATTGGGTAATTATATACGAGGCAAACACCTTTCCGGAGAAACTTAGTTGGAATATGGCCAGCGGGGCGAAATCGAATTCGATGTGGTTTGCAGCAGACAGTAGTAGAGATATGCAGAAAGAAAAAACAGAGAGAGATACAGACAGACACACAGACAGACAGACAGAGAGGAAGGAGGGAGGGAAGGACAGAGAGAGGGAAAAGAGAGAGAGAAAGAGGGAGAGAAAGAAACCGAGAGAAAGAAAAGAATGAGACAGATAGAGAAGAGTCAACACAGACAACAGACAGACAGACAGACAGATAAGAGAGAGAATACACACACAGACACACCACATACACACAGACAACACACACACACTCACTCACTCTCTCTCACACACACACACACACACACACACACACACACACACACACACACACACACACGCACACACGCACACACACACACACGCGCGCGCGCGCGCCACACACACACCCACACCACACACACACACACACACACACACACACGACGATACGCGCAAGTATATAAACACATGCATACTGATGACGAACGACAAACGACGACGGCGATGAGGCGGGTGACAAGAAATCTGACCCCTCTTGCAGGGGTAAAAACAGACAGACATTTACATGCCAAACGGTAATCCATCAGCGTCATAATCCCGAGGGCTTGTTTTTCATCACAAACAAAAATCAGTCATTATCAACCCTCCACACCACCCCGATTCTCTCTCTCTCTCTCTCTCTCTCTCTCTCTCTCCTCTCTCTCTCTCTCTCTCTCTCTCTCTCTCTCTCTCTCTCTCTTGCAAATGCGTCAAACACAAAAATCCCTCCCCAAACACCATAGCTCTCTCTCTCTCTCTCTCTCTCTCTCTCTCTCTCTCTCTCTCTCTCTCTCTCTCTCTCATGCATCAAACAAAAATTCTTCCCGAAATCCAAAACATGCCTCTCTCTCTCTCTCTCTCTCTCTCTCTCTCTTTTCTCTCCTCCCGAAGGCCGAACTTCCAATCGGATGGTTCTGGGTTCGATCCTCTTAGACATATCCGCGTGATGCCAGGTATAAGGCGGAGATTCTTCCGATCTTCCGGGTCAGCATGTGTGCATGACCTGTCTGCGCCTAAATAAATCCCCTTCGTGTGTGTAGCATGCAAAGTATTAAACATGCACGTTAAAGATCCTGTATGTCATGTCAAGGGATTAAAATATGACAGTATCCACCAATTTTGTAAAATGTGGCTCTTAGCTTATACCTTCTACCCTTGAAAAACAGATTATCATTATGATTCTCTCTCTCTCTCTCTCTCTCTCTCTCTCTCTCTCTCGTTCTCACACAACACACACAGAAAACACACACACACACACACAACACACACACACACACAACACACACACACACACACAACACACCAACAACCACACATAATATTAACAAATTTCATTTCCCATCTTGGAACCGAATTAACCAGGGTCTGCCGACGTCATAATGTGACAATGACAATGTTTTTGCAGACGTATTAGACACTCGGAAAGACAGCCACAGGCGCCAGAAAACAGGAGAGAAAAAACAAGAGAGAGAGAGAGAAAAGAGAAAACAGACAGACAGACAGACAGACAAAGAGACAGGGAAAGAGACAGAGATAGAGACACAGAGACACAGAAGAGAGAGACAGGGACAGAGAGACAGAGAGAGACTTGAGACAGATAGACATACACACATAAAGAAGAAGAAGAGAGAGAAACAGACAGACAGATAGACAGAAAGACAAACAAACAGCAGGCAGACATACAGACGAGGAGGAGAGAAGAGAAAGTAAAAGAAGAAGAATGGTCAAGCCATATGAAGAATCTCCATTTCTATGCAAAAATTAGTAAAGACATTCAAGAGTTTGTGCTTATCCAGGTCACTGTGACCTGGCAGAAGAATCAGTTGAAACAGAACTTCACGTACATCGACGACAATAACAAAAGTTTCACAACAGTGGAAAAAGAATATGAACATTAACACAAATTCCAGACAAAGGGCTGTTCACACAATCTTCCTCAACAAGTGCTGATTTAAATCGCATTTTCTAATTTTTTTTTTTTATTATTATTTTTTTTTTTTTTTTTTTGGTTGTTGTTCATATGACCTTGATATTGGAGTTTTACATTCTTAAATCTATGCTTTTTGCATTCCTCAACAATCGACAGCTTTGAACAAAATTTGGTAAAAATGTATGGCCACCTCCAAACGGCTTAGACAACTTTTCTGACACATTTTTGTGGCTTACACAATGTCAATGCACAATGTCAAGAGTTTGATCCTTGTTTCTTTGTCTCTTTGTTTTCTATCTTTGTTTTTGTTTTTCGGGGCTTGTTTGCTTTCTCGTTCTTGTTGTGGTTGCTTGCTTGTTTGTTTTTTCATTTTTTGTTTGTTTTTTGTATTTGTTTTAATTTTTCTTTTTTTTTTCTTTTTTCTTTTTTTTTTCTTTTGTTGTTTTTTGTTGTTTTTTTGTTTGTTCTTTTTTCCCCCAAAATCATGAACAATTTATACGTTATCCACAGAAAGAGACATTTTCCCTCTGAGGCTACATCTACGGAGAAAAGCCTTTGCTCCTATAACGAATATGGAGGCTTGGTGTAAAACTAGAAGAAAGTGATTAATATTTTCTCAAACCAATAACTAAAAGGGAGTAACTAATAAGTAATATACTTCTCAAACCAATATGCACGTGATTCTTAATAAAACCATACCTCAATGAATATTTCATTTATACTTTCATTGACAAAAACCAAGAAAATAAAACTGAGCTGATGATGTGTTCTCATTTGTAGCGTGCTTGTGTACAAACAGAAGATGCAATATACCTGACATCGTGTTTGTACCTGACATGCAGACCTGAAGAAAAAAAAGGTCGAGGGGGATAGGGGGGGGGGGGGGTTGGAACTACTGTTCAGTCGTTAACAGGTTCCTGTCGCAAACAGATAACAAATCGAAACACACGTACAGAAATAACGAGTGATCCCCACGGCGTGAAGCGAGGTGGCACGTTCACCTCTTTGAGCGCCAGCGTGTGTTATTCAGATTATAATAAATCATCATTGTCAGATCAGAGCTAAGTCTCTACTACAGTATGACAGTAGACTGTACTACCTGCGCCTGTCTCCGCTGCCTTGGGGTTACCCCTTGGGTGGGGAAAGGCTATGGGAGTAGACCCAGACAGAAAATCCCGCAGCCGCATACTGCATGAAGGGAATTGCCACAGAGCACTGCTTGTCTGGTTTTGGCCATATGCTGCGACTTGCCATCTACTGTTCAGCCGTCTGTGTCTCCTATGAGAACAGCTGTCTTACCTCGGTTTGCCCTGGACTTGTGGAGGCAGGTGGAGAGAGTTGCTGAGGCTCTGCGCAAGCAACAGTAACTTACATATGCGCATGACACCTCGCGCCAACCCCCTCACAAACATGACAGCCACAAATATAGTGCTAGGTTGGACTTTATCGAACACGACAGTCGATCATATATCTATCACCGATCAGTCGATCATATATATATATATACTATATAATATATATATATATTATATATATATATATATATATATATATTACAGGGTGTTTCAGAAGTCTTGGGCACATTCAAGTCTCATATCTGCTGAACTATGAGCGTAGTAAGATAAAACTGGTATCATTTTAAAGCTGAATCCATGAATTTTATTTGGGACGATAATGATGGTTTTGTATGTTTTTGTGTGTTTAGAGAGGGTTTTTGGGGTAATCAATGTTAAAATGTGCCCAAGACTTTTGGAACACCCTGTATATATATATATATATATATATATATATATATATATATATATATATATATATATATATATATATATATATATATATATATATAATATAAATGATCACCAACACCTAAAATCTCTTGTAGCAGATCCAAAGGAAACTATCCTTCTCCTCACAGAGCTCGTTTTTCTTCATCAAAACATGTAAGCTAAAAAAATCTTCTGTAACGAGTTCCAGTGTCGTTGATAGATGGCAGCGGCCATTTTCCCTTCGTTGCCAGGCTCCCCTTAAAATAAGGGGTGAGCTTATCACCTGGCAGTGCCTTGAGTGCAGTGGTCCTGTCGCCTGATAAAACTAGGGAGTGCTTATTTTATGTTTTAAGTGTCGACTGAACTTTTATTTTATAAGCTTTTGTCTATTTATGCCTGTTTTGTCTCGTTTACATTAATTTTGATGTAGAAAAAGACGTGCCACCAACTTCTAAACTAATTGCTAATTGATCTGACGTCATATTTGCGCAGTTAAACGTTTTATTCCCATCAGTGACGGTGGTATCCCTTAATGACACATCAAACGATCGAACAAAAACAAAACCAAACAACAACAACAACAACAACAACAAACCATTCAGAAGGTCAAACTATACAAATACTGTTCTTTCTTCAATGAAATAAACATACATGTTCAAACAAATATGTGCGCATACATGCACACAGAAGCTTCACAACACACACACACACACACACACACACACACACACACACACACAACACACACACACACACATGCACGCATATATATATGCACAAACACACACATGCACGCATATATCACAAACACACACACACCAATACACACACACACATACAATCACACAAATATCCATTTTTAACATTTCTTTCCTCAGAAAAATCTGTACAACAGCGTTTCGTTTCTCCACTGAAAATCAGTGATTGTCAGAATGGATTGACTTTGTTGTTGCTGTCTGTTTTGTTGTTGTTGTTGTTGTTGTTGTTTTGTTTGTTTGTTTTTTATGGGACCATACATACGAGGTGTGAGAGTTAAAAAGAAAGCAGACTCAAGCACACAAACAGAGAGAGTCGTCTAAAAGCACATAAGCAAAAAGACGTTAAAAGAAATAAATGAACACAGAAAGAGAGACAGACAGATACACAGACAGACAGACAGACAGAGAAAGAGAGAGCGAGAGAGAGAGAGAGAATCAGAAAGAAAGAGATCAGCAAGCAAGAGAGAGAGAGAGAAAGAGAGAAGAGAGAGAGAGAAAGAGAGAAGAGAGAGAGACAGACAGACAGAGATAGAGAGACAGAAAGAGAGAAAGAAGAGAGAGACAGACAGACAAAGACAGAGACACACAGTCAGATAGACAGACACACAGAAAAACAAAGACAGAGAGAAACAGAGAAAGAAGAAATGACAGACAAGAAGCTGGCAAGAAAAAAAGGAGAGAGGTGACAAGATAAAATAACAGAAAAACCGCCAGCATCGCTTGGTCCAACATCAACAACGCGTCCCTGCAACGAACGACAAGCAGAACTAATGAGGTCTTTTCCCGAACAGTGAGTGAACCAGGCACGGTTGTTGCCTTTCTCTACGCTACTAGTAGTCTGTATGCCGGTGACGACAATGGGAAAGTTGAGGGTCTTCTTCTTCTTCTTCTTCTTTACTGTCAGTCGATGACTAAAGCGTGCTTGTTCTGCTATTCTCCTGATCGGGGAGCGGCAGCCCAATAGATAAACGTCGGATTTCCGATCAGAAGGTACTGGGTTCGAGCACCCTGGACACCGAACCCTGGTAAGGTATAGGGTGGACACTTCTCCAGGTCAAACGTGTGCGGACCTGTCGGCGCCTTGTTTGTGTGTGTGTGTGTGTCGTGTGTGTGTGTGTGTGTGTGTGTGTGTGTGTGTGTGTGTGGGGTGCGTGCTGTGTGCGTGCGTGTGCGTGCGGTGTGCGTGGTGTGTGTGTGGGTGATGTGTGGTTGTGAATGTGTGTTACTTTTATTTAAAGCCCAGCCGACTGCAGTAGAGCCATATCAGGGCTATAACCGTTTCAAAACATACACAATACTTCAACAAGAAAAAAAGGGAAAAAGGGGGAAAAAATTAAGTGCACATATTAATGCTTTCGTGCACATAATCTAAGGACATGCCCCTGGCGCTGACCACTCCGTCCAATTTATCGCAAAGCGGGTTTAAAAAACATACCTGAATACAAATTTGAACATAACCAAGGACACTGAAACATATAAAAACTGGCCTAAATTACCTAAAATTGCTTCCACATATCTGACTCCCTACAACTAAAATTACATTTAATACATGTACCCAATTATCAGTTCTAAGGCAAAGTACGTAAGACTTTACCGAACACATACAGGTGAATGGACCAGCTCGGCAGAAAATAAGAAGAAGAAATGACAGAAAGCTAAGGAGGAAGAAAGAAACAAAGAGAGTGACAGAAAAAGAGGAAATTTCTAACACATAATTTCCAGAAGGTGGGGACACTATTTATACTGAAGGAGACTCCGGCATCCCCACGGGGGGGTCAGTGCCTCAACCCCCTTCGTGTGAATATGCATGCAGAATATCATATATAGAGAAGAGTGGTAGAATATTTAATCTAAGACGTTCGCTGCCAATAACTAAACTCGGAGCTCCAGGATTTGTTTCCCTTAGAGGTCTTGACTTTTCTCTCCAGGTTGACTGGAAAATCGAACTGAACGTTTACTTCTTCGGAAGGGGACGAAAAACAAGTTGGACCCGAGTGCCTTCTGGTCTGCGCACGCTTCAGATCCCATGGCAGTTGAAAATCATTTCCCAGGTCCCTCCCACTAAGGCCAAATTAACTTCTTGCCTTTCTGAAGTCTTGGTAAAAACACAACAAAACAAAACAAACACTGAAAGAGAAAAAGACAGAATATGTCTGTGTGACAGAGAACATGACAACCTCGGTTAAAGGCCATTCGTCGAACAGGCCTCAGTGTATCCAAGCTCAGCATCTTGTGTGTGTGTTGTGTGTGTGTAAAGAGAGAGAGAGAGAGCGACAGAGAGAGAAAGAAAGAGAGAGAGACAGAGAGAGCACGAGAGAGAGACAGAGCGAGAGAGAGAGAGACAGAGACAGACAGACAGACAGACAGACAGAGACAGAGAGAGAGAGAGAGTGATGATTTGATGTCTTTCAAAGTATTTAGTCCAGGTGGTAAACGAGTGTCAGTAAATGAGATCATTTACCGTTTGATGTATTATCACAAAATGAATTTCTATCTTCAGTTTCCCTGTCTCACCCCAACCCCTTGCACAAATTGTGATAGAAGCTGTTGGCTTATAGTAATTAATTTTGTTTGTTTGTTAATTAATTGTTTAACGTTTATTCACAAATGCACTTTTTAGACAACTTCATTAACTTAAAGTTCTCTCTCTCTCTCTCTCTCTCTCTCTCCTCTCTCTGTCTCTGTCTCTCTTGTCTTAGCGATAATCACTCCATGCAATTCATCACCAGGAGGTTAAAAAAAGGATAAATTTAAACATAAGGACACTAGAACAAGTACAGAAACGGATCTAAATTACCTAAAAAAAATTAAAAAACCTTCTGCACATCACATTTCCTTACAACCAAAAATGCATTCAATACATGTACCCAATTATCAATCCTTAGAGAAAGTATTAAGGCTGTAATTATACAGGTGAAAGGACCTGCAATGCAGAAAAGGACAGGAAGAGATGACAGAAAACAAAGGAACAGGACAGAAACAAAGAAAGTCACACACACACACACACACACACACACACACACACACACACAGAGAGAGAGAGAGAGAGAGAGAGAGAGAGACAGAGACAGAGACAGAGAGACAGAGAGAGAGAGACAGAGAGAGACAGAGAGAGACAGAGAGAGAATTTCCAGCGCAGAATTTCCAGAAGGGTGGGGACACTATTTACAGTAAAAGAGCCCCTGGCAACCCCACGGGGACATGGATCGCACTATCAACCTAGAAACCCGCAGCAAAATCTAATTAACCTTTGCACCCTATGAACAACTCTTTGTCCACAGCAAAACTGGGAAAAAAAAAAAGCCGGCATGGTCATATTATCAAATAAAGGTTCTCTTCATTCTGACAAAAAGCTTCTGTCCGCTGAATGACATGGCCTTATTAAAAGATCAAAGAGTTTCGAAAAATGTGATCTTTTAATCATAGACCAAGAGGTGGTATACAGCAGAAGACCAAAAGAGAATAAGATGGTTAAGCCATTTTACCACTCTCCATATTTTTTTTAACGAAAATTATTACAGAAAATCCGGATTTAGTACTTCTCAATATCACTGTGACCTTGAAGAAGCATCAGGTAAGGCCATGCTACCAGTCTCTATTTTCCTACAAAAATTCTTACCGAAAATCGGGAAATTTCGTACTTCTGGGTCACTGTAACCTTGAATAAGTGCCAGATGGGCCATTCCAACCTTTCCAGTTTCACACAAAAATTAGTACAGAAAATCTGGATCTTGTACTTCTCAAGGTCACCATGACCTTGAAGAAGCATCAAAAGAAATAAACTTGACATGAAGTGAGGACAACGGGAACTAGTCAGAACAGTGGAAATATTTTCAAAACTTCCTGAGAAAACGCTGTTCACGCATCCTTTCTTTAAAAAACAAACAAACAAAACCACCAGTTTTAGTTGCTGTTGGGTTGTTTTTTTCATCTGACCTTGACCTTGCCACCATGATTTCCAAACGTATTATACTCGCAACTCTTCAATGGTGTACACCTTTGACCGAAATATTGCATAGATCATAGTCTACCCAGAAACAGCTTAGAAAACATGGTTAAAACATTTTTCTTACAGACTCGGATACATGGACATAAACCGCTTTCCGATCGATACGGAACTTGTTTTCATCTCTCTCTCTCTCTCTCTCTCTCTCTCTCTCTCTCTCTCTCTCTCTCTCTCTCTCTCCTCTCTCTCTCTCTCTCTGTTCAAGGACATGTCGTCAATTAACTACTGATGGAACTCACGCCTAAAGGAAGTTTGGTGTTGATGCGGATTCATGCAGGTGACGTAAATGAATTATCATATGTCGTTGATGATTTGCATTAGTGATTACTCTAGAATGTGGATTCCGTCAATTTGTACAATATGCATGGAATTAACAAAATCCTTGTCCCATCCACACACACACACACACACACACACACACACACACACACACACACACACACACACACATTGATTGCATTTTGGCTTAAGGCCAATGTACATTAACCCTTTGACTCCTGCACTCTGTCCACCAGCAATGTGCATCGTCAGCCATGCTAGCAAAAGCAAAAACTAAACCTTTGACTTCTTCATCCTATCCACCAGCACTGTGCAATGTCAGCCATACCAGCAAAAGCAAAAACTTAACCTTTGCTTCTTCATCCTATCCACCAGCACTGGGCAATGTCAGCCATACCAGCAAAAGCAAAATCTTAACCCTTTGACTTCTTCATCCTTTCCACCAGCTTCCTGCAAGTTTTAAGGTTTTGCTGTTGGAGGATGGGTTGCGAGAGTCAAAGAGTTAAAAAAAAACTTCTCTCTCTCTCTCTCTCTCTCTCTCTCTCTCTTCTCTCTCTCTCTCTCTCCCTCTCTCTCTCTCTCTCTCTCTCATAAGGAAGACGAAAAACCGAACAGACAAGGTCAAACAATGGACTTGCACACATACAAAGCAAAGAATAAAACCACAGTATAACCAGGAGAGAAAGGTTGGTCAAACCACGCGGTCAAGTGTTGGAAGGGTCAAGGTAAAACCACGGATGGTCAATCATCGAACCTAACACGCCCGCGCGCGCGGCGACACACACACAGAACACACACACATAACAACACAACACACACCACACACGCACGCACACACACACACAACACACACAGGGACATGGTAAGTCAAGGAACTCGAACACACACACGCACGCGCGCGCGGCGCACGCGCACGCACACACACACCAGGGGCATGGTAAGTCAAAGAACCCGAACACACACACACACACACACACACACACACACACACACACACACACACACCCCACACACACACACCACCACCACACACCACACACACACCACACACACTGCCGCAGCAGCACACACGACAGCACACACACACAGCCCCACAACACACACACACACACACACACACACACACACACACCACAGGGGCATAGTTACTGAACCCGAATACTTGAACATCGAGATCGAGAGAGAGAGAGAGAGAGAGAGAGAGAGAGAGAGAGAGAACGAGACAGAGAGACGAGACAGACAGAGACAGAGACAGACAGAAGACAAACAAAGAGACAGAGACAAGAGAGAGAAAGACAGAGAGAATGACAATGATGCTTTATTTTCCAACGGTAAAAGTTATTGACTGGAAGTCATTTTTCAAACTTGCCATTTGAAAAAAGAGAAAGATATATATATATATTATACATTATATACATATAAGTATATATTATATATATATAATATACATATAATATATATATATAAACTATATATATATATATAATATATATAGAGAGAGAGAGAGACAGAGAGAGAGACAGAGAGACAGAGACAGACAGACAGACACAGAGAGACAGAGACACACAGACAGATAGTGACAGAGACACAGACAGACAAACAGAAGAGCAAGGTCAGTCGCTGAACTCGAAACACTTGACCAGAACCTGACCAAGGGCAGTGACACTGTCCATTGACCCAGACCGCAAAAGAAATGTGAGAATACGCCTGAGAAACGACGAGAGCGATAATGAATTAAAAGCAAGCACGGAAGCAAATCAGCAAGCAAGCAAGCGCACACGCAGCACCGCACACGAAAGAACAACCACAAGCACGCACGTACGCACACAGAAACATTACACGCACACGCAACAAAAACACACACACACACACACACACACACACACACACACACACACACACACACACACACACACACACTCAGACAGACAGATACACACGCAGAGACAGACAAACACAGACACACTCAAACAGACGCAACACACACATATACATTCACTCACACACACATATACACATACACACACACTACACACAGACACACGCACGCGCGTCACACACACACACTCTCGTCACACACACACACACACACTCTCTCTCTCTCTCTCTCTGTCACACACACACACACACACACCACACACACACTCAGACAGACAGATACACACGCAGAGACAGACAAACACAGACACACCAACAGACGCACACACACATATACATTCACTCACACACACATATACACATACACACACACTACACACAGACACACGCACGCGCGTACACACACACACACACTCTCTCTGTCACACACACACACACACACACCCCCCTCCCCGACACACACACACACACACACACACACACACACACACACACACACACACACACACACCACACACCCACACACACACACCACACACCAACGAAGGAACGAGAACAAACAAGGGAGGAAAAGACTCACAAGAGGGGATCCCGGAAGAGGGGAGAGGAGAGGGAGGGGTTGAAAGGTCAAACCATATTAACGATCTCCCCTCCCTCCCTCTCCACTCTTGATGTCACTCCAGCGGACTTAAACCATTATTGCAGTCAATCAATGCTACCAGTGCCGACGACCTTCGCTTCCTGAATCTCTCTCACGTTCCTGCGACCAAAGCAAGTAGGGCAAGCTCATCAATTCTAGCGCACCACTTTCATCCCCTCACTCTTGACATATCAGTGCTAGCCTGGATGGACCACCCAGACCATGCCAAGCCAAGCCCGAGGAGCACAAAATCTGTTATCTGCGAGAGGCGTTAGTTGACAAAAGCTGTCAACAAGACTATAGACGCTATATGATCAGTGTCACTAGATCAGAGAAATGGTGGGAGCAACACCAGTCCACCACCGTCATATTCATCCACAGAGAATTAAGCAGGTTTTGGTCATCTGACCAGAATGCAACTCTACCAATTAACTCAATAGTAATAATATCAACAGATATCTTATTGTTTATTTAACCCTTTGACCCTCGCACCCTGTTCACCGTCATCCTGCATCGTCAACCATGCTATCGAAGCAAAAGAATTAAATCCTTTGACTCCCTCAACCTGTCCACCAGCTTCCGGGATTTGACTCCCTCAACCTTCTGACTGGATGCTGGTGGACAGGTTGAGGGAGTCAAAGGGTTAAGTTTTTGCAGTTGGTGGATTGGGTGCTGGAGTCAAAAGGTTAATTAAAGCGAGAGGCAAAGGAAGGCTTGGATCGGCGCGTTCGGGTGAGCTTGATTCACACGGCACTTCTCTTCTAAAGACCTTCCAGCCTGTCGCTGATCCTTGTCCCCCGCGACACCAATGACGCACAAACAGACAGATGAAAGAAAGAAAAGAGTAGAATAATAATAATGATAATAATAATAATGATGATAATAATAATAAGAAGAAGAAGCAGAAGAAGAAAAACAATAATAAAATAATCACAACAATAATAATAATATGATATTGATAATAATGATGCTGATGATAATGATAAAACATCAACAACAACAATACTACTACTACTACTACTACTATTAAAAATAATAACAAATAATAATAATAATAATAATAATGACGATGCTAATGACGATCATGTTTGTTTTTGTTTTGTTTTTTTGGGTTTTTTTTTGTAGAGCACTATTCTCCAATGTAGCCTGGACTCATTATTACGCATTTTAAATCTGTAAGACACAGAACGTAATATACACTGATGTGCTGATGTCACATACAACATACACACACACGTATCCAAATGAAAACATGCTCACAGGGTCTAACAATGCTTACACATGCCTATGGTCCTAGACGTATCTTTCGTCTTCTTTTACATGTCCGCCTGTATCATCTTTGGGTTTCGTAGGTTGAAACAGTTGACGATCAAGAGCGAGCTGTAATGCCTAAGTGGAGAAATGCCATAAGATGTTAAGGCCTCTTCTGTGCTATCGATTTAGGTCTTCCAGTCTTCCTTGGTATGCCTCTCATTTTAAATCCATATGTCATTTTGTTGTGTGCTTGTTGAGCCAGTTGGTGGGGTTGCATTCTGGTCAATGAATTCCATTGATAAATGTGATGATGGACGGATAATGTTTTCTCGATTTCTCTCATCTTGGTGTTTTGGGTTATATCACATCTGACTTGCTGAAAGCTACTCTCAAGCAAACAATCTTACAAATGGTCACTGTTTGCTCAAAGGGCTTAATCAGGGTTTAGGTCTGGCAAGGGTTTCAGTATCAGTTTCTCAAGATGACGTTTCTGCGCTCGGAATGAATTCCATATGCACTAACGTCACGGGTGCCATGTAATGGAGAAGATCCACCATGATCATGGCACAAAGCCTTAAGCCTGCACATAAAACAATGAGCTGGTCACGTCCTGAGAAACATGACCCACTCAGGGACTGAACCCATAACCTCTGCGTTATGAGCATGATGCTCTAACAACTGAGCTAATGGGCCCCTTAGTTAGACATACGTGAATGTTCCACATCATCATCGTCGTCGTCGTCGTTGTCATCATCATCACCATGTGCCCTGCGCATGGCGTTGGCGATCATGGCCCCCTATATAAATGTATCCTTTGTCGCTGCAAGTACATCTCCAACCCTCTCTGTCCTCATCCACTGCGCAAGTCCGTCCGATATTTTCTATCTGGGTGTACATGGTGCTTTTATTCCCTCCAGCTTTTCTGTTATGACTAGGATGTTTCCACAATGCTGCACAAACAGTAGTTAAAAGTGATAATACATACTGGTGGAGGAGTAGTGGATATCTTGGGTAAACAAATAAAACTTTACATAAAAGTGGCATGAACTGAAAAAAGGGTGGGCAGATTCCTCAGATCAGCCAGCAGTGAATTCCAATAAGAACAGACACTACCAAACGAAACAGAAGCAAGTGTGCGGCAATGCGGTGTCTCCACTGTGAGTGGCCTCACTCATTACTAGGTGAAATGAACATAAGACTTCATGCAAGACTCCTGGCACAGTGTCTTCTGTGAAATGGAATAAACCCTGATGTCTGGCGACAGGTTCCTCCAGAGCTGAACATGCTGTGAGCTCACTGGGGAGACTAGAACCATACACCAACTTTATGGATGCGCCATTAAGGGTGTTGCTTAAAATTCCTGACCGTCACTGCAGGTAGCTCTACCTCTCAGACCTGTTTGACGTCATGCTTTATTATGAATGTAAGCGTAGAGTACAGCCCTGTCATGCAGTCTACACATCTCAGAAGGAGATCCACAGAATTTTGATCATCATCCTCATTATCATGAAATCATCATCCTCATTATCATGAAATCCACAATCATCATAGCACAGTGACATTAATCCTAATTTCTACGGACATTCATGTCCTGATCTCAAGGTGACCTCAGTTCCGATTTTCTTTACCGTTTCTATCATCATCATCATCATCGTCGTCGTCGTCGTCGTCGTCATCATCGTCGTCGGCGTCGTCGTCATCATCATCATCATCATCATCATCATCATCATTATCATCAAGTGCCCTGCCGCATAATAATAATAATAATAATTACAATATTTATATAGCGCAAAATCTTGATAAAATCAAATCTAAGCGCTGAAGCAGACACACACGCAAGCACGCACGCACGCACGCACGCACACACACGCACGCACACACACACACACACATACACACCACACACACGCATGGCTATAAATGGGGAGAAAGAATAAAAGCAATAAAAGCAAGAATAAAAGCAATGGAAAATTATAGAGAGCATAGCATATACAATTATATATTATAACCATGTGATTCCCTCCGAGCGGAGACAGGCTGCAGAGGGGGGTTAGGATTTTATGCGGAGGAGAAAAGGTGAGTTTTGAGAGCGGACTTGAAGGAGACAAAAGTAGGTTGCTGACGGACTGAGAGAGGAAGTTTGTTCCAGGAGAGTGGACCAGAAACAGAGAAGGCTCGTGGACCATAGGTATTGAGCTTAGTGCGTGGAAAGCGAAAAGTCAGAGGATCGGAGGCAGAGCGGAGGGTACGTGAGGGAAGATAGATCTCAAGTAGGCTTGACAGGTAATCGGGGGCTGCGTTATTGAGGCTTTTGTAGCACATGGTGTCTAGTTTGTACTGTATGCGCTTTGATACAGGGAGCCAGTGAAGTTGTGCCAGGAGAGGAGATATGTGGTCAGCTTTTTTCTTTTTGAGTACAAGGCGTACAGCATTGTTTTGAATGCGCTGTAGGATGTGAATGGTGGAGGCAGGAAGACCAGACAGGAGTGAATTGCAATAGTCAATGCGAGACATTATGAAGGAGAGAACGAGTTTTGCAGTTGTTTCGACAGAGAGATACTTCCTGATCAGCCTTATACGATGGAGATGATAGTAGCAAGATCTGGCAGTTTGAGAAACAAAGTTGTTCATGGAGAGGGTAGAGTCAATGCAGACACCAAGGTTTTTAGCTGAATCAGAAATTGGGACTGATGTGTTACATAATGGGAGAGAAAGAGGAGGCAGCTGAGAAAGTTTCTGACGGGTGCCAATGAGGATAGCTTCTGTTTTGTCGTCATTAAGCTGAAGTCTATTGTGTGTCATCCAGTTCTTAATGTCCGAGTAACACTCAGTGGTGCGAGTCAACAGGCGCTGTATATTATCAGGTGAGTCACTGTCTTGAAGTTGGGTGTCATCAGCATAGAAGTGGTGTTTTATAGAATGGGAGTTGATGATGGTGGACAGGGGGGAGGTGTAAAGAGTGAAAAGAACAGGGCCAAGGACAGATCCTTGTGGAACACCACAGGTCAGGTATGCAGGTTGAGAGTAAGTGCCATTGATGAGAACGGTTTGTTTTCTGTTGGATAGGTATGAAATGAACCAAGACAGAGCAATGTCAGAGATGCCAAAAGTATGATGAAGTCTAGAAAGGAGAATACCATGATCAATGGTATCAAAGGCTGCAGACAGATCAAGGAGTGTGAGGAGAGAGACTTTGCCAGTATCAGTTGCAAGGAGGAGATTGTTGAGAATGTGTAGTAGGGCAGTTTCAGTGCTATGGCACTGGCGGTAGGCTGACTGGAAAGGATTGAGAAGATTGTTGGCAGACAGGTGAGAGTTCAGCTGGTTGAGGACGACTTTTTCAAGGAGTTTTGACAAGAAAGAGAGATTAGAGATAGGCCGGTAATTTTTCAGTTCATTTGGATCTAAATTGTGTTTCTTGAGGAGAGGGTGAACAATAGCAGACTTGAAAGAATCAGGGACAGTTCCAGTTTGAAGAGAAGTGTTGATGATGTCAGTGATGAATGGGAGGAGAGTAGGGAGACAGTCGGCGTAGAGAGAACCTGGAAGAGGATCTAGTTCGCAGGTTTTGAACGACATGGATCTGATTGTGTTGAGAATTTCTTCTTGTGAGACTGGGGTAAAAGTAGTAAGAGGTGTGCCAGAGAAGGAAGGGTCAGGTGGGCATGGTTGACAGGGTGTCCTGTCAAGCCTGTCACGAAGAGTTTGTATTTTGGTGGTGAAATAGTTGGAGAATACAGATGGGAGTTCTTCATTTGTATGTTTTGTTGGGAGAGGTAAATCTTTTCGTGTGCCAAGGAGATGATTCATGGTTGTAAAGAGTTCTTTTGAAGAAGAGGCATTCAGGATTTTGGTTTGGAAATAGCTTGTTTTTGCTGATGCAATGAGGGTGGATACTTTTGTTTTAGAGGCTTGGAAAATTTGCCTGTGTACAGTGAGTTTGGATTTGCGCCAGCGGCGCTCTGCTCTGCGGCGGGCACGTTTTGCACAGGCGATCTCATGAGTGAGCCAGGGGGTAGGGGGGCGGTCAGGTAAAAGACGGGTTGTGGCTGGAGCATGAGTGTCCAGAAGATGGTGGAGAGTAGTATAGAATTCATCGGCAAGGTTATGTGACTTTTCAGAAAGGAGACGGGAGGCATCAGATGAAAATGTGGAGAGGTCGATAGATTTGAGATTGCGTCGAGTCACTGTGCGCATGGTACGGGAAGGAGGAGAAATGTCGAGAGAACAGAGAATTGCAGAGTGGTCAGATGGAAGGGCTGAAGTTAGACGGGTAGAAAGAACTAAGCAGTTGTCAGTAGCGGAATTTTGGTGATCACGAGAAATGATCCAGTCAAGAATGTGACCTTTTTGATGGGTTGGTTCAGAAATGTGTTGAGTCATATTGTGATTGGACAGAGAGTTGATGATATGTCTTGTGTCATAACGGTGAGTGTTGTCATAGTGGACATTGATGTCACCTAGAATGATGAGATTTCCAGGTAAGAGACAGTAGTAATCAAGAAGTTGATCAAAGTCAGAGAGAAACATGGATGTGGTGAGCTTGTTGGCAGAGCTAGGTGGAGGTCGATAGACACAGGAGAAGGTGATGGGGTGAGGGGTGGATTGGAAGGATACTTCAACGTGCTCGAAAGAAGGATGGGAGAAAGGCAGAGACTGCGAGAAAGACAGGCGGGAATGGAGTGAGTCGTTGTAGAGGATGGCGATACCACCACCTCGGGATGAGCGATGGAAAGAAGCAAGCCTGTAACCACTCGGAGTGAGACTCACATGTATAGGTTCATGACATGTATAGGTTCATGGCACTGGCAATCATGGCCCTCCACATGCATCTATCCCTTGTTGCCGCAAGTACATTTTTCACCCTCTCTGTCCTCAGCCACCCTGCGAGTCCGTCCGATATTTTCTCCCTGGATCTACCTGGTGTTCTCTTTCCCTCCAGCTTTCCTGTACCGTTTATATATCTGAGATAAATTCAAGTTGGTAACGTTGATGTCAGGTTTTCATGGGAGCTGTCGCTGCTGGGGCGTGGGGATGATCTCCTTACAGGAATGAAAGGGGAGATGATTCGCTCACTCAAGTCCAATTCGGTGATTGAACGATAAATGTTTTTAGCAGGGGACGTCACACGGTTATTGTTATTGTTATTTTTGTTTAAAGCCCAGCCGACTGCATAGAGCCATATCAGGGCTACGACCATTTCAAAGCATATACAATACTTCATCAGGAAAAGAAAAAAGGAAAAGAAAGTCAAATACGCATATCAATGCATGTGTGTATATAATCAAAGGAGACGCCCCCGGCGTTGACCACTCGGTCCGATTTATCGCACAAGGGACTCAAAAACTACAAATTTAAACATAACTAAGGACACTAAAACATATATAAAAACGTGCCTGAATTACCAAAAATTGCTTCCGCATATCTCATTTCTCTAGAGCCAAAAATGCACTTAATGTATGTACCCAATTATCAATCCCTAGAGAAATATTAAGAATTTATCGAACACATACAGATGAATGGACTAGCAAAGCAGAAATTGATAGGAAGAAATGACAGAAAGCAAAGGAACAAGGCAGAAACAAAGAGAGTGACAGAAAAGAGGAAATTTGTAGCATAGAATTTCAAGAAGGTGGGGATACTATTTATACTGAAAGAGCCCCATACATCCACACGTATGGAGTCTGCTTGATAACATGTAACAGAATAGGCACTGTTGAATTCCACGAAGTTTACAATCATACATAGGGGGCTTAGTAGGCAGTGAGCTAAGTAATCTGTATCAGAACAGGCACTACTAAACTCCACAAAGATTTCCTGTTATACACAAGGGCTTAAAAAGGCAGTGTGCTTAGTAAGCGAAATCAGAACAGGCACTACTGACCTCCACAAAGTTTTCCTGTTATACATAGGGGCTTAACAGGCAATGTGCTAGGTAAGCTTTATCAGAACAGGCACTAGTACTACTGAACTCCACGAAAGTGACATGCCAACAGTGCTGAATCTCCTCTAGGTGGGTGGCTTGACATCGTTCGTTCCTATGGGTTTCCTAGCACTGGGGACTTCGCGCGAATAAACTTGGGGTTGGTGGTGTTCTGAGGAGCCGGCATGGGGTCAACGCCACAAGAGCGGCACAGATGGCACAAGGAAGAAAACAACAACAACAACAAAAAAACAAACAGCGGATGTGTGAGGGCTGGAGGAGTACAATGAGGGCAATGCCAGGGCACTGGGAAGTCCAAGGGAAACACGTTTAACAGCGAATTTAATCTGTTCTGTCTTTTAACTGCGACTGAGGCTGAGCCGTTAACGATTACTGATCTTACTTCCACCACACACACACACACACACACACACACACACACACACACACACACACACACACACACAC
>JAPXFY010000019.1:34544535-34549535 GCA_030674185.1 Monoplex corrugatus | reverse complement strand
ATTATCAATCCTAAAAGAAGTACGGTACGTAAGACTTTATCGAACACATACAGGTGAATGGACCAGCTAGGCAGAAAGTGATGGAAGAAATGACAGAAAGCAAAGGGGGAAGAAAGAAACAAAGAGTGTGACAGAAAAGAGGAAATCTGTAGCACATAATTTGCGGAAGGTGGAGATACTACTTATACTGAGTCCCCGGCATTCCCACGGGGGAGACACTGAACTGTAGCTGTCCCACAATTCAGTCCTATTTGACCAGGACTGAGTTTTGGCCGTTTCTCTGGCAGCATGTTCAGACTCTTCACAGTTTCCCAGCACTAGAAAACAACATATGTGTTGCGTTCCTCCAAAAATTTTAACCCAAAAAAACCACGTAATCCTCAGAAATAAAAACAACTCTGCTGACCAATCAACATCACCCCTTGTTCTAGTAGATAAACCGGGTCATTTTAATTGGTCGGTGAAGTTTTCGTCACAAAGCCGAGGTTCACTTCGGCGAGTGCATCGAGTAACGTCCCTTGACAGATCGGGCATTGACCACAAACTAAGTTCAGTGCAGACCACAAATGAGAAAAGAACATTAATGAACTTTTATTATCTTCTGAAAATTTAAGGTATGGGCCGGCCCGATGTTTCCAAGAAAGGGGATGAGGCATTCACCCTTCTAGCCAAAAAACTTTTTGGGAAGATGAGGCGCCAATGGCAGAGGGCGCAGCCAGGAAATGTACCCTTGTGCAGGCGCGCGAGCGCGCGGGTGTGTGTGTGTTTGTGTGTGTGCGTGAGCGTGTGAGTGTGTGCGTGCGTGTGTGTGTGTGTGTGTGTGTGTGTGTGTGTGTGTGTGTGTGTAAGTGTGTGTATGAGTAAGAGAGAGAGTGTGTGTGTATGCGTTTTGTGTGTGTGTGCGTGTGTGTGTGTGTGTGTGTGTGTGTGTGTGTGTGTGTGTGTGTGTGAGTGTGTGTGTGAGTGTGTGCGAGTGTGTGTGTGTGTGTGTGAGTGTGTGAGTGTGTGTGTGTGCGCGCGTGCGTGCGTGTGTGTATGTGTATTTGTGTGTGTGCGCGTGCGTGCGTGTGTGTATGTGTATTTGTGTGAGCGTGCGTGCGTGTGTGTGTGTGTGCGTGCACGTGCGTGCGTGCGTGCGTACGTACGGTGTGTGTGTGTGTGTGTGGTGAGTGTGTGTGTGTGTGTGTGTATGAAAGCGTGTATAAGTAAGAGAGAGTGTGTGTGTGTATGTGTGTATGTGTATACATGTGTGTGTGGCGCGTGCGTGCGTGCGTGCGTGGGTACGTGCGTACGTGCGTATGTGCGTGCGTGCGTGCGCTTGTTTGCTGAAAAAAATATTATCATCGCCAAAGGTCATAAATGTTGTGATTACTTCCAATCACACGTAACATTTAAAAAAAAAAAAAGACTTCTTCTAAGTAGAATACTTCCATCACACCCAATCTACGTTAGAACACTTCCATCACACTCAATCTACGTTAGAACACTTCCATCACACCCAATCTACGTTAGAACACTTCCATCACACCCAATCTACGTTACAATCAAACTAACAAAAGCCCATTAGAATAACAGTAACAACAACAAAACTGGCATACAAAACGATAACATGGTGCCAGCAGAATTACGCTTGTAATTGGTTCAGTTTCAATTTCTCAAATGTCTCCGTGTTTCCATTTCCATATGCTCTGACGTCACAGTTGCCATGTGATGGAAAGATCCAGAATGATCTAGACACAAGCCTTAAGCCTGCACTTAAACCCATGAGCTGGCCAGGTCCTGAGGTCCTACCTAGATAATTCCATAACCCTCTCCCTCGCTTCAAATTCATATTCACTGTTTTTTAAAACCAAGATTTCAGAAAGGCAGAAAGGCTACTTGGTCTTCAGGGGGTGGGACCTGGGAAATCAACCTACCTCTCCAACGTTTTTTACCAAGGCAGCCGGGCAATACCCTGCTCTTCATGATTTTCAACTGCCGTGGGATCTTTAGCTTGCGCAGCCATAAGGCACACATGTCCGACTCGTTTTTTGACCCCTTCCGAAGGACTAGACGCTCAGTTCAATTTTCTGGTCAAACTGAGAAGAAAAGTCGCAAAGACAATCAGACTGCAAAGAAAGGAAAGTCTGATATTGCTTCTTAACCCGTGGCCAAGAATAAACTAAAAAAAATTCTCATGACCCCCCCCCCCCCCCCTGATATTTCTATCAAAGTAGGAAAAGAAAGATTGTTAACATGACACTTGCTTTTGTTCGCTTCATTCAAGAGAGGAGTGGCAGACTGGTTCAGACGATCGCCTGCCAATAACCAAACTCGAGGTTCCTGGGTTCGCTCCCCGTAGAGGCCTCGACTTTTCTCCTTAGTTTGACCGGAAATTGAATTGAACGTCTAGTCCTTCGGAAGGAGACGAAAAATGAGTTGGACCCCTGTGCCTCTGGCTGCGCACGCTAAAGATCCCACAGCAGTTGAAAATCGTGAGGAAGAGGAAGAGCAGGGCATTATCCGGCTGCCTTGGTTTAAAACACTAGAGTGATAGGTTGGTTTTCCAGGTCCCACCCATTAAAGACTAGTTAGCCTTCTTGCCTTTCTGAAATCTTTGCAAAAAAAAAAAAAATGTGAATATGAATATGAATTTGAAGCGAGCGAGAGGGGATAGGCGCCGCCCTCTGGTGCTGGCCTCGGGAAAAATTGAGGTCTCTGCCACCTCACTCCCCTACGATCCCAGGGTTATGGCACTATCTACGTAGGACCTCAGGACCTGGCCAGCTCGTGGAGTTATGTGCAGGCTTTGGGCTTGTGCCGTGATCATTCTGGATCTTCTCCGTCACATGGCACTTGTGACGTTAGTGCATATGGAATTCATTCCGAGCGTGGAGACGTCATCTTGAGAAACAGAAACAGAAACTGAAACTGAAACCGTTCTCTTCATTAAAGGGCAGATGACTCTTTTTTTTTTTCTTTTTTTTTTTCTCTTACTCCATCTCTCTGCCGGTCTCTGGGTGGGAACTGTCTTAAAGTTCAGGCCTGTCAATTCTTGGATGCTGAGTCTCCATTTCTTCTTCTTCTACCTTCCTCTCCCTCTTCCTCTTCCTCTTTCCCCTGCATGATGATGATCTTTGCAGGGCCTTCAGATCTTGTGACAAGTCCGTGACACTTCATCTTATGTCTTTTTACTGTATTCAGGCGTTTAAATGGGCCAACAGCTTGTCTGATTCTTCTGAGAACAGTCTCGTTGATGATGTGGTGGGTGAATGAGAGGCGTAGAAGTCTTTGATACACCCCATTTCCATAGCTCGGGTCCTTTTCTGTAAACCAGCTGTGAGAATCCATGTTTCAACAGCGCAAAGGAAAACGAATAGACAAGGGAACGAGCGCACCAGTCTTGCATTTAATTATAGCTGAGTGAGATGTCTTTCAATATTTTCTATAATCATGATAGGGAGTTTGATTTTTATCAGGAGACAGAGAAGACGGCTCTGTGTGTGTGTGTGTGTGTGTGTGTGTGTGTGTGTGTGTGTGTGTGTGTGTGTGTGTGTGTGTGTGTGTGTGTTGAGTGTGTTGTGTGTGTGTTGGTGTGTGTGTTGAGTGTGTTGTGTTGTGTGTGTGTGTGTGTGTGTGTGTGTGTGTGTGTGTGTGTGTGTGTGTGTGTGTGTGTGGCGTGCGCGCGCGTGCGTGCGAGCGTGTGTGTGTGTGTGGGGGGGGGTAAATAACACGAAGCTCAAACGAAAAGTCTGGCCCATAGAACGCTTAAAGCAAAAAGAAGTGGTTGGGAAAACACAGACGTTGGTAAGAGTGGAGGTGGTAGTGGGAAGAGGGAAGGGTGGTGGTGGTGATGGTGGTGATAATGATGGTGGTGGTGATGGTTTAAGACGTGGAGATGGCAAGAGATGGCACACGTGCCTTCACTGCCACAGCACAGACAGGAGGAATTACAAAAGTGATGACAAGGCCTGCATGGAAAGAGATCTCAATCTGTCTGGGCGGGGATTTTTCCTTTTCTTTTCTTTGTGTGTGTGTGCCTTCTCTCTCTCTCTCTCTCTCTCTCTCTCTCTCTCTCTCTCTCTCTCTCTCTCTCTCTCTCTCTCTCTCTCCTCTCTCTCTCTCTCTCTCTCTCTCTCTCTGTGTTTTGTTGTGTTGTCTAGTATCTAGGGAAATCTTCTGTCGTTATTGCTGTTTTCACCCGTATCTTCTGCTCTGTTCTTGTGCCACTACCCCAAAGCATATCTCTGTTCTGCTCTCCAACACACCCTTAAACCAACCTGTTGTACTGTTAATTTTGTTTAAAAGCCAGCCGACTGCGTGGCGCCATATCAGGGCTATAACCGTTTCAAAACATACACAATACTTCAACAGGAAAAAAAAAAAGGAAAAGAAAAGTAAGTACGCATATCAATGGATTTGTGCACATTATCTAAGAAATACCCCTGGCGTTGGTTGACCACTCCGTCCAATTTCTCGCACGTGAGATTTAATAAACATACATGAATACAAATTCAAACATAATTAACCATAACTAAGGACACTAAAACATATCTAAAAACGGGTCTAAATTACATCAAATTGCTTCCGCATATCTCATTTTCCTCGAGCCAAAAATGCACTTAACACACGTACCCAATTATCAATTCTAAGACAAAGTACGTAAGACTTTATTGAACACATACAGGTGAATGAACCAGCAAGGCAGAAAATGATAGGAAGAAATGATAGAAAGCAAAGAAGAAAGAAAGAAAGAAACAACGAGAGCGACAGAAAAGGGGAAAATTCTAGTACAGTGTCCAGAATGTGGGGATACTATTTGTACTAAAAGTGCCCCTAGCATCCACACGGGGTATTCAAACCAGCTGAAGTCACCATGAGAGTGGAAGGGGCATGAAGAGCCAAAGAGTCTGGAACAATTTTTGACAATGCTATGATCATGAGAATCGGAATTATAGTTTCAGTTTCAGTTTCACTTTATTAAGATGACATCTCCGCGCTCGGAATGAACTCCACATGAG
>JAPXFY010000019.1:34522035-34524535 GCA_030674185.1 Monoplex corrugatus | reverse complement strand
CATCCAGATCATTCATTGTCATCATCATGTGCCCTGCCGCATGGCGTTGGCGATCATGGCCCTCCATATGAATCTACATGTATTCTTTGTCTCTGCAAGCACTTCTCCCACCCTGTCTGTCCTCAGCTACTCTGCAAGTCCGTCCAATATTTTCTCCCTAGGTCTCTAGCTGGTGCTCTTTTTCCCTCCAGCTTTCCTGTTGTGATTAGGCGCTCTAATGTCTCTTGCCTCATAAAATGTTGCTTGTCTTTTTAATTTATATTTCTTCCAAATCTTTCTCCTCGGTTCAACTTTCGGACGGGCCACGGTTTTTCATTTCATAGTCGAGTCTCTTCCCCCTCTCGTGTTCCAGTTCAAGGGTTTTGCACAGGTTCAAGGAGTCTGCTAGATAACTGCTGGCAGATTTGGGTTCTGCACGCATGGAACTGTTCGAGGGATATGAATCCCTCTTGAACAAAGTTCAAACTCCAGATGCTAAACTCTCTCCACAGCTTCCCAAAGACGAAGCATGACAGTCTTTAACGCGGGATGAAGAACGAGTTCTTGAATGTTATATAGAACCGAAACTGTTATACGGTTATGAGGCGTGGACAGTCAACAAACAAAGCCAGAACAAGATTGAGCCAGCCGAGATGTGGTTTCTATGAAGAATGTTCAGAGTTCCATGGACAGCAAAGAAAACAAACGAGAGAACATGAAAGTTGGAGGTAAAGATAACACCTGGTAGACCCAGGGGGAAGTATTGGACGGACCTGCAGGGTGGCTCAGGACGGAGTGGGCGGAGGATGTACTTGCAGCTACAAGGGATAGGATCGAATGGAGGGCCATGATCGCCAACGCCACGCGGCAGGGCACATGATGATGATGATGAAAGAACGATCAGACACGCAAAAATCCGCTCCTATTGTTAGGTAGGTGGGTTTATATGCATGACTTTATATACTTAGATAGGGAGTGTTTACAGAAGCTCTACTCCGCGTCACAAGAACTGCCAACTCGTCGATGCACGTCTGATAACATCTTATCGAGATACTTTGCCGTATTGGTATATTTCATTGAAAACGGCATACACGACAATATCTACGAAATCTAAAGCTTAACTTAGAAGATAGGGAGTGCTCGCAAAACCTCTAGTCTGCGTCACAAGAAGAACTGCCAACTCGTCGATGCACGTCTGTTAACGCCCTATCGGTATGCTTAGCTGTATCGGTATATTTCACTGAAAACTGCATACAAGAGAATATCTATGAAATCTTAAGTTTAACGTTTCAACATTTTGCTTCGGAAGATTGTAAATGTTTACAAAATGAAAACTAAAAGGTACGATGACACAGCGAAAAGTAAAAGGTGACGATTAAGTTATAAATGCACGTTTTGAAAATTCCCTGATACAATTTGGCCTCCTTTAAGTTTTTCTCCCTTTCTCAATCTTCTTTTGATTTCGTCCGCTTTTACAGTGGACAACGATACATTTTTCTGCACCCCAACAGATTATTTGAAGCCATTTCATCATTTCGGTAGACAGTCTTATTTTAATCTTATGTGCACTAAAGAAAATACCTTTTTAATTCATTCTATAGGAATAAGTTTTGCAGTCTTATTTTAATCTTATGTGCACTAAAGAAAATACCTTTTTAATTCGTTCTATACGAATAAGTTTAGTGATATTTCTAGACCGGAAGGAATGTACATGAAGTATTAAATGGAATGTACTAATTTTTGTATGGCTATGCGCGTTGGCTGACCACCGGTGCCAGTAATGAAATTCATCTAACAGATCCGGCTTACGCTATCCCCCCCCCCCCCCCCCCCACCTTTCAAGAATTCACACATTGGCTCAAGAATTCACTGTCAAGAATGAACTAAGCCAACACCCGACGCTAGGTGCTTCTGGAGAGAAGTTGTGAAGTCGGCATGTTTGGGCTGGAAAACACCTGCTTCTGTACCGAAACGGCTAATCCACCGATAACACACGTCCCTTTTCTGCGGGCTGGCTGGTTCTGCGAATTGTTCTAGTTATTGTTGTTTAAAGTCCAGCCGACTGCGTAGAGCCATATCAGGGCTATAACCGCTTCAAAACATACAAAACTTCAACAGGGGAAAAAAAAAAGAAAAGAGAATTAAGTACACATATCAATGCATTCGCGCACATAATCTAAGGACTTACCCCTGGCGTTGACCACTCCGCCCAACTTATCGCACAGGGGATTTAAAAAACACACCTGAATACAAATATAAGCATACATAAGGACACCAAAACATACATAAAAACAGGCATAAATTACCTAAAATTGCTTCCGCATATCTCACCTCTCTAGAGCCAAAAATGCACTTAATACATATACCCAATTATCAATCTTATGAAAAAGTACAAAGATTTTATCAAACACATACAGGTGAATGGACCAGCAAGGCAGAAAATGATAGGTAGAAATGACAGAAAGCAAAGGAACAAGGCAGAAACAAAGAGAGTTACAGAAAAGAGGACATTTCTAGCACA
>JAPXFY010000019.1:34497035-34517035 GCA_030674185.1 Monoplex corrugatus | reverse complement strand
TCGTAGTAGTAGTAGTATCATTATCATAATTATGAGACAGAGAAAATGAACGACGGAAAGTACAGAGAGAAAGAATAAGACAGTTTTTGCGAATGGAAATATCTAAAATCTTTCGATACTTCTCCTCTCCTTAACCCCCACTCTCTCTCTCTCTCTCATACACATACACACGTGCGCGCGCACAGACAGAGAGAGAGAGAGAGATGCACACACGCATATATATATATATATAATTATTATATATATATATATATATATATATATATATATATATATATATATATATACATAATACACACAAAGATAAACACGATTCGATTCAGTTCAATTCAACAACCATTTTACTGTTAGATTAGCTAATGGTTGGACACACACACACACACACACACACACACACACACACACACACACACACACACACACACACAAACTCTGTCTGTCTGACTGTCTGTCTGTCTCTCTCTCTCTCTCTTTTTTTTTTTTTACATACACACACACACACACACACACACACACACACACAACACACACACACACACACACACACACACACACACACACACACACACACACTTTCACCCGTGATGAAGAAGGCTGCAGCAACCTGTGAAGTGGACATGAATTAGTCGCCCGATTTATCCGACAGTAAACAAAAGCAGCCAAACAAAGATGTTAGACTCCTCTTGCATGCCAAGCCATTGGGTGGTACATGGTGCATCAACAACGCTCACACTTCATATAAACGTTACGTTGTGATCATCCTGTTTCATAATTGGTTTTCATGTTGTTGTTCTTGTTGTCTGGTGTTGTTGCTGCTGTTGTTGTCGCTTATATCTCGTTGGTTTTGAGTTGGTTGTTGTTCGTGTAGTTGTGGTTGTTTTGTTTGTTTGTTTGTTGTCGTTGTTGTCTCGTTGTCACATATATTTTATAAATATCATGCCTTGATCATCACCGTTTCTTTCTGCGTCTGTTTTGATGATGTTGATGGTGATGATGGTGTTGTTGTTGTTGTTGTCGATGTCATCGTCGTTGTTGTTGTTGGGAGGTCTATCCTTGACTTACGTTGTTGTTGTTGGGAGGTCTATCCTTGACTTATTTTATTACTATCATTATTGAGAGAGAGAGAGAGAGAGAGAGAGAGAGAGAGAGAGAGAGAAGAGAGAGAGAGAGAGAGAGAGAAGAGAGAGAGAGAGAGAGAGAGAGATAGAGCATATACAGACAGAACAAGAGGCAGCTTGTGAGAAAGACATTATCTGAAATCTACTGATACTCCGACATCCTACCCCCCTCTCTCTCTCCCCTCCTCTCTCTCTCTCTCTCTCTCTCTCTCTCTCTCTCTCTCTCTCTCTCTCTCTCCCCTTAGTTTTAATGTTAGCTCTTTTGCGGTATCCTATTTCCTGATGTTTTCAAATAAGTAGACTACCAACGGCAGATAAGCAAGCAGGTCTATGTACTAATATTCATATCGTTGGCAAATGAAGTTTCCTTTCGTTTCATTTTATTTTTCTCTCACTCGCATACACATCAACATAATCTTCACCAGTGATAACAAAGGGTTGCAAACACACGTGAGGTGAATATGAATTAGTTACCCGATTTGTCTGACAGAAAATGGAAAAGGGGGGAGAAGAAAGGACGCGAGCGAGAGTCCCCATGTTAACGAAGCCCTGCTGTTTTTGTCGCCAGGTCATAAACAAGAGACAGGAAAAAACAAAACACACACAAAAAAACACCAATATCAGTTCTACATTACACGGAAGTATTGTGATCCTGTCTGTGTGTCTGTCTTTCTGTTTGTCTGTCAGTCTGTCTATCTGTCTGTCTGTCTTCTACCTATCTGTGTGTGTGTCTGCCTATTTGTCTGTCTGTACATGTCTGTCTGTATATCTATCTGTCTGTCTGTATGTCTGTCTGTCTGCCTGTCTATCTGCCTGTTGGTCGGTCTGTCTGTCTATCTATATCTGTCTTCTGTTTGTGTTTGTGTTTGTTTGTCTGTTTGTCTGTCTGTCTATCTGGCTGTCCGTCCTGTTGGTCTGTCTATATATCTATGTCTGTCTGTACATGTATGCATATCTATCTATATGTCTGTCTGTCTTTCTTTCTATCTGTTCATCTGTCTGTTTCTCTATTTGTCTGTCTGTTTTTCTGTCTGGCTATCCGTCTGTCTGTCTATCTGTCTGTCTATCTGCCTGTCTGTCTGTCTGTCTGTCTGTCTGTCCGTTGATTTATTACTACAGTGAATGGATACCTGACGCTGTTTCATAAGGAAAAGGAAAAGCAGCGAGGGTGAGGAGAGGGACCTGATTTCATAAGGCCGAACTACACACGTAAGAGATCTCAACCACCTCACTCCCCAACGACCTTGCCGTCATGGGATAACTTTTTATTCATTATCATACTATTGTTGTTTTGGTTGGTTGTTGTTTTACTGTTGTTATGGTGGTGATGGTGTGTGCTGCTGCTGCTGTTGTTCGCACACTTGACTAACTGGACGTCAGAATCAAAGGGCAACAACTGCACTTAGCTTCAAAAATTGGATACTTCGTTCTCTTATCTACCGAGATATAGCCCTAATATAGCTCTACGCAGTCGGCTGGGCTTTAAACAACAATAACAACAATCTACCGAGATTGACAAAAAAATAACAGAGTATATTACTAAGACCAAAAGACCTATATTTTGACCAAACCAATAATCATGGCTCAGGCCAAAAGGCCTATATAGTGACCTAACCAATAATCAGAGCTGAGACTAAAAGGCCTATATTGTGACCTAACCAATAATCATGGCTGAGGCCAAAACGCCTATATTGTGACCTAACCAATAATCATAGCTGGGGCCAAAAGGTCTATATTGTGACCTAACCAATAATCATGGCTGAGGCCAAAACGCCTATATTGTGACCTAACCAATAATCATAGCTGAGGCCACAAGGTCTATATTGTGACCTAACCAATAATCATAGCTGAGGCCACAAGGTCTATATTGTGACCTAACCAATAAGCATTCTATTAAAGCACCCGAGTGAAAATCCCTACGGAAACAACAGTAAGGTTCATCAGTACAATCTTTGTAACTTACCAGTGAATCTTTAAACCAGCACCGACTTACCAGTGCCAGTCCTGGACTTAAACAAAGACGATGATGACACATCAACAACAACAATAACAACAACAGCAGAAACAATAACAACAACAAACAAACAAACAAACTTGAAAAATTAAAACTGATCACAACGAGCAAGATAGATAATTATTTCAGACGAAAGCAGGCGACACTAGAAGAAGATATATCATCAGAATCGCTGAGATCAAGAGATGGTTAGGAACGATCCATCTGATCAGTACGCAAGTAAACCAGCCAGTCCCTCGAATCTTCAGCACCAGATACTCCAGCTTCAGAACCAGACGAAGACCCTGACAGCAGTGGGCAGAGACAGATTGCTTTGTTTCTTTGACACTCATGCTTCGCTGTCAGGTGGAATTGGATTTTAACGCCACGTCAATTCAACGGTTATCTAAAAGCGGTTACAAAAAACAAAACAAAACAAAACAAAAAGCACCTTCCTTTGCAAGGCATAGCCTTCTGCCCTTCACACACACACACACACACACACACACACACACACACACACACACACACACACACACACACACACACACACACATATATATATATGCAATGGTTCCACACTCCCACCCATCCATCTTCCCACTCTCTCTCTCTCTCTCTCTCTCCTCAACCACACCCACAACACACACACACACACACACACACACACACACACACACACACACACACGCACACAACATGTGCGCACGTGTACTCATACACACACGCTCGTAACCGTACACATACATAACACACAGATATATACACATACTCACCATCACCCTGGCCCCTCCCTCCCACACACAGCGTTACTCTCTCTCTCTCTCTCTCTCTCTCTCTCTCTCTCTCTCTCTCTCTCTCCCTTCCATCCCTCCTTTTCTCTTTCTCTTTCTCTCCTTAATACAAACACACACGCACGACTACTTATACAAGTTTAACCTTATTTGTGACGTCAAACACCTACTGAAGCTAATGGATTTGATCCGATCTCCCGTCAGCAACCATCTCAGATGAGACAGCCCACTGACAAAACCACTCTATAGAGAAGCAAGGTGGGGGATTAATCCTGCACTGAGTCAACAGAACAACAAGTCTGTTAAGATGGACTGTAAGACGGTTAGATTTCACTAAGCTTACCCCAAGAACCCACAAGAAGAAACATGTGAAGCCAACGCTCAGCCTACTGAGCTGAAGCTTAAGCTGAAGTGACGCCGTCAGGAAGAAGAATATCCGGAGACGAGATCCGGACAGGACCCCTCGCTTCCTATACACGAGACTGACCAGGAGATCGCCACTCACTGACTCCTAGGCATTAACTGGACACAAGAACATACGTGGTCTGCACTGTCTTAATGCTGGGTTGGTGAAGGGTGAGCGGTTCCCCATACACACATGACGACGAAAAATGTGTCCACTGACAGAAAATATCAGCAAATACAGAAGAACAGAATGACATTGCATATTCAATATTTTAAAAATCCAAGGCTAGCGCCTGTCTTGTACTTTCTATTAAATTTGCGTGCTTATTCCACTTTTCTGTTTTCTCTGGTTCCTATTTGTAAACATTGGTATGTTTATTGGCAAACAATTTCGAGGAATTCACAGAATCGCAATGGTTTTACAACTTAGAAATTTTAAACAAAAGATAACGAATTCTATCCAGGAATCACCACACAATGAGAACTTCCCAATGCTGACAGAGTAGAATGACACAGACTTCATGACTTGTTTGGATTGGAAAGTGGGATGCTGGTTTGATGTAAAACTCAAAAGTCAGAACGTTTAAATTGATGAGGTCTCTGACTATTACAATAGGAGCGAAGAAAATAGAAAACAAATCCAACAGTAATGATAACAAGTAATCAGTTTGACGTAAGACTGTGTTGTTTGTGCCATGTGAGTGTGAGAGACAGAGAGAGAGAGAGAGAATGTGTGTGTGTGTGTGTGTGTGTGTGTGTGTGGTGTGTGTGTGTGTGTGTGTGTGTGTGTGTGTGTGTGTGTGTGTGTGTGTGTGTGTGTGTGTGTGCGTGCGCACCTGCGTGAGTGTGAGACAGAGACAGACAGAGAGACAGAGACAGACAGAGCCGCGACGACTGATAAACCAAAGTCGCTGTAACATTACAGCGGCTGCCTGCTGTGATGCAAGGATGTTACCGTCACCAGAAGTTAAACAAGAAACAGCCGAGGGTGCTGGGTGAGACCCAGAGCAACAATGCCTCACCACCGGCCAAACAATCACCTCACAGCTCCCCATGCCACACAGCAGCCATCTCGCCAAGCAAAAGGAAGTGTCCATGCCCTGCATGACCAGAAACTTACATTGGCCAAGCGTCTGTTCTTTCTAGGACCCTGTGTCCACTTAGTGACAATACCCACCCACGGCAATTTATACAGGACACTGACCAGCAGACCGGTTGCTGACTCGTCCGTGGATTGGGAGAACACAGAAGAAAAAAAAAGCGGCCTTAATATCCCGGCTGTCGGCTAAGTGCTTCATAATACGAGTGGATCGAGTGTCTCTCCCAACTGGCAGAAATCATGACTGCAGTGAATCATCATCGTTAACGACATACTTTACTACAACAGGCGAATGGTACACAAGTGTTATCTGTTATCATCCATAAAATCTGAGGTAATTGACCGACTATTCGAAGCACGGCGAAGCTAGAAAACAAAAGAAGATATTTTCTGGTGGAACCACTGAGCTAAGCATCTTAGGCACATTCTGTGCGTGGAACTCATAGCACAGCTTCCCAAAGTGTTATTCATAAACTGCTGACAAAACACGAAGGATCATCGCACTAAGGCAGTTTTATTCGTGTTCATCCCCCCCCCTCCCCCTCTCAAATGGTCTGTGTCACCTCAATGGCCACAGAAACTGGGCAGGTTTTACAAAACTATGACGGTAACACAAAAGATGATAATCATGATGATGTGGAATTTCATCCAGGATTGAAACTGCTTGACAGGGCTGTACTCTGCTCTTACTCCCCTCAAGCCCGATCCATGCTTAGTGTTGAGCGTGACGTGGGTTCATTGGGAAGATGGGACCACGCACTCGAGTCTTATCCATTTCACGGATGTGTGTTCGAGGGCGTCACTTAACCCTTCGACTCCCACACCCTATCCACCAACTGCAAAAGCTTAACCCTTTGACTCTCTCATCCTACCCACCAGCTTCGTGCAGGAAGCTGGTGGATAGGGTGAGATAATCAAAGGGTTACATTTTTCATTTGCGAGCACGGCTGACAATGCAGGATGCTGGTGGACAGGGTGCGGGAGTCAAAGGGGTTAAGTGACGCCCTCAAACACACATCCGTGAAATGGATAAGACTCGAGTGCGTGGTCCCATCTTCCCAATGAGCCCACAGCACGCTCAACACTAAGCATGGATCGGCTAGGGCCGAAAATTCATACAAAGATTTCGACAAGACTGATAGGGATTCGAACCCAGAAGCTTCCAATCGGTAGTCCGTTGCGCTAACCACTGCACCACGATGATTGGTAAACGTGAGCTCCATTGTTTTACACAGCGATATAATTTTGCCTACGCTTTCTGACAGAGAACAAGTACCATCACCACTTCCAAACAACACAACGTTTTGGTACTGTTTGAACACAAGACCTGTGTGTTGTACTTCTGGCACTTTGGTTTTTGTTTGTTTGTTTGTTTGTTTGTTTGTTTGATGGCTTGTTGGCTTGTTAGTTTATTTGTTTGCTTTTTAATTTGTTTTTCTAAAACGATTTTTTTCTGGTCACATCTTCCTGGCCGCTGAAATGGCCACAGTCAAGGACGCTTTTTCACAATGCTATGGTGGGTAACACATGAGAATGGAACGAGACTAATGATGCTGTCGGAACTTTCTGTGTTGATACCGATCACAATAATGGTGTTGATAACGATCACAATAATGATAACGACTCTTTATTTTCCATTGATAGAAGGTTGGTTGTTTGTTTCTTTTTTTTGGGGGGGGGGGGGTGGATGGGTTTGTTTTTTTTTTGTTTGGATTTGGTTTTTTGTTGTTGTTGTTTTGTTCTGTTTGTTATTTTTTGTTTTGTTTTGTTTTAGCTAAAGGCCATATTGCAAACTTGCCGTTGCTTGCATGATGGGTTTTTCATATTTCCACAAGCCAGCCACTGACATGACTTACAGGATCTTTAATAACGCGAACGTTTTGATATTCTGCATGCATTCACACACAACAAAGGGGATTTAGGAACTGGCAAGGTGTGCACACATGATGACCTGAGAGATCGGGACTATCTCCACCCTTTACCCACCAAGCTGCAGGTGTTAGGCTGGATCGAACTATGTATTCTATGCTTCCTTTCATAATGAATATTATCCTGGCCTCAACTAGACCAGAGACACACAGATACCTGCAATGCCGGTCAGGACATTTGAGTTACATCTTCAATTACACTTCTGTAAAATGATGAGACTATTCTGACAGGGCCAAAAATAAATACATAAAAAAAACAAAAATAGAAAATAAAAAATAAAAGCCAGAGTGGTCCCAGTCTTCCTAATGAGCCCACAGGACACTAAATTCTAGATAAGAAGTACCCGTGGCGGCGAAAACAAACAAAAACAGCAAAAGCCACAGTGGTCCCAGTCTTCCTAATGAACCCACAGCACACTGAAGTCTGGTAAGAAGTACCCGTGGCAGCAGCAAAAACAAACAAACAAACAAAAACACACAAACCAAAGCAACGAAAACCAGAGGGGTCCCAGCCTTCCTAATGAACCCACAGCCACAAAACTCTGGGTAAGAAGTACCCATGGCAGGCGAAAGCAAAAACAAACAAACAAAAACAAAAACAAACAAAATCAACAAAAGTCAGATTGGTCCCAGCCTTCCTAACGACCCCACAGCACACTAAACTTGCGTAAGAATTTACCCGTGGCGGCAAAGCAAACAAACAAAACCAAACAAACAAAAACAAACAAACAAAACAACGAAAACCAAAATGGTCCCAGTCTTCCTAATGAGCCCACAGCACACTAAACTCTGGTAAGAAGTACCCGAGGAGGCGAAAACAAACAAAAACAAACCAAAACAACAAAAGCCAGAGTGGTCCCAGTCTTCCTAATGAGTCCGCAGCACATTTAAACTCTGGATAAGGAGTACCCGTGGAGGCGAAAACAAACAAAAACAAACCAAAACAACAAAAGCCACCGCGGTCCCAGTCTTCCTAATGAGTCCACAGCACACTAAACTCTAGGTCAGAAAAACCGTGACAGCCGAAATATCCTACACTGATTTTGACAGGACTGACCTGCGAAAGCTACCTCCAAGCAGTGCGGTCAAAGAGACTATACCTACGTAAGAACTATTCTCTTTGGTGGGATGATCATCCCCAACCCCACCAGGCCGCAGATGGCAGATGGCAGATGGCAGATGGCGGATGGTGAAGGGCCCTCAGATACAGGGATTAGACGCGAAGTAAGCCAGACTTGTCTGGACGAAAATGCATTCCCAAATGGTGATGTTTTCTATCAGAACGGCAAAGCCACAATTAGAAAATGCCATATGTCCAATGACGGTGACATCAGGGAATAAGAGCCGCCTAAATCCCTTAGCCCCCCTATGCTCACAGGGTAGATTCTGGGCCATGAGTTTAGGACGGGATAATCCTACAGATTCGAACCCGTAACCTCCTAGTCAGTAACGGATTCGAATCCATAACCTCCTAGTCACTAAGGGATTTGAATCCACAACCTAGTCAGTAAGGGATTCGAATCCATAACCCCCTAGTCAGAATGGGATTCGAATCCATAACCCTGTAGTCAGTAATGGATTCGAATCCATAATCTCCTAATCACTAAGGGATCCGAATCCATAACCCCGTAGTCAGTAATGGATTCGAATCCATAACCTCATAGTAAGAAAGGGATTCGAACCCATAACCTCCTAGTCAGTATGGAATTGGAACCCGTAACCTCCTAGTCAGTAAGGAATTCGAACCCATAACTTCCTAATCAGTAAGGGATTCGAGTCTATAACTTCCTAGTCACTAAGTGATTCGAATCCATAACCTCCTAGTCACTAAGGGATTCGAACCCGTAACCTAGTCAGCAAGGGATCCGAACCCGTAACCTAGTCAGCAAGGGATCCGAACCCGTAACCTAGTCAGTAAGGGATCCGAACCCGTAACCTAGCCAGTAAGGGATCCGAATCCATAACCCCGTAGTCAGTAAGGGATTCGAACTCATAACCCCCCTCCCCTCCCCTCCCCCCCCCCCCCCCCCCAGTCAGCAAGGGATTCGAGTCTATAACTCGTAGATAGTGAGGGATTCGAATGAAAAGCTTAAGGTGCTGTCAGCTTCTTGTATAATCAATAATTGTATCACGCTGAAAAAGAAAAGCTGCTCCTTCCCCAAGCAGAATGTGCTGCCATATATCAAAATAAAATGACATTTTCCTCAATACATTGGATTTCCCATTTCGCACATATTCGAACAACCTGTGTTTAATTTTTTTTTTTTTTTTTTTTTTTTTTTTTTTTTTTTTTTTTACACCAACGAAAGATTACCGGTATCGGAATGCACAAACTTTTTTTTTTTTGCTCAGAACGTGTTTCAGTGCCAGAATGTACAAACTGTGTTTTTTGTTTTCTTTTTTTTGTTTTTTGTTTTGTTTCTTTGTTTTTTCGTTTTTTCTCAGAATGTATAAAATGTTATTATTTCTATAAAATTCAATTATTCGCCAGTCCAAACTTTTAGGACACTCAAGAGATGGCTTCATTACATTACCGACAGATCAAAACTATTCCTCGTTTTTGATGCTGTTAAATCACGATACCAACGACAACTGCAAACAATGCAACAGCCGTGCACAGAAGAATGTTAACGGTGTGTGTGTGTGGGAGGGGGGAGGGAATGGGGGAGAGGGAGGGGGGAGAGAAGGTTAACCAGATGGTCAAATCATTGTAACAATCATCTTTACACAATAATGTTTTCAAACAAAACTTGATATAGAACATGAAGATTTGCGTACTAGTGCTCACTGTGACCACGAAAAAAGCGTCAGCTGAATCAAAGCTTGATGTGCATCGAGCATAATGGTAAGTGTCACAACAGTGAAAACAAACTTTACATTTTGTCATAAGTTCCTGAGAAAGTGTTCACACTTCTATGGAAAAGTGCTGATTGTAGGGGTGGGGGTGGGGTGGAGAGTCTGCTATAGACCTTGACTGAAGCTGTACCCTCCAAACTCGTGTTTTCATGACTCCTTAACGGTCTATACTATTGATCAAACTTTGGGACAGCTACGCTTATAAAAAACTGACAAAATCTTGTTCGCACAATTTTGTCTTACTCCTCCCCCCCCCCCCACACACCACACCACCACCACCCACCACCCACTATCACCACATACAAACACACACACAATCATGCTTTTCCTTTAAAAAAAAATAGAAACACACAACACACACACACACCAACACACACACACACACACACACACACACACACACACACACACAAAGGACATTGGAAAAGCAGCAAACAGGAGGAGTAGGCACCATTTCCAAAAGATACATACATATAAAGCAGGACGAACACAACAAACAGGAAAGCTGGACCCTACAGTACAGAAACCTCTCCCACAGACTAGACCCTATATAAACAAGTGATCCTCGCCGTAATTTGCAACGTATATTTGCGCCAGGCCGCAACAATCAATGTGAAAAGAACGGGAAGGAGAGAGACACTCCCTCCCCCACCCCCATCCCCCCCCCCATCCAACACACAGATAAGGGACATAAACAGAAGCACGCTAGTTTAAACGATGATATCACATAGCACGTGCGGCAAACGTGCATCAGGGTCACAAGGGGGACAACCGAGGTCACCCTATCCCGTTCCCTCAATCCAGTTTCCTATGCTCTGTCGCCTTGTTCGTGACTGGATAGAATCAGCAACAAGGTTATCGGCATGCTGGATGATCCTGAGGAGGGGATGGGGGGATGGGGGAGAGCATGCCAGCGAGGGAGCAAGAGAGACAAACAGACAGACGAGACAGAGACGAAGAGACACAACAGACAGACAGAGACTCAGATAGAGATGGAGAGAAACACAGTGACAGACAGACACAGACACGGAGACAGAGATTCAGATAGGGACGGAGAGACACACAGACAGACAGACAGAGACTCAGATAGAGACGAAGAGACACAGAGAGACAGACAGAGACAGAGACTCAGATAGAGACGAAGAGACACAGAGAGACAGAGACAGAGACTCAGATAACGGAGAGACACAGAGAGACAATAGACTGAGACATATAGACAGAGACAGAGACTCAGATAGAGACGAAGAGACACAGACACAGACAGACAGATAGACACAGAGACTCAGAGACGGAGAGACACACAGACACAGATACAGCGATTCAGAGAAGAAGATACCAGTGACAGACAACAGACAGACAGAATAGAGACCAGATAAGACGAGAGACACCAACAGAGAGATCAGAACCAATAGACAAGAGACACAGAGACACAGACAGAGACAGACTCAGAGACGGGGACACACAGACAGACACACAGAGACAGAGACTAACAGAGACGGAGAGACAGACAAACACAGAGACAAAACTCAAGAGATGGAGAGACAAAAATACAGACTAAGAGACGGAGTGATAAACAGACAGAAACTACGCCTCCAAATAACCCCAGTGATAGTAGTAGTAGTAGTAGTAGTAGTAGTAGTAGTAGCAGTAGTAGCAGTAGTAGCAGTAGTAATACTGACTGGTGGTAATACTGACTGCAGTAGTAGGTAGCAGTGGTAATAGCGGCGAGCTTGGAAGGCCTCAAGAGAATACAGTGTGAGGCCAAGGTCTCCTTCACACCATCCATCCAGGTCTTCCTTGGTCAACCTCTTTGTTTAAATCCAGACATCCTTTTGTTATAACTTATATAAGCTTGGTGAGCTGGGGATGGGGGAAAGGTGGGGTTACATTCTAGTGAACTGACCAAACCACTTTATGTTGATAAATATGATGGTGGGCCGATGTTGTTCCTGCCATTTCTGTGATCTTGGTGTTTCAGATTGAGTCACGTCTGGTGTTGTTGACAGCCCTTCGCAGACAACGCATCCCACAGTCGGCAATTTTGTTTTCCTGGAGTTTGGTCAGGGTCCAGGACTGGTACTGGTGGGGTGGAGGCGGACGGGGGGGGGGGGGGAGTTATGGAACCAAAGAACTCGGCTTTTGTCTCAACAGGACTGTTGAGGGTATTTCATGAGTGGATTAAGTTGACAGGTTGATAGCTGGCTGTTACGCAGATAACGATAATAATAATAATTATTATTATAATAATGATAATAATCATAATAATCTAATAATAATATGATAATGATAATAATAATAACAAATTAAATAAATAAACATAAAATGGAAAAGACAAAAGCGATGTGAGAAAGGGGGTGTAGATGTAGGATAAGTATCCGAGTATACAGCCATACTGGGGCTAATACCATGTGAAAAACAAGGAAGAAGGAAGGAAGGAAAAGGCAAATGGAAGAGGGAGCGAAAAGATAACAATAAAGCAGCGTACTACAACAACTATTTAAACAATAAACTAGCTAACTGTAACTATGAACAGAAAGTGTAACGAATTATACATATTGAGCGAAAAGATAACAAATGAATCAGCGTACTACAACTACAACTACTGAAACAATAAACTAGCTAACTGTAACGTTTAACAGAGAGCATGACGAATTATGAATACTGAGCGAAAAGATAACAATAAAGCAGCGTACTACAACAACTATTTAAACAATAAACTAGCTAACTGTAACTATGAACAGAGAGTGTAACGAATCATAAATATTGAGCGAAAAGATAACAATAAAGCAGCGCACTACAACAACTATTTAAACAATAAACTAGCTAACTGTAACTAGCTGATGGTGGACACGTTCTAGCGTGTGCTAAATTCACGGTTAAATCTGTCCTTCTCTGTAAACATATACACTGACTGGGTATAATAATAATTTTTATAGCCACAACACCTGGACGATAATAAAGTTTAGTCAGCATTTCCAAGCTGAAGCCAGGCACCTATAGACACCTCGACTGGTAATGAACCAAACAGAGACGATCAAACGGTTTTAGTTCCTGTTGGAAACTATCTCTATACAAAATGTTTCGGCAAGTTTAGTCAGAAACCCAGCCGCCCATTTTTACCCTCTATAAAAAGTAACAGGAGTCTAAGAGTCTAAAAGTCTACGAGTTGAGTCATGGAGACAAACACCCCGTACTTCTTGTCTGGTTGTATTAAATACGCGTTCTGATTCTTTTTTCGTCTTTTTTTTTTTCCAGGTTCCTGTTTGCTTGAACGCGGGCACTCACCCTTGTTTTGGAGCCCATACTACTGACAAGCAGCTACCTACAGAGGTGCTAAGCATTCCGGAAACATGTAGTGTTTTTAGAGTACGTTGTACATCTTATTCCTGAGGAAGGTTTTAGGACTGTTAGGGCTTAAGCAAATAAAAATGACGATGAACAGACTTTATGTTGAACATGCCTAAGTAAAGAAAATGCATTATACTTATCATTCTATGCGTGGGCTGCTTTTGAGAATCGTTGTCGAATATAGTTATCCAAAACAAAACTCATTTACTCAAAAACACATTATGATGTCATTTTAGTCAGTTTATTCCATTTCTCACACTGGACAGAGCAGCAGGGAAGTTTCAATCTTTCTCTCCTAATGTTTATATCTGGTATTTGTTTGCAAGTGATCTTACACTTGACAAAGGCCAGTTGGCCGAAAATTTGCGTCTGTCTTGTCTTGTTGTATGAAATACGTGTTCTTATTCTTTTTTCGTAATTTTTCTGGTTTCCGAATGTAGTTAGTAAATATTTCCATGTCTCTCTTAATATCCCCCAGGCCCCCAAAATCTTCTAGGCAAACGTTGCATTTGAAAATAAGATTAACAGAAGACAAAATCATTCCAGTATTAATCAGGTGTGATAACATCATGTTTAAAGATTCCAGTCTGGATTTGCTTCTCTCGTGATCTTGACACAGTAAATTATTACAACTGAGGTGATAACTGATATGACACAACCCTGTCTCACCCCATACTTCAGTTCCATCAGGGGTCCTTCTGATGTTCGGACTGCGCTGATGCTGTTTGTACTGACAGATCTGATGTTGTCTAAAAGGCTGGCCTCTGAAGTTACACAGCTCCAGTATTCTCTGTTGTCTGTCTTTCTTGAAAGCAAGGACGAGCATGAAAAGTGCTCTTTCAAAAAGTATACATATAATAATAAAATAAACACCAATTAAACAAATAAAGTATGAAAAACTAGCAAGAAATAGAAATAAAAAATCATTTAAAAGAATACGAAAACGAACACGAGCGCCCAATTACACACACATACACACTCTCTCTCTCCACACACACACACACACACACACACTCTCTCTCTCTCTCTCTCTTTCTCTCTCTCTCTCTCTCACACACACACATACACACACACACACACACACACACACACGCATGCGCACACACATTAACACACACGCGCGCAACACAACACAACAACAACAACAACACACCACACACACACACACACACACACACACACACAGTCTCTCTCTCTCTCTCTCTCTCTCTCTCTCTCTCTCTCTCTCTCTCTCTCTCTCTCTCTCTCTCTCTCTCACCGAGTTCTGTTCTGTTTACACACACATACAGAAAAAACAAATTACAGAAAGAAAACAAATGACAGAAGAGCCGAAAAGAGAAAGCATTAATAATATTCAATATAATTCGAAGGAGAGAGGGAGAGGGGTACACAAATTATGAAAGGAGGGACAGAGGAGGTACAAGGACGGGAGGGAGAGGGGAAAATGCATTACAAGACATGGCGTGGAGGGTTAGGTGGTAATATTCCATTAAATAAGACAAAGTTTGACATACAACAGTCCATCATCAGGCACGCACGAGACACGTGAGGTCACTGCTAATAGGATCATTCAATACTCACACACACAAACTCTCTCTCTGTCTCTCTCTCTCCCCTTTCTTCTCTCTCTCCTTCTCTCTCTCTCTCTCTCTCTCCTTCTCTCTCTCTCTCTCTCTAATAGGATCATTCAACGCACACGCACAACACACACACACACCACACACCATCTCTCTCTCTCTCTCTATCTGTCTCTCCTTCTCTCTCTCTCTCTCCTCTCTAATAGATCATTCAACACTCACTCACACACACACACACATACACACACACACACACACATCTCTCTGTCTCTCTCCTCTCTCGTCTAATAGGATCATTCAACTCTCTCTCTCTCTCACACACACACACACACATTCTCTCTCTCTCTCTCTCTCTCTCTCCTCTCTCTCTCTCTCTCTCTCTCTCTCTCTCTCTCCTTTGAGTCCGTCTCTCAAGTGGGCAAACGTCAGACGTCTTGCCGGAAGGTTCTACGTTCGATCCGCTTGGACACCTCCATCTGGTGAGCACAAAAAAAAAAAAAAAGGAAAAAAAAAACGGGGGAGGGGGGGGGGGGGGGTTGCCGATCTCCCAGGTCAACGTGTGCGCTGACTTGCCAGTGTCTAAACCCCACCCCTCCTTCTGTACATGCGCAAGCACATTATCAAATATGCACGTTAAATATCTCGTAATCCGTGTAAATGGCTGGTTTATGGAGATATGATGAAAATATTCAGTATGTAAGCAACGGAGGTTGAAAAGAAAAAAGCTTTTAGCTGATAAGTTCTATCGTTGGAAGCGCTCCCTCTCTCTCTCTCTCTCTCTCTCTCTCTCTCTCTCTCTCTCTCTCTCCTCTCTCTCTCTCTCTCTTCTCTCTTCTGTGTGGTTTCAAGGACATGTCAATTAACTACTGATGAAAATCACGTCTAAAGGAAGTTTGATGTTGATGCGGCCTCTCTCTCTCTCTCTCTCTCCTCTCTCTCTTCTTCTCTCTCCTCTCTCTCTCTCTCTCTCTCTCTCTCTCTCTCTCTCTCCTCTTGTCTCTTCTCTATTACTTTCGTAAAGATGTTCATGTTAAAAAGATGTTGTTTTTACCTCTTATCTTGCTCTCTTCGTTTTTTGTTGGTTTGTTTTGGTTTTTTTTTCGTTCGTTCGTTTCGTTCAATCTTTCCTTCCTTCATCCTGACCATCTTCTCCCTTTTCTTCTTTCTGTTCCTCTGCCTCCATTTTCATGCATGTCCTGACCCATCCTACCCCACCAACCCTCCAACCCCCGTTTCGCCCCCGTACCTTCCGGACCTATTTTCCTTTTTACACTTTCTACCATACTCTCCCGCTCCTTTTCCTTTTCTCTCCTTCTATCCTGACCCTTTCAATACCTTCTAAACGGCTCTTCTCTGGCAGTTTTTTTCCCCGATTCCTCCTGTTTGAAGGGCGTGATAGTCCAGCACTAAGGTCACTGGTCTTCTAGTTGGGAAGTTTTGGATTTACATCCAAGCATGGTTTTTTCGTTGCATTTAGAGACTTAAGTTACGTGGGATGGTTTTAACGTTGTCTTTTTCGTCTTAACCTGGTTATCGTTTTTGACGTGTTGTTAGCCCTGATATGGCTCTAGTAGTCGGCTGGGCAATATGACTGAACTGAACTGAACTGAACTGAATTGAGAGGTCTCGGTTTGAATCTCTTTGGGTTTGGCCAGAATGAGCGAAACGATGGAGGTCCTTTAGATCTACCAGATAAACCGAAATGGACACTTGTTCGTATCTGACCACCGCCACCCTCCCTCCCCTCTCACCCACACCCCCCCCTCCCCACCCCCCGTTAGTACGCGCACAAACAGCATCAAATACGCACTAAACCAACTTGTAAGTCATGTGAATGTACGTTTGCGCGTGTGCACATAATTATATAAAGATACAGACTCACAGCCACACACAGACATACACACGCTGCACACACACACACACACACACACACACACACACACACACACACACACACACACCAACCACACACATAACACACACCACCACACCACCACCACCACCACCACCACCACAACATACACACAAACACACGTGTGAGAGAGAAGAGAGAGAGAGGGAGAGAGGGGGGGAGAGAGAGACAGACAGACAGACAGGACGGACAGACAGAGCAAAAGAGAGAGACAGAGACACACACACACACATACACACACACATACATACACACACACACGCACACACGCACGCACACACACACACACACACACACACACACACAGGGAGAGACAGAAAGTCAGAGACAGACAGAAGAGACACAAGACAACACACACATACACACACAAGCATACACACACAACACACACACACACACACACACACACACACACACACACACACACACACACACACACACACACACACACACACACACACGGAAGCAACACAGGAAGCAACGGGTGAATCCAGACAGATAAATAACGATGGCAAATTAGCTCTGTTCAGTCCTGGCCTTTTTCCTTCTCCCCCTACAAGCGATAAAATGGAGATAAGCGAAAAGACAGCTTATAAACCAGAAAGAGGCCACTCACTACCACCTGCCACGCGAGCTTGTAAAACGCCGGCTGGGTGTGAGGCCAAATGTTGCCGATTAGACCCATCTCTCGCCGTCGTTAGAGAAAGACAAGCTTAGGCTGATCGCTTTTTTAAAGTCCTTCCTGTGTTTATTTATTTACTTATTTATTTGTTTATCTATTTATTTATTTGTTTGTTTATTTATTTATTTATTTATTTGCTTATCTGTTGTCCTTTTATCTATCTATTTAGTCAGCCAGTCAGTTAAATATCTATTTATCTATTGTCTTTTTACTTTAACTTGAGTGTTCTTTTTAACGTAGTGTTAGCCCTGACAAGGCTCTAGTAGTCGGCTGGCTATAAGCAATATGAACCTGAATCTGAATCTGAACCTGAACCTTTATTTATTTGTTTATTTATTTACTCATGTACTTATTTATTTATCTATTTATTTTTCATTCATTTATCTGTTGTCCTTTTATTTACTTATTTGTCTATTTATTTATTTAATTTGTTTGTTTATTAACCTATTCATCTGATTAGTTTGTTTGTATGTTTCTTTGTTTGTTCGTTCGTTTTTGTTTGTTTGTTTGTTTGTTTGTTTGTTTGTTTGTTTGTTTGTTTGTTTACTTGGTTTGACCAGGATGTTAGTCAACCAGCCAGCCCTACAATCTTACAACACCAGATGCACAGGCTTCAGAGGAAAACCACAGCGGCGCTGAACAGATTGAGTGGCAGATACACACTCCACATCTACATTAATTATGACAGCGCCGGGCTTCCCATGTAGCTTCACACCTGAAGGTTCTTCACCACGCCACACCTCACGATACAAGCGGAGAGAAAACGCCAAGTTTGTACTTATGCATTATTACGGGCTTTTTTTCTTTCTTTTTTTTTTCTTTTTTTTCCCCCCTTCTTCTTTCTTTCTACTACTGTCATGACATATTTTCATGTGCAAATTGGCGGCGCCACGCAATTTTCATCTCACTTTAAAAAAAAAAAAAAAGAAAGAAAAACAGAGATTATTTCACATATGTCATGTGCAAAGCAAGTAATGATTCCTTCTCTTTCTCTAGGTGAGTTAAAATTCTCCTCTATAAAACCCAGCATTTACTGCTCTAACAACTCGTGATTGATTCGATAACTCGTGGGCCAAATTTCTGCCAAAACATTTTTAAAAATTTCAGCACATAACCCATCTGTACAGAAACGTTCTTTTTCATACATGTCATCGCAAAAAAAATTCGTTCCATTTAAAGTAACTTTACCTTCTGATTTGTTGGCCTTCTCAAAATTCAATCGTAAGATTTCTATAATTATTCGGGATATTTCACATTTATTATGAAGATTTTCTTTAATTGTTCAACGTATTTCACCGTAACTCACGATTATCATTCCAGTTATTTCATAGTTATCACGATTTATTTCTTACAGTTTTTAAGAAATTTATTTCATTAACCCTTTGACTCCCGAACCCTGTCTACCAACATCCTGTGCTGCCAACCATGCTAACAAAGCAAAAACTTAACCCTTTGATTCTCTCACCCTTTCCACCAGCTTCCTGTAGGGAAGCTGGTGAAAAGGGTGAGGGAATCAAAGGGTTAAGTTTTCGCAGTTGGTGGATAGGGTGCGGGAGTCAAAGGGTTAAATAAACATATTTCACTTCTTTTTAATTGTCCTTTACACCTGTTATGGTTGTTCCATCACTTTTTAACTAGTTTAGCCATGTTCTTAATCACAACTTTCCTTCCATTCTCTCTCTCTCTCTCCCTCCCTCTCTCCCCCTCTCTCTCTCTCTTATGTGTGAGAATGAGCGTGAAAGCTAAATGTGGTACGAGTGTGCTGTGTGCCCTTATGTGTTTGTTTACTCATTATGGATTGAGGCATGATTCCATTTTTTAACGATGTTGGCTTCAGTACGACGTCTGCCAATATATGTTTAATATTTTGCTATATTGTAGTTACCAAGTCTTTGTGCGTTTGTAACACTGCTGTAACACCTATTGTAATAAGCTGTTGGGCTTTTTCAATACATTTCGTGTTCACGTTCGTGTTCGTGTTCGTGTTCGTGTTCGTGTTCGTGCTCTCTCTCTCTCTCTCTCTCTCTCTCTCTCTCTCTCTCTCTCTCTCTCTCTCTCCTCTCTCTCTCTCTCTCTCGCTGCCATTCCCTCTCCTCTCTCTCTTCCTCTCCCTCCCTCTCACCCTACCTCTCCATAACCTAACCTCTCTTAGAACCACTTCAGAGACAAACATCAATAGATTAATACGTTAGTGTATCATAGATTAAATAAAGCAACTGATGGGACGCAGGGTATACATAGCAAATCGACGGCGAGCACAGAAATGTAGTGCGTGGCATGGTGACTAC
>JAPXFY010000019.1:34479535-34494535 GCA_030674185.1 Monoplex corrugatus | reverse complement strand
GCATTAACATTCATTAAGCCCAACTCATCAGCTGTGGCATTAACATTCATTAAGCCCAAACTCATCAGCTGTGGAATTAACACCACCAGGTGGGAAGGCATGCCTGTGATAAAGCCAATTAGGCTATAGCAGTGTGCATACAGGGCACAAGGACTGTTTAACAACATATAACATCTGTTACTCAACAGAAGAGGGACCGATGGAAGCAGAACACAAGGCCACTGACTCCTCCTTATACAGCACCTACGGAAGAACATGAACCTACAGAATTGGTCTTGTATCGGTCATCTATCGCACAGGAAGACCCAAGCCAGGAGACACAGATCACAATGCCTATTCATCCGTCCGATCAACGGGTCAATCCATTTTGTCATCACGATCTCTTGTTTTCTTCTTCTTCTTCTTCTTTTTCTTCTTCTTATTTCATCTTATCATCATCATCATCATCATCATCATCATCATCATCATCACCATCACCATCATCACCACCACCACCACCACCACCATCACAACTACATATGTATGTATGTATCTATAGGTTTATCCGAGCTACTGTTGGTATAACTTTATGCTTTTAAGTGTGTGGGCATACACTGTGTTTGTATGTATATGAGCATACTCGTGTTATGTATGTATGTATGAATATACATACGACTGAATTATGCACATGAAGATACATACGACTGAATTATGCACATTTGTAGAACCGATAATGTTGTACGGTTGTGAGGCGTGGACACTCAACAAGCAAAGCCAGAACAAGATTGAGGCAGCCGAGACGTGGTTTCTAAGAACAATGTTGAGAGTTCCATGGACAGCAAAGAAAACAAACCAGACAGTCTTGATGGAGGCAGACACACGAAGATCATTCATAAGGAAGATTAGGAAAAGACAGTCAACATTTATAGGCCATTTTATGAGGAAAGGGGAATTAGAGCATCTGGTCACAACAGGAAAGCTGGAGGGAAAGAGCACCAGGTAGACCCAGGGAGAAAATATTGGACGGACTTGCAGGGTGGCTGAGGACAGAGAGGGTGGAAAATGTGCTTGCGGCAACAAGGGATACATATGGAGGGCCATGATCGCCAACGCCATGCGGCAGGGCACTTGATGATGATAATGTAGTAACGTATACATGTGTGTATGAATACATGAACGCATGGATGGATAAGTCTATGCATACATGTTTGTTCACACTGTTTAAGGGTGGATGACCTTCACAATGAAAACACTGTGTCAGAGTCTCTTTCTCTATCCCCCTTTCTCTCTCCTTCCCTCCTCCCTCCCTTTGTATATCAAGAACATGAGTACAGAAACATTCAACCGTGAGAAAACAAAACAACAACAAAAAAGAATGTCAACTCTCATATCCATTTCCTCTTCTTGACCAAGGCAATCAAGATAATTATTCTCTTCTGACTTTGCCATGGCGCAAGAAAGAGTCAGAAGGCAATTCTAGAAATTTAGCATATGCAAAGAATACGTGACAGAATGAGAAACGAAAATGGAGTTTTCCAAGAGAAGAGAGAAAGAGAAAAGAAAAAGAGTAATCAAAGACAGAAAACGAAAGGAAATAAAGAGAACAAAAACGCACACACAAAAAGAAAGAAAGAAAAGAAAGAAAGTTGATGGAAGGGGGTCCTTAAATTTGTCCTAAGGGAAAGCCGAAACGAACTGAAAGAGAAAAAAAAGAGATACATTTAGGGGGGGGGGGGGGAGAGACAGAGACAGACAGACAGACAGACAGAGAAAGTGAAGAAAGCTGAGAGAGGGGGGGGGGAGGAGAGAGAGAGAGAAAGAAAGAGAGAGAGAAAGAGAGTGAAGAAAGTTGAGAGAGAGAGACAGAGGGAGAGAGAGACAGACAGACACAGAGACAGACAGACAGACAGACAGACAGAGAGGAGAAAAAAAGAGAAGAGAACAGAAGAGAAACAAAGAAAGAAAATTCTGAAGGAAAAAGTGCCACAGCAGTGGGCTGTCGGCACGAATCATTTTCACAGAAAAGATCAGTACAGTGAGAGAGCGTCTTAATTCAGATTTGAACGGATTTCAGGCAGTGTCGAGTATGACACACTTCAACGGTAACTAGAACTGGACTTTGTTCAAGCACAGACCAGAGGCATGCAGAGATCTGTTTACATCTGTGATCATTCTCATCCGGACAGTTCCATATGTGCTCCACCCAACTACGGCAGCAAGCTAGTAATAACAATAACAATAATAATAATAGTAGTAGTAATAACTATTATTATTACTATTATCATTATTACTATTATTAATACCATTATTATTGTTGTTTTATCATCATCATCATCATTATCATTATTATTATTATTACCATCATTATCACTATTATTATTATTACCGTCATCATATTCATCATTAATATTGTTATTATCGTCATCATCATCATCAGTAGTAGTAGCAGTAGTAGTAATAGTAGTAGTAGTAGCAGTAGTAGTAGTATATCACCATCATCGACATCATTATAATCACATAGTAGTAGTAGTAGTAGTAGTAGTAGTAGTGTAGTAGTAGTAGTAGTAGTAGTGTAGTGTAGTAGTGTAGTAGTAGTATTGTTGTCTTGTTGTTGTCATCATTATCATTATTGCTATTATTATAAATAGTTCTTTCACTACAACGCAGTTCTCTTATCTTTGTACTCAATGACTCAAAGCATGTAATACTGTAAGTGCATGTACACCAATATATATCCTTTCTTTAAACAAATAAATAAATAAATAAAACTGTAAGTGCATGTACACCAATATAATTATATTCTTTCTTTAAACAAATACATAAAAAGACTTCTGGAGAGAGAAAAAAAAAAACATTCAGCAACTACCTGGGAGACTCTCCGAATCTGCCTGCGCCCAACCAGTAGATGGGATTAGAAATTGGGGGTGGGGGGGGGGGGGGCGGCTTTGAACTTGATTCTGCATCGACCATCGACGTGACATCATCACCAGAATGATGGGCACGTTAAGGATGGCCAGCACACAAACCAGATTTTATGTCCTTCTTTCTCTTGAAATTGAAACCCAGCATTTATGGGGTTAACAGCTGACGTCAGCTTGCGGGTAACCGTTATTCTTTTCAAGACGAGTGTGTGTGTGTGTGTGTGTGTGTGTGTGTGTGTGTGTGTGTGTGTGTGTGTGTGTGTGTGTGTGTGTGTGTGTGTGTGTTGTGTGTGTGTGTGTTCGTTCTTTAATTAACGTCTTTCACTATAAGTGATATTAGACGGTATGTGTTGTGTGTGTGTGTGTGTGTGTGTGTGTGTGTGTGTGTGTGTTTAAAGGTGTGTGTGTGTGTGTGTGTGTAAAGTGTGTGTGTGTGTGTGTGTGTGTGTAAGTGTGTGTGTGTGTGTGTGTGGTGTGTGTGTGTGTGTGTGTGTGTGTGTGTGTGTGACACAGTCAGTAAGAGACAGACAGACAGACAGACAGACAAGCTGTGAGAGACAGAGCCAGATAGAGTGTGTGTGTGTGTAAGTGTGTGTGAATGTAAGCACAGGGGAAAGAGAGAGAAAGAGAGAGACATGGGGATGGTAGAGAGACAGAGAGAGAGAGAGAGAGACACGGGGGTGATAGAGAGAGGGGAGACAGAGAGACAGAGACAGAGAGAGAGACAGAGACAGAGAGAGAGACTTTCCAAGGCATATCTTGCTATATTACGAATACGAAGAACTTAGTTCTTCGCTACGGCAGTCCACACGTAAAAAATGACAAAACAAACAAAATTATGACAGCGCGAGGCTCTGTGTGGCAGATTCACCAACCACATGGCCAGTACAAAAATAAAATGGCAACATTACCCAAAACGGCAGATTTTTATCTGTCCTTGCAAGAATTAAGTGCACATGACAAGACAATTCCAAGCTATATGTATGTTTCTGATAATGGTCGTAACAGACAGAACGATGACTTAACTGCACATGACAGCACAATTCCAAACTATATACATTTTTACGATAACCAACCACCTCTCTCTCTCTCTCTCTCTCTCTCTCTCTCTCTCTCTCTCTCTCTCTCTCTCTCCTCTCTCTATCTCTTCTCTCTCTCTGTCTGTCTCATCTTCTCTCTTCTCTCTGTTCTCGTCTGTCTGTCTCTCTCTCTCTCTTCTTCTCTTCTCTCTCTCTCTCTCTCTCTTATATATATATATATATCTGTCTGCCTCTCTGTTCTGTCTCTGTCTGTCTGTCTGTCTCTGTGTCTGTCTTGTCTGTCTGTCTGTCTGTCTCTCTCTCTCTCTCTCTCTCTCTCTCTCTCTCTCTCCTCTCTCTCTCTCTCTCTCTCTCTCTCTCGCCTGCCCCCATCACTCTCAAACTTACTGACAGGAGTCGAACACACACCAGCTATCAGAACAAGTGGCAGACAGGTACAGAAAGATCATTTTTAGACATACCTGTGTGTGTGTGTGTGTGTGTGTGTGTGTGTGTGTGTGTGTGTGTGTGTGTGTGTGTGTGTGTGTGTGTGTGTGTGTGCGCGCGCGTGCGTGCGTGCGTTCGCGGGTATTCGTTCGTGCAAACCTGAGCATGTGCTGTGTCTGCGCGTGCGCTGTAAGAACACGTAAGCAGGGGGTGGGAGGGGAGGGGTGAGGCACAGGGGATGCAACCGCATATGTGTGTTGTGTTGTGTTGTGTTGTGTGTGCAGGTGCGTGCGTCCGAGCATGTGTGTGTAGGCTTGTGTCCGGGCAGGTGTGCTATTAGAACAAGGATGGAAGGAGGGGAGGGATGCAACCCTACCTGTGATGTGTATGCATGTGTGTGCTTTTGCCTGGGTACGTTCTTTTGCGTGCACTTGCATGGCTCGTGTGTAGTTGCAGGAGCTATTTGAACAAGTGAAGGGTGAGGGGCGAGGGCTGAAACCTACCTGTGTGTGTGTGTGTGTGAGTGGTGTGTGTGGTGTGTGTGTGTGTGTGTGTGTGTGTGTGTGTGTGTGTGTGTGTGTGTGTGTGTGTGTGTGTGTGTGTGTGTGTGTGTGTGTGTGTGTGTGTGGTGTGTGTGTACATGTGTGTGTGTGTCTCTCTCTCTGTATTTATATAATATATATATATATATAGTGTGTGTGTGTGTTGTGTGTGTGTATTGTATTGTGTTGTGTGTGTGTGTGTGTGTGTGTGTCTGTCTGTCTGTCTGTCTGTCTGTCTGTCTCTGTTGAGACAGAGAGAGACGAGGAGAGAGACAGAGAGAGAGACAGAGACAGACAGACAAACAAACAGTCAAAATAAAAAGACTATAGACAGACAAATGGACAAGTGAGTAGAAATTAATGTCACGGAGATTGATCGAGACGAACACACACAAACGGGATATCTGAATATTATGGAAAGTTATGCAGCACGCTCGTCAAGCGTTTTTGCACACATTTGATATCAAAACTGCCGACATTAAGAGACGGTGGGAAGAAAAACATAACACCTGTTGGCAGTCGACGGACACATCCAACGTACATTTCTCGTATAATGCATTCAAAAAAAGGGTTGGCGATCGATACTACAACTGTAGTAGGCATTTTTTACGCTCAGTGTTGGTAAGGTTTCTATGGCTGGGATCTTTTGTGCGTGCGTGTGTGCGTGGTGTGTGTGTGTGTGTGTGTGTGTGTGTGTGTGTGTGTGTGTGTGTGTGTGTGTGTGGTGTGTGTGTGTGTGTTCGTTTGTTTTTGTTCGTGGGCTACAGCACTCACGTGTACTCGAATATACAAATGGACTTTTTACGTGTATGGCCGTTATGATCATCGTCACGAGAAGTAGTAAACGTAGGAGTGTGGTGGTGGTGGTAGTAGGAGTAGAGGCAGTAGAGGTAATAGTAATAGTGGAAGTAGAAGTAGAACTAGAAGTAGTAGTAGAAACTGCAGCAGCAGTAGTGTTTATAAATCTTATTTATTTCTTATATTATAATTATTACCGTTAATGTTCCATTATCATTACATTATTGTCGTTATCATCATTATCATAGTCATTAATATTATTATCATCATCATCGTCATTATTATCATTACTACTATTACTATCATCATCGCACACACGCACGTACGCACGCACACACACACACACGCACACACACAGGCACTAGTGTACACACCACGCACACTCACATACGCACTCACACAGGCACTAATGTACACTACACACACACACACACACACACACACACACACACACACACACACACACACACGCACGCACGCACGCACACACGCGCGCACACACGCACGCACACAAACATACACACTCACACACATACAAATACTTGCACGCACACATACGCACGCACACATACGCACGCACACATTGAACACACACACACACACCACACATATAACACACACACACACACACACACACATATATATATACACACATATATACACACATACACACACACATACTCACACACACACACACACACACACACACACACACACACACACACACACACACACACACACACACACATACACACACACATACATACTAGTGTACATTCCGTTGGAGATCGTAAAGTTTTAATGTTTTAGATCCTGGAACGTGATGTGTGTGTATGTTGTGTGTGTGTGTGTGTGTGTGTGTGTGCGTGTGTGTGTGTGTGTGTGTGTGTGGTGTGTGGTGGTGTGTGTGTGTGTGTGTGTGTGTGTGTGTGTGTGTGTGTAAGTGTGTGTGTGTGTGGTGATGGCCTTCTATGCGTTGGCACATACACCCATTGGCGTGCATTCCATCACAGGTCATAAAATACGGTTTGGGATCGTTACATGCTCTCTCTCTCTCCCTGTCTCTATGTCTCTGTCTGTCTGTCTATCTGTCTGTCTGTCTGTCTGTCTCTCTCTCTCTCTCTCTCTCTCTCTCTCTCTCTCTCTCTCTCTCTCTCTCTCTGTATGTCTGTGTTTTCGTTAGGGGGGGGGGGGGGGGGGGAACAAGCGGATGTGCTTCTATTTACACATGTCCTTGAACATTTACATCAATGTTATGATAGCCATCGTCGTGCTCTGTGTGTGTGTGTGTGTGTGTGTGTGTGTGTGTGTGTGTGTGTGTGTGTGTGTGTGTGTGGGGTGTGTTGTGTGTGTTGTCGCGCGCGCGCGCATGTCTGTGTCTGTGTGTGAGTACGAGTGCGTGTGTGTGTGTGTGTGTGTGTGTGTGTGTGTGTGTGTGTGTGTCTATCTGTCTATGTGTGCGTGCGTGTGTGTGTGCGCGCGCGCGCGCGTGTGTGTGTGTGTGTGTGTGTGTGTATGTGTGTGTGTGTCTGCGTGTGTCTGTGTGCGTGTGCGTGTGTGTGTGTTGAGTGGGGTGGGAGGGTGGGAGATTGTTCAGTCGCTCTGGAAGCTCTGGTTTCTTCAAATCAATAGAGGTCACTGGCCCTTTCCGACAGAAGGTGCAGACGGTTTCATGTTATGCTAACGTGGGGGAATCCAGACGGGAATGTCAAAAGCAAAACAACTAAACGCAAGAAAGGCTGCTTACGTTACAGAGGGTTTAACCCCTTCAATCCCGTACCTTGTCCACCAGCATCCTGCATGGTCAACCGTGCAAGCAAACGAAAAACTTAAGCCTTTGACTCCCTCGCCCTATCAACCAGCTTCCTGCTGCTGAAAGATGGTGGATAGGGTGAGGAAGTTAAAGGGTTAAGTTTTAGCAGTTGGTGGATAGGCTGCAGGAGTCAGAGGGTTAAGTTTTAGCCGTTGGTGGATAGGCTGCGGGAGTCAAAGGGTTAAGTTTTAGCTATTGATGGATAGGCTGCAGAAGTCAGAGGGTCAAGTTGTAGCCGTTGGTGAATAGGTTGCGGGAGTCAGAGGGTTAAGTTTTAGCCGTTGGTGGATAGGCTGCGGGAGTCAAGGGTTTAAGTTTTAGCCGGTTGGTGGATAGGCTGCAGGAGTCAAAGGGTTAAGTTTTAGCAGTTGGTGGATGGGCTGTGGAAGTCAAACGGTTATCTGACGCCAGAACAAACCGAGAATCTTTTGAATGTGTTGTAATAGACGCAAATATATCTATTAGTTGGTTGGTTATTGGCTGCGTTCGTTTAGTGTAATGGTTGGTTCTTTTTTTTTTGCGGGGGGGGGGGGGGATGGGGTGTTTTGTTGGTTATCTGGCTGGTTGCATGGTTATTTGCTTGGTTAGCTGGTTGCTCGCCAGGCTATCGAGTTGCTTGGTTGATCATTTGGTTGGTTAGCTGGTTGATGGGTGGGCTGCTTGCTTACCTGGTTGTTTATTGGTTGAATGCTGGGCAGGTTGCTTGGCTGCTTACTAGTTGAAGCCTATAAAGGATTTTTTTTTAAAAAGACTTTTCCTTTCAGATCACATGTTCAGTTTCTAAACTTGCCAAAATTCTCGTCTTGGGGGGTATTGTGTGTGTGTGTGTGTGTGTGTGTGTGTGTGTGTGTGTGTGTGTGTGTGTGTGTGTGTGTGTGTGTGGGGTGTGGGTGTGTGTTGTGTGTGTGTGCATGTGTGTGTGGGTTGTGTGTGCGGGGGGGGGGGGGGGGGTGCGTGCGTGAGTGTGTGCGTGTGAATGCGTCCTGGCGTCTGTGCGGGCGGGCATACGTAAAAGCGTGCATTTGTGTGCGTGTATATGCGCACGTGCGCACATGCATGTGCATAAACATTATATATCAAGAGAGATCTATCGAAAGGGATATTGGACAGTACTCTGTTCCGTTTTATCACGAATCGCTTGTTTATATTCCTAAATCACGCTCACTTATATACCTACTATCAGTGTTATATAGAATCGATACTGCTGTACGGATGTGAAGCATGGACAGTCAACACGCACAGTCAGAACCAGATCGACGCATGTGAAATGTGGTTTCAAAGAAGACTGTTAAGAGTTTCATGGACAGCAAAGAAAACAAACGAGACAGTCTTGAAAGAGGCAAACACAAAAAGAACATTAATGAAAAAGATACGGAAAAGAGAAGCAACATTTACAGGACATTTTATGAGGCAAGAGAAATTAAAAACACCTCGTCACAACAGGAAAACCGGAGGACAAAACAACACCAGGTAGACCCAGGGAGAAAATAATGGACGGACTTGCGGAATGGACGAAGGCAGAGAGGATGGGAGATGTGTCGACAAATTTCAGCATAGATTCGTATGGAGGGCCATGATCGCTAACGCCATGAGGCAGGGCACATGATGATGATGATGATGATGATGATGATGATGATGATGATGATGATGATGATGAGTTATCAATGTATTCTAATCTACATAATCATTCGTAAGTGCTGTAGGACATCTATGACAAGTCAACTAAAAATAACCATTACTTTCACTGTTATTATTGCAACTCTGTTCCAATTTACTACTGCTGCAACCGCTGTCGCTGCTGCTACCATTGCTACAAAAACTTCTTTCACTTCCATCGGCCCATTAGCTCAGTTGTTAAAACGCCATTACTCATAACGCTGAGGATCTGGGTTCAAGCCTCGGGGGGAACATTTTTTCTGCCGGCGGTTGTTTGTTTTTTGTTGTTGTTTTTTTTTTGGGGGGGGGGTTGTTTTGTTTGTTTTGTTTTGGGGTTGTTTTTTTGTTGTTGTTGTTTTTTTGACAGGGCTATAAACTCAAGATCTAAACATCCTGAGTTCAGTCTCATCCCGTAACATTAAAAACTAGTCTGTTCGCTGTCCATCTAAATGTTAATAATAATAATAATAATAATATATTTTATTTATATAGCGCAAAATCTTGATAAAATCAAATCTAAGCGCTGAGCGTATACATGCATACATACCTACATACATATGAGCGTATACATGCATACATACATGCATACATACTTACATACATAAATCTAAGCTGAGCGTATACATGCATACATACATACATACATAAATCTAAGCGTATACATACATACATACATACATACATACATACATACATACATACATACATACATACATACATACATACATACATACATACATACGTACGTACGTACGTACGCACCTGCATACATAATAATTACAATATTTATATAGCGCAAAATCTCGACAAAATCAAATCCAAGCGCCGAAAAGACACACACGCACGCACGCACGCACGCACACACACCACACGCACACACACACACACACACACACACACACACCACACACACACACACACACACCACACACCGCGCATGGCCACAAATGGGGAGAAAGAATAAAAACAATAAAAGCAAGAATAAAAGCAATGGAAAACCACAGAGAGCACATCATATACAATTATATATTAAAACAAAGTGATTCCCCTCCGAGCGGAGACAGGCTGCAGAGGGGGGTTGAGTGAGGTTAGGATTTTATGCAGAGGAGAAAAGGTGAGTTTTGGGAGCGGACTTGAAGGAGGCAAAATAGATTGCTGACGGACTGAGAGAGGAAGTTTGTTCCAGGAGAGTGGACCAGAAACAGAGAAGGCTCGTGGACCATAGGTATTGAGCTTAGTGCGTGGAAAGCGAAAAGTCAGAGGATCGGAGGCAGAGCGGAGGGTACGTGAGGGAACATAGATCTCAAGTAGGCTTGACAGGTAATCGGGGGCTGCGTTATTGAGGCTTTTGTAGCACATGGTGTCTAGTTTGTACTGTATGCGCTTTGATACAGGGAGCCAGTGAAGTTGTGCCAGGAGAGGTGGTATCAGCTTAGTGTTTCACAGGTCCTCTCTCCGTCCCTCCCCCATTTCAAGACCTTGTCAGTGCACAATTTTTGCGCAGGCTCAGGGAGTCTGCCAGATAACTGCTGGCAGATTTTTTGTGTGAAGCGCATATGAAACCGTCTGAGCGCGATGAATCCCTCTTGAACAAACTGCAACTAGCCTATACTATCAACTATCAACGCACAATCGCAGACTTACCATAAGGGACCACTCCACCACTGTTAATAATGCACTACCCGGAACCATAACGCTTCTTCTATACAAAGAGTCACACAGAGCGGTAGTTCCACTGACAGCGAAATAATGCCAGTTAACCCTCTGGGGGCCCCAGTAGGCAGGCTGGAAGTCTCAAATCTCAGAAGGACTAATTATACAAATATGACTGGTAGTCTGTGCAGGCTCTGACAAGAAAAGTTCAGCACTTCCCACTGTCAAGACGTTAGTCTCCCACAATGGGCCCTACAAGAGCAGTAAAATCAAGACTTCTTTAGATATTTTTTTATAAATGTCCACAACGGACTCGATCTGCTCAACTAGAAGAAGGTGTATCATCACAGTGCTGCTCCACTTCTTTTTTTTTTTAAATCTGTTATAGAATTATGTTTGTTTACCTCTTTAAATCTTTGATTCCCTCACCCTGTCCACCAGCTTCCTATACTTAACCCTTTGATTCCCTCACCCTGCCTCCTATAGGAAGCTCGTGGACAGGGTGAGAGAATCAAAGGAAGGGGTGGACAGGGTGAGGGAATCAAAGGGGTTAATTTTTTTGCTTTGCTAGCGTGATTGACAAAGCTAATGGACAGGGTGCGGGAGTTCAAAGAGCTAAAGAGATTTTGACAGACGCGATAAGTCAAGTGGGTAAGACGTTGGGACTTCTGGTCGGAAAGTCCCGGGTTCGATCTTGTCTGGATACTTTCCGCTTGGTGGGTAAAGGGTTCTTGAATTATACAGAAGCGATAATGTCATACGGTTTCGAGGCATGGACAGTCAACAAGCAAAGCCAGAACAAGATTGAGGCAGCTGAAATGTGGTTTCTAAGAAGAATGTTGAGAGTTCCATGAGCAGCAAAGAAAACAAACCAGACAGTCTTGATGGAGGCAGACACAAGATCAGTCATAAGGAAGATTGGGAAAAGACAGGCAACATTTATAGGCCACTTTATGAGGAAAGGGAAATTAGAGCACCTGGTCACAACAGGAAAGTTGTAAAGAAAGAGAGCACCAAGTAGACCAGGGAAAACTATTAGACGGACTTGCAGAGTGGCTGAGAACAGAGAGGGTGGAAGATGTGCTTGCGGCAACAAGGGACAGATGCATATGGAGGGCCATGATCGCTGACGCCATGCGGCAGGGCACTTGATGATGATGATGATGATGACGATGATGATGATGGGTAAAGGGTGTAGATTTTTTTCGATCTCCTTGATCAAGGCGTGTACAGACCTGTTACGGTCTAAACCCCCTTCGTCTGAATACGCACGTTATAACATCAAACATGCACATTTAAAGATCCTTAAACACGTCATGTCAACTTTCAGTGGTGTGTACAGGAACATGAAAACATCCAGCATACACGCCCATCGACGACTGAGGAGTATGCAGGCTATGCAGCGACTTACCGCCTGTGCAGTGTGAGTGTGGACAAAACAATGTGCATACACGTATGAAAAAATTGGAACACTAAAAAAATAAAATAACAGAAAGAGAGACAGACAGACAGACAGACACACAGCTAGTTAGCTAGATAGATAGATAGATATGTAGGCAGGAAGGTAGACAGACAGGTAGGTAGACAGACAGATAGATGCATAGATAGACAAACTTAACAGATAGACAGATAGAGAGACAGACAGACAAATAGACAGACAGACATAGTGCAGACAGACTGAGCACCTCCGCTGACTGTCTCATGTGTCACGCGACAAAGCAGCAACAAAGTCTAAGCAAGTCTACCATTTTGTGTCCCAGGATGCAACAAATGCATCAAAGGTAGTTGACAAAGAGAGAGAGCGAAAGAGCGAGAGAGAGAGAGACAGACAGACAGACAGACAAACAGGCAGGCAGGCAGACAAGGACAGAGACATACAGACAAGCAGGAGGACAGAGAGAGAGACAGACAGACAGACAGATAGTGACAGAGAGAGACAGAAAGAGAGAGAGACCGACAGACACGCAGACAGACAAGGACAGAGACGGACAGACAGTGACAGAGAGAGAGAGACAGAGAGAAAGAGAGACAGACAGACAGACAGGCTGGCAGACAGAAAGGGACAGAGACAGACGACAGACAGAGAGACAGGAACAGAGACAGGCAGACAAATAGGACACAGAAAGACAGAGAGAGAGAGACAGAGACGACGACAGACAGACAGAGAGAAAATTTGAAAGACACACAGGCGTACTTTCTTTATTAGTGTGACATACAGACAGACCGACATACAGACAGACAAGACAGACAGACAGACAGCCACAGGAAGGAAGGAAGCAGACAGAGGTCCCGAGCCACTAGCTGTGGTTGGTCAAGCCAAACGCTGACCACACCCCTGGGTCCGTCTGGTGCCAAGATCAATAAAGCCTCAGTCCACCTATGGCCAGATTCTCGTCTTCGGTCTATGGTCAAGATTCAATAAAGTGTCAGACAGGGAGAGAGAGACAGAGAAAACAGAGAGAGACAGGAGAAAGAGAAAGAGTGCGTGTGCTGTGTGCGTGCGTGGTGTGTGTGGGGGGGGGGGGGTTGTGCGCGCGCGCACACGCATGCGGGAGCGAGTGTGTGTCTGTGAGTGTGTGTGCGAGGATGTGTGTTGTTATATATATATATATATTATATATATATATATAATATATATATATTGTATACATAATTGTATATATATCTATGTGTGTGTGTGGTGTGCGTGCGTGCGTGCGTGTGTGCGTGCGTGTGTGCGTGCGTGCGCGGCCGAATTTGTGATTGAGTGTTTCAGTGTGTTTGCGTGTGTTGTTGTTCTTGTTGACAGTGGGTGGTGGTTGGACATAGGCACACAAACTAAGAGAAGAAAAAAAAACACCTTTTTATTTTTCTCAATATTTCGACCAAATAGTTTTCTTCAGAAGACTAGGAATGTTGGTGGTTTCTGAAGTATGTTCAAAAGAGATTCATCGCACTCGGGCAATACCATATGTGCGCTCCACCAACATCTACGAGCAATTCATCTGGCAGACTTACTGAACCTGCGTAAAACACTATGCGCTGGCACCGTCTTGAAAATAATGGAGTCAAGGGTAGGGGAAGAAGAACTTATGAAACACTACGCTGATACCACCAAAATGATGGAAACATTTAACATGGTCAACTGACAGGCCAGTTGTTAATGCTGTGGGCTGGGATTGAACTCAAGATACCAAATCTTGAGTCCACGGCTCTACCAACGGAACCATCCAGCTCACGTGGATAGAAGGATGGATGGATGGATGGATGGATGAAGCGATCATCGATCGATATAGGTACACAACGAAAGAGACGAACAACAAACACCTCCTATTTTTCTCGATATTTCGACTGAACAGCTTCCTCCACACACACACACACACCACACACACACACACACAACCACACACACACACACACACAACACACACACACACACACACACACAGAGAGTCATCTATATACTCAGGTGTTTCTTGTTATACATAGACATACACATACACATACACTGACACACAGACAGAACTGTCTCAAAAGTTGATTATACGTACTGCACACGGACTGCATTAGCTATAAGTCTGACCACAGTGTTGTGTGCGTGCACGCGCGCGGGGGTGTGCGATTGTGAACGTGCTTGCATACGTATAGGCGTACGCATGCGCAAGCGCGAACGCGAACATGTGTCTGTGTATGTATATACGCGTCACCATAGCGTGTATATAAGTGAGCGCGAACGCGCGAATATACGTATGTCAATACATTTTCTCGCGCGTAATGCGTGCATGAGAGTGTTTTTGATGTGTCCAGCACGTACCCGTTCGTGTTTAATGTGCGATGTGTAAGGCGTCATCTATTCTGCCCTGCCGCAAGGCGTTGGCGATCATGGTCCTCCATATGCATCTACCCCTTGTCGCCGCATAAGCACATCTTCCACCCTCTCAGTCCTCACAGCCACCCTTCAAGTGCGCGCGTAAAATAACCACCGGCTGTACGGAGTGTGTTATGTCTGTGCTAGTACGTAAGCGCGCTGGCTTCCTTTTCTCTTCCTTACTATACCTGCCCAACCAAGCCAGGGTCCAGATTTGTAAGCAGACGGTCAAGCAGCGAGCGCCAGGTGTTACTCAACACACTTACACAGTTACTGGACAAGCCAGGCTTTAGCCGGCAGGCTGGTGATGTATTGCAGTCACATA
>JAPXFY010000019.1:34467035-34469535 GCA_030674185.1 Monoplex corrugatus | reverse complement strand
CTGCTTATAGCCCAGCCGACTACAAGAGCCATATCAGGGCTAACACCAATCAGCTCGATGGGGATGGGGTAGGGTGGGGTGGGGGAGTAGGATTGGAGATGGATATAATTGCAGAAGCTATATAATTATTGTTTTCATCATTATTATTATTATTATTATTAATGATATATAATGGCATCATCATCACATCAAGTCGGGAGATATCTAGCGACATATGTATATCTACCCTTTCAAAGGTACAGCAACCTCACCTCTCTCTCTCTCTCTCTCTCTCTCTCTCTCTCTCTCTCTCTCTCTCTCTCTCTCTCTCTCTCTCTCTCTCTCCCCTCTTCTTCTTCTTCTTCTTCTTCCTCTTTTCTTCTTCTTCTTCTTCTTTCAAAAGTCAGGAATACGCGTCTTTTCTATTCATCTGGTGCGAATACACACAACCAGCGTTTTAAGGGCATCAACAAAAAAAGTAAGAAAGTAAACAGGAAAGATCTCAGTACTTTTTTAACGATTTCCTTTTACTTCTGGCTCTACACTTCCAGGTACTGTGTCGCTGTCTTTATCATCGGAAAATAAACATAAATCAATCAATCAATTAATGTTAAACTCAAGGCCCTATCTGCTATAACATACATTTGGTGCTACTCCCTCCCCCAACCCCATCCCCCGTGGGGATGCCAGGGGCTCTTTCAGTATAAATAGTATCCCCTTCTGGAAATTCTGTGCTAGAAATTTCCTCTTTTCTGCCACTGTCTTTGTTTCTTTCTTCCTCCTTTGCTTTGCCATTTCTTCCTATCATTTTCTGCCTTGTTGGTCCATTCACCTGTACGTGTTCGAAAAAGTCTTACGTACTTTCTCTTACGGTTGATAACTGGGTGCATGTGTTTCTCTTAGGGCTGACAACTGGGTGCATGTGTTAAGTCATTTTTGGCTGTAGGGAAATGAGATATGCAGAAGCAATGTTAGGTAATTCATGCACGTTTTATATATGTTTTAGTGTCCTTAGTTATGTTTCGATTTGTATTCAAGTATGTTTTTCAAATCCCCTGCGCCATAAATTGGACGGAGTGTTCAACGCCAGGGGCATGTCCTTAGATTATGTGCGCCGATGCATTGATATGCGTGCTTAATTTTCTTTTCCGTTTTTTCGTCCTGTTGAAGTATTGCGTATGTTTTGAAACGGTTATAGCCCTGGTATGGCTTTACGCAGTCGGCTGGGCTTTGATAACAGTAGTAACAGTGGTGCTAATTTGTCTACAAATTCCTGATACAGATGTTCCACAGCCGGTCGCCGTTCATTTACTGTGTCCGGTCCTACGATTGGAAACGACCTTCACGCCTATCTTCGATCATATACAAGCTCTTTCTTCCCTTCAGCTTGAAAACATACTTTCTCTCCGGTAGTGATTTTCCCTCCTCCAGCCAAACCACCCACCTGCACCCTATCCCTCAGTCCCCTCCAATCGGTAAGCATGCCTTTGCCTCAACACCCCCTCTCCCACCAACTCCTCTGGGTTGTTTTTGTCAATGTGGGTGAATGTATGAGTGAACGGCCAGCGCTGTGTGCACTGATCTGATCTATGCAACAAGATTTAGCTCGCGCTTTATGAATATTAATGTCTGTTATGCTATCATTATTACCATAATGACATGCTGCAAAAGGGACGGCGACATTGCGGCAAGCTTCCGTGCAAAAACGGCTGTGTCATCGCTTCAAAAAAATCTTTACAACGCGCTACATGTAATCAATCACACGATATACTGGCTGGATGGGTTTTGTTTTTGGTTTGTTTTGTTTGTTTGTGTGTTTGTATGTCTGTCTGTTTGTTGGTTTGTTTGTGTGTTTGTCTGTTGCTTGCTTGCTGTTTGTTTGATTGTCCGTCTGTCTGTCTGTGTGTTTATTTGTTTGTTGTTTGTTTGGCTGTGCTGTCTGTCTGTCTGTCTGTCTGTGCATTTGTCTGTGTTTGTGTGTTTGTTTCTTCTGTCTGTCTGTCTGATTGTATGTATGTATGTTTGTGTCTGTTTTGTCTGTCTGTCTGTCTGTCTGTCAATCTGTCTGTCTGTCTATTTGTTTGTTCAGTTTGTTTCTAGCTGTTCCGATGTTTATCGGATGCGTGCATGTACATGGTTCCCCCACCCACCCACCCACCCCACACACTGTGCAGGCGTGATACTGCAGCATAGCCTGCATACTCTGCGCTGGGGCGTACCTCTGGGTGTTGGCATGAAACATGTAAGCCAGCCACTGACATGACCTACAGCATCTTTAGCTGTATGTTTGATATTCAGCATGTGTGTATACACACAAAAAGGGGGCTTTAGACTCTACAAGGTCTGCAAACATACTGATCAAGGACAAGGGGAAAATACTCCACCCATTATCGACCAGTCAGAGGTGTCTGGGCCGATCGAACCCAGGACCTTCCGACTCCCAGTCCAGGTGACTTACCTCGCCCGTCGTTTGTGGTTCCAACTAACAATTGAGAAATTTACCTTGAGCGTAGTGACAGAA
>JAPXFY010000019.1:34447035-34462035 GCA_030674185.1 Monoplex corrugatus | reverse complement strand
CAATTAAGGGATCACCAGTGCAGAAGTTTGGAGATCACGGTGCCAAGGTCAAGGCCACAGTGGCAAAAAAAGAAACAAACAAAAAAAGCCTGAAATTTGCACTTTTTCATGAAGGTACGCGAACATTTTCCCGTGAACCTCTCAGAATGTGCAACTTCTGCTTAACCCCTTGACTCCCGCATCCTGTCCACCAGCATCCTGCATTGTCAACCATGAAAGCAAAGCAGAAACAACCATTTGACTCCTTCACCCTATCCACCAGCTTCTTGCAGGAAGTCAAACGGTCAAGTTTTTGCAGTTGGTGGATAGGGTGCGGGAGTCAAAAGGTTAAAGTGTGTTGACAGTCTACCATTGTTCCTGCTTCACATCAAGTTTCATTTCATCTGACCGATGCGTCACAATGACCTTGAAAAGTACAAAATCTGGATGTTCTTCTGAGCAGCTAACATTATAAAAAAAAAATTCAAGATTTCAAATCGAATTTTCTCCGCCGCTTATGATGGAACATTTTGATTTTTAGTTTTGTCATTGTATGCAAACAGACCATCTCAACCGTTGTTATAGAAACGGTCAAACCAAGATAAAAAACAAAACCAAAAAAAGCCTCTTATTATCATGAGAGTTATTATGTTACTTGTGTTAACAACAACATCACCATTAAAGGTTCAAGAGAACATAATCGTTTTTATGGATTCAGTAAATGCCTCTAGCTGGACTCGTTGATGCCGACGTCTCGATGACTTAAGTACATTTCCAACGTCATAACAACACATACAAATCTCACCATAATTCCGAGATTGAGAAGCCAATTGTCATTGTATTGTGTTTGTATGGTCGAATACTAACTATCAACAAGTTATTAAAGTTTCGTTGACCTCGGGTCATTTTTAAGGTCACCTGTACTTTTGCATCATCTGTATGACATAAAAGGAAGAATATCAATATGGTTTGAGCATCCGTTACCTTTGTGTTTACACAAACCAAGCACATCCATTTTCTAATATTTCGTTTACATTTTTTTCCTTTTCGAATTCGCTTTTTCTAAGTCCATTATATTTTTATATTCAATGGCAGAGTTATTCATTTTCTTCTACAGATGCACGCTGATTCCAAAGGCCTTTGTCGTGGACCCTGTATTTGGAATATACGTGACTGATTTCAAGAAACAGCAATTTCTCTTACTGTTATGAATAAATTAAATAACCGAAGTATATAACAAGCCACCCCTAAAGCTTTTTATTCATTGAAAAAAAAACAGGAACTCATGCAAAAAAATGATTACAAACAACAATATACTTCTCTGATTGTTCTTAAGTCTAAAGTTGTGCTAATGTGTATATATGAGAAGACGTAATATACATACGACATCATTCTTTTTGTACGTCAGATTTTCTTCAAAGTAGACAGAACACAATAAGCCGAAGGATATAACATTTATGCTAACACTGACGCTTCCCCCCCCCCCCCCCCCCCCAATAATTAAACCAGGAACGGATGCAAAAATGACCACAACAGCAATATATTCTCTAACCGTTCTTGAGTCTTATAGTTGTGCTAATGTGTGTATGAAGACAATACATACGACGTCATTCTTTTTGCAGTCAGATTTTCTACAATTAAGACACAAGTAACCGAAGTATAACATTTATACCACCACTGAAGCTTTTATTCATTTAAAATCATTAAATCAGGAACGCACGCAAAAATGACAACAACAACATAATATCATCTCTGATTGTTCTTGGGTCCAACTGTTGCGCTAATGTGTATATGAGCAGACGCAATATATGCGACGCCACTCTTTTTGTACGTCAGATTTTCTGCAATGTAACACAGAACAGATCTATCCAAGGTACGGTCTCTACCTATACTAACACTGTGGCTTCTTACGAAAGTGAACGTATCTGTGCCAACACTAAAGCGCTTGCGATTTCCCCTCCCCCGCTCCTGTTACGCAATCACTCATGCTAAGACAGATTTTGCACACTGACATAAACACACGCAGACACACAGATTTTGCACACTGACATAAACACACGTAGACACACGCCAACAGACATGGAAGCCTGTATGCACGAACGTGTTCACACAAGCACATACGCACGCTCACGTATGCACGCACACACATCAAACACATCTTTTCACCTTTTCACACTTAAGAAAGTATGCGGAAAGGAGTTTGTTTTAGTTCTTTAAAAAAAAATGCGGGGGGGGGGGGGGGGGGGAGAGATTATTAGAACGGTTCGACCATCTTGGCTTTTGTGGTTGACGTTGTTGTTGTTGTTGCTGCTGCTGTTGTTGTTTCAATGTGTGTGAATGATGACCTGTATGTTACTCCCCACTGAGAGATAATGAATGAGGTGGACGCTGCTTCCCCCTCTCTCTCTCTCTGTCTCTCTCTCTCTCTCTGTCTCTCTCTCTCTCTCACACACACACACACATACACACACACACACATACACACACACACACACACACACACACACACACACTTACATGGATAGAAAGAGTCAGTAACAACACGACTCCGGTGGTGATCATTGTCTCGCGCTTGATCAATCGCACTGGTTAGGCTGTGTAATACATTAGTGCGCAAATGTAAACGCAATCCGCAAACGCAAAACAGTTATTCCTGAAAATGAACGCATTTATGCGCAAACGTACATCCGCAAATCGCGACTTCACAGGGACTTGAAAATACTGTCTGATAAGAGTGGGTACATCAGCTGGTGGGGATGGGGGTGGGGGTGGGAGGGGGAGGGGGAAGAAAAGAAAAGGCTGTCTATTACAATCTCGTGCCAGACTTGATTTGTGGGAAAAACGAAAAGAAAAGACTATTACAATCTTGTGCAAGAGCTGATCTGTGGGAAAAACGAAAAGAAAAGGCTATTACAATCTTGTGCAAGGCTGATCTGTGGGAAAAACGAAAAGAAAAGGCTATTACAATTTTGAGAGCTGATTGTGGAAAACGAAAGAAAAGGCTAGTCAATTTGCAGATGATCTGTGGGAAAAACGAAAAGAAAAGGCTATTACAATCTTAGCAAGAGCTGATTGTGGGAAAAACGAAAAGAAAAGACTGTCCATTACAATCTTGCGCCAGAGTTGATTTGGGAAAAACGAAAAGAAAAGACTGTCTATTACAATCTTGTGCAAAAGTTGATTCAAGACGATGTGAAACATCAAAGAATTTTTCTGTCTCAGCAAGAGAGCAGTTTGTTCAAGTATTTTCAATCCCCCCCCACCCCCCACCCCACCCCAAAAGCAGTTTCGACGTTCGTGGCATGCCGAATACCTCAGCGGAAGCGACAAGATTTTGGGGACATCTAATCTGCAAACACAAAAGAAATTGCTCCCTGGCGCGGCTGAAATCCGTATGCGGACTGCGGATGGCATTTGCGTCTGCGTTTCCGCTTCAATTGCAATGCGACCACATCTGTACATTTCCACTGGCACTATTTTTTTTTCCGGATTGCGTTTGTGTTTGCGGACTAATGTGTACGCGACTTTACTCTGCAATAGGCTTACGTCTCAAAAACCAGGAACACACGAAAATAGAATGGGAACGTGGACTTCATTAGCAAAACTAGACAGACAAAAATTCTCACTAGAAACAAAATTCACAATATTTAGGAAAAATAAACTCAACACAACAGCTAACTTTCCTGAGGTTTCTCCAGCTCACACAAACATTACAGAAGTTTTCGTGTTGTTTTTCTCCTAAATCTTGTGAACTGGTTTTCTTTCTTGCTTTTCACTAGAAACACACGAAAAACAGAAACATCAGCACATGTAACTAACCCACGAAACAAGACAGGTGGATATTTTTGACCAACTGGCCTCTTCCAAGCGTACACAAAAGATAACGAAGAACACATACACAAAATGTAAGTGGGGAAAAAACACAGCAGCAAGACTTCATCGACGTTCTGCACCTGTCTTATTTTGTTTGTACTCATTCCATTCTCGAATGTTTTTTGGTTCCTTATTTCACTTGACAGCTAGCAGTGACTTTAACTCAGATTACGTCTCAGAGCTACACCAAATCAGAGGTTTGTGTGGATTTGAGTCCACCTCAGTGAGTACGCTTTATGAAAGCAAGTTGAAACCGAAAACACACGAAAATAGAATCAGAACATGTACCTAGCCCACGAAACAGGACAGGCGGATATTTTGGTCAAATGGCCTCTGCCAAGCGCACACAAAAGATAACAAAGAACACATACACAAAATTTAAGGGGAAAAAAACAGCCGCAAGACTTCACAGATGTTTCGCTGAGCTTAAGAAAATGACGGATACGGCCAGGTGGCTAAAAATCTGCGCCTGTCTTATTTTGTTAATTAAATACATGTTCTCGTTCGGTTTTTGGGCATTTCTTTGTTTTCTGTTTTGCTTGAAAGTTAGTAGATACTTTGATTCATATTACGTACAAGAGCTACACCAAAATCAGAGGTTTGTGTGGATCTGAGCCCATTGCAGTAAACAGACACACCACCACCCCTGGACATTCTGTGCTAGAAATTTCCTCTTTTAAGTCACCCTGTTTGTTTCTGCCTTGTTTCTTTGATTTCTGTCATTTCTTCCTAGCATTTTCTGCCTTAATCAATGGTCCACCTGTATGTGTTCGATACAGTCATACATAATTTCTCTTAGGGCTGATAATTGGGTACATGTATGCAAATGAGATATGCAGAAGCAATTTAAGGTAATTTAGGCCCTTTATACAATATTTTTGTGTCCTTAGTTGTGTTGAAATTTGTATCGAGGTGTTTTCTTTTTTTAACCTCCACTGTGTGATAAAATTGGGAGGAGGTCAATCGCAGGGGCATCTTCCTAGATTGTTTGTCGCGAATGCAATATGGTACTGTATTATTTTCTTTGCCTTTTTTTTTTCATTTACATTTTTTTTTATTTCATTTAACTTTGGGGGGGGGGTTAAGAATGTTTTTGAAATGTTACAGACCTGATATGGCTCTACTCAGTCGGCTGGGCTTTAAACAAAAAAAGAACGAAATAATAACATTAAAAACACCAAATCAGAGGTCTGTGTGGATCTAAGCCCACTTTCAGTGAGGAGACACAAAACAGACAGCATTTGCACACCGCATCTCTCTCCCCCAGTCCACCCCCTCCCCCTGTCTCTGGTGCACGCACTGCTGTGGCCTTCCCCGACTTTCACATCGTTATCTATGTGGGAAAATACAGCAGCACAACGGACGTTCATCACAAAACAGGCCTCTCCAGAGGCTACATACACAACGTGATCAGTGACAGTGATTTGATATTTCCACTGCCTGGTAACACGAGCACGTCCATAGCCAGTGCTATTGGTTTTTCTTTGTGTGTGTGTGTGTGTGTGTTGGGGTGTGTGTGTGTGTGTGTGTGTGTGTGTGTGTGTGGTGTGTGTGTGTGTGTGTGCTTGCTCTTGTAGTTGTGGTGTGGGATCTTTCCTTTTTTCCTTAATTTGTGTGGGGTGGTCATTGGTTAATGTCTATTCATTAACGATTTGAGACAAAAAATAACAATAATAATACAAATGATATATAGTAAATTTACCTATGATATATAGTAATAATAGTAATAATAACAATAATAATAACAATAATCAAGTAAATAAATAAATAAATAAAATACTAAAAAATAAATCAAATAAATTTGTTGTGTGAGTGTGTGTGTGTGTGTGTGTGGTTTTGTGTGTGTGTGTGTGTGTGTGTGTGTGTGTGTGTGTGTGTGTGTGTGTGTCGAATGCAGCGAGTGTGTAATGTCAGTTACGATGCCATGCACCATAACAATTCAGGTAAGTTAATTCTACATCTCCAATGGATGTACGCTGTGTGTGGGTGGTGTTGTGTGTGTGTGTGTGTGTGTGTGTGTGTGTGTGTGTGTGTATGGTGTGGTGTGTGTGATGTATGTGTGTGTGTGTTGTTTGTGTGTGGTGTGTGTGTGTGGTGTGTGTGTGTTGTGTGTGTGTGTGTGGTGTTTATTTGTTTTTGCTGTGCTTTTTTCTTGTTGTTGGAGGAGGGGTGTGGGGGGAGTTCTTTGATATTGGTTTTGGTTGTTTTGTTTTGTTTTGTTTTGTTTTTTGTTTTGTTTTGTTTTGTTTTTTATATGCGTGGGCGGTAAGGTGGGGGCTTCGCTGTTGGTCGTTTCTGGTTTTGTTAATGGTGGTGATGAATTTTTCTCCCCGTTCAAGGGCGGCAATCGTACTTGTATATTTTACCCTGTCATTAAATTAGTCACACTTGTTTCTGATGCACGTATAGGTTATATTCGTGCTTCTATGAGCCGCAAAACACGATATGGTTCAAGGATCTTTAACGTGGTCTGCGTGCTGTATAAGCACACGAACGGGGCTCAGGCACTAGCAGGTCTGTACTTATGCCCATCATAGGTACCCGAACCAAGCAGGTTTGATCCTGGAACTTGCAACTCAAAGAACAGAGTCCTAACCACTAGACCATCCCACCCGTCTGGTTTTCTGCTCATATACATCTGGACAAAACATCAGTTTTGGGCGACAGTTTCCACACACTCAGTGATGGACGCTTCTGCTTCTTGGAAATGCCACTTTTAGCTACCCACAGATTTGTACACAGTGCCGCACTTGTAATAAACAAATGAATTAATCAAATCACACACACACACACACACACACACACACACACACACACACACACACACACACACACTAACACTAACATACAAACACGCACGCGCACACACACAGACACAAACACACACACAACACACTTAAATTTTCCATACACATTGTTGATGTTAATTGTTAGTGTTAAGTTCTTGTTCCATTTTTCTATTTTCCCACCTACTTATGTCTATAACTCTGTCTCCTCTCTGCCCCAAATCCAACCCGCCCATCTCTCATCCCTTTTTTTTTTTTTTTTTTTTTTTCTCGTCTAATATCACTCATAGTGAAAAGATGTTAAATCAAAGAACGAACACCACACACACACGCACACACTGTTTTCCTACTGTTGTTTGTTTGCGTATTCTTGTTTTTGTTTTGTTTGGGGCGGGATTCGGGATTTGTGTTTATTTTAACTTTGTATTGTTTTCTTTTCATCATTTACGAGTAGTCAACTCTAGGTTTCTTTTCGCTTCCACGATGAAAAGTGTTTATCAAGATTTCGTCGAACATCTGGCTAAAAACTGTCTTTGTGTTTCACAGCCCTTCGTAAGGGATTGTGATCCAACTGGATAAATTATATGAACCTAACCTGAACGTTTTGGTTTGGGGTAATTGCAGAGGGACTAGAGGAATATGGATGTGACTTCTCAGAGTTTTCCCCCTGGCATCATTAGTGACCATTTTGGTCAACAAACTTGCACTGAATGCCAGAATGGCCGGGGATCCAGTCCACACTAATGGTGGTATGATTATCGTTTTTCAGTCTGGCCTTGGGTCTGTTGGTATGGGCTGGGGGTGTTAGCGTGAGTGTGGAGGTGGATCGGGTGATTGAGGAGAATGTGTGTGTGTGTGTGTGTGTGTGTGTGTGTGTGTGTGTGTGTGTGTGTGTGTGTGTGTGTGTGTGTGTGTGTGTGTGTGTGTGTGTGTGTAAATGGTGTGGTACGTCTTAGGAAAGTGGTGTTTGTGGGGTGGAGGGGTGCGCGCACGTCTGTAAGTGCATGTGTTCATGTGTGTACGTCTGTGTGTGTGTGAGAGAGAGAGAGAGAGAAAGAGAGAGAGAACGTGTTTGTGTGTGTGTGTGTGTGTGTGTGTGTGTGTGTGTGTGTGTGTGTGTGTGTGTGTGTGTGTGGTGTGTGTGTGTGTGTGTGTGCAGCGTGCGTGCGTGTGTATGAGTGTGTGTGTGTATGTGTGTGTTGTGCATACATGTACACGTGTGAATTATGTTGTTTGTGCGTATGTATGTGTGTGTGTGTGTGTTGCGTGCGTGCGTACGTGTGTGTGTGTGTGTGTGTGTGTGTGTGTGCGTGTGTGTGAAGGCGGGGGGGGGGGGGGGCGTGTGTTCAAAGCCGTGCTAATTCGACTATCAGATACCATTTACTGAAAAGTCAACCCAGGCCGTTCATCCCTGATTGCCACATGCCTCTGTCTGTCTATGTCTGTCTGTCTGTCTGTCTGTCTGTATGTCTGTCTGTCTTAATGTGAAGGTAAACGATAGAAGGGGGCAATGTGATACAGTTCACTGCAGTTTGATTGTAGAACTTGTATGAAAGCATCAGAAAACCCGAACCGAACCCTCCCCATCCACATGCATGTACTGTGGCCTAAGCCCGATGTACAATAAACATTAAACATTTTCTGTCTGTCTGTCTGTCTGTCTGTCTGTCTGTCTGTCTGTCTGTCTGTCTTCTCTCTCTCTCTCTCTCTCTCTCTCTCTCTCTCTCTCTCTCTCTCTCTCTCTCTCTCTCCTCTCTTCCCCTGGTGTGTGTTCTCAAGTCTGAAACCTGAAGTCTGAAAACTCTCTCTCTCTCTCTCTCTCTCTCTCTCTCTCTCTCTCTCTCTTCTCTCTCTCTCTCTCTTCCTCTGGTGAATTATTAAGACCACCCACGACTTCATTGCGCACGCTTTGCGAGATTTGTGATGTGGATCCAATAGGCCTATCAAAATATCATCTATCATAATAACCATAATATAAACAATATCAATAATTAGCAGTATTTTTCATGAATGATAATGACAAATGATAATACTGATTTTCACGCACATAAGATGGTCAAGCCATTCTAAAAAAATCGCCCTTCTAATACAAACATAATTACAGAAAATCCGAAAATTGTAATTCTATAATGGTCAATGTGACCTTCAAGAAACTTCAGTTGAAACGAGACTTGATATGAGTCAAGAATAATGACAAATTGTTACAATACTGAAAAGCGGTTTTAAATATTGTCCGATGTTCCTGAGAAAGGGCTGTTTCTTCAACTTCCTTGATTTCAGGCCTTTTGGTGGTGAGGGGAGAGGGGGACGTGATTCCGTGTTGTGTTCATCTTGACATCTTACAAAGCTACAGATTCGTGGGTCCTCAACAACCTAAAATTTTGATTAAAATTTGGTAAAATCCTATCCATAAACAGCTGAAAAAATCTTGTTCATCCATCTCTCTCTCTCTCTCTCTCTCTCTCTCACACACACACACACACACACACACACACACACACACACACACACACACACACACACACACACACACACACACCACACACACACACACACACACACACACACACACACACACACACACACACATACACATACATACACAAACACACACACACACACACCCTCTCTCTCTAATCGATACAAAATAATCCGTTTTCTTTTCTTTTCTTTCTTCTTTTTTCTTTTTTTTTTTTTTTTATTCTACAAAAAAAGGGACAAGGACAACAGTCTAGCTTTCTGCCACCAGAAAATGCACGACTGGCTAAGAGGCACCAAACGTATACACAGCTTTCACCTTTCTGGTTGTTAGCGTGCAGGTTTCTCTGTAGCCTGAAGGAGGTTGCCAGATAATTGCTGGCAGCTTCGGGAGCAGCACATAATATGGAACTGTCCCTGTGCCACGAATCCTTTTTTGAACAAGTTCCAGGGGTTTTTTGTTTGTGTGTTTGTTTGGTGGTGGTGGTGGTGGTGGTGTGGTGGTGTGGTGTTCTTGTTCTTGTTTTTGCTTTGATTTTATTTGTTTGTTTGTTTGTTTGTTTTGTTTTGTTTGTTCTTGTTTTGTTTTTTTGTTTTGATGTTTTTTTGTTGTGTTGCTGTTGTTGTTGTTGTTGTTTTTTGGGGGGTGCAAAGGGGTCGAGAAGGAGACTGTCCCTGGAGGTGAGAACTAGAAACAATGTCATGTCGATAGAGTTTGTATGCAGGCAAAGTGTCCCTGGAGGTGAGAACTAGAAACAATGTCATGTCGATAGAGTTTGTATGCGGCAGAGTGTCCCTGGAGGTGAGAACTGGAAACAACGTCATGTCGATAGAATTTGTACGCGGCAGAGTGTTCAGGAAGTAAGAACTAGAAACAATGTCATGTCGATATAGCTTGTACTTTCGGCGTGGCAAAGTGTCCTAGAGGTGAGAGCTAGAAACAATGTCATGTCGATATAGTCTGTAGGGTGTCCCTGGAGGTAAGAACTAGAAACAATGTTATGTCGATAGGGTTTATACGCAGCAAAGTGTCCCTGGAGGTGAGAATTAGAAACAATGTATGTCGAAAGGGTAGAACAATGTCATGTGATATAGTTAACGCAGCATGATCCCTGGAGGCGAGAACTAGAAACAATGTCATGTCGATATAGTTTATACGCAGCAAAGCGTCCCTGGAGGCGAGAACTAGAAACAATGTCATGTCGATTAGTAGGTCCTGGACGAACTGAACAATGTCATGTCGATTAGTTACGCGAGCTCTGAGGCGTGAGACATCAGCGAAAACAATTGGTAAGTGTCGATGTCGTACGTGAAGAGTTCTAGAGTGAGAATCTATTGTAATGTCGATAATTGTTCTTTGTATGGCTGTCTGTGGCTCTGTTGACTGACCTGTGGACTCGTGATCTGATGTTTCAAGTTCAATCTTAGCCCGCAACATTAAAAAAAACCTAGTCTGTTTGCTTCGTCTTTATGCTCTAATCATTATGGTGATGTCAGTTCAGTCTTTGATACGTCCCCCCCCCCCCCACTCCCCATGTGCCCATTTCCTTTTTAAGGCCACCCCAGCGAATATGGTTTTGCACAGGCTTAAGGAGGCTGATACATTTGGATGAAATGCACATGGATTGTTCAAGTATAGATTTGGATGAAGCGCATATGATCGTCCAAGCGTGATGAATCCCTTTTGCACGAAGTCAAACTCAAACAATATAGAATTATTTTGCCGTGCATGCTAGCTGCAATTATCACCTTGCCTCTCTTGTCAATCTTACAAAGATTTTATACCTGCTGTCAGATCACTTTTGTGCTAAACAGGTATACACGTTGTGGGGTTAACGCATCTGCATCTCCTGCGCTTACGTACTACATGAAGACAGGCAGTTGCGATATACCATCCAATGTTGACATGGACGTACGAGTTTACAATTTATTAAAGACTAATTCATGGCACTGGGACAAGGATATGAGTGTGTATGTATGAATGTAATATATGTCTTTGTCTTTGTGCGGGCATGTGTGTACATGTGTGTATTTACTGTTATTTGTTACTTCTCATTTCTCACTTTTTATTTATCTATTCTCATTTATCTATTATTTATCTACATACTCTTTTATCTATTGGTTGATTGATTGATTGATTGATTGATTGATTGATTGATTATCTATTTCCTCTTTTCTTTTCCTCGGAAGTGACGAAGTATTGTTTTCATCTCACTGACAGGCAGCGGAGGCTTTGCGCATGACTGGGAGAGGGAGGTGGGGGGGGGGGGGCTTTCTGAGATGTGAAACAAGTATTAGCTGAGTTGCTAGTTTTGTTGTGATTCAGACTTTTGATTTCTTTATTTTACTTATCTGTTCTTTTCTTTGAAGATGCACAGATACACATGTCATCTACATATAGTCAAGATTGTTCCAATGTTAGACTGATACAATACTAGTATAAAAATGTAGGCAAAGTAAAACATAAGCTAGCTAGGACCTGGCCAGCTCATGGGTTTATGTGCAGGCTTAAGGCTTGCACAATGATTACCATCACATGGCACCTGTGACGTTAGTGTAGATGGAATTCATTCCGAGCACGGAGACGTCATCTTGAGAAACTGAAACTGAAACGGACAAGTCCATAACGTACTCCGTGCATTCTGCCACTAGTCATCCAGCAAACTCTTGCGCTGGCAAGTCCGTGAAATATAAGAAACTGGGAAACATGACCTAAAAAAACAGGACTTCTGAAACATAAAGCTGACACCACCAGAATGATTGAAAACTAACACTTGCAACATACTGACCAATTCTCATTTTGCGGGCTGGGACTGAACTCGACATATTAAACTGCGGTTAGACTGACGATGACTCGTATCAAAAGTGTGTAAATTACAGTTTGTTCAACAGGAACTCGTCACACTCAAACAATTCCATATGCGCTGTACCTAAACCTATCAGTCATTACCTGGCGAACTCCACGAGCCTGCGCAAAATCCTATAAGCTGGAAATGGGGAAGAGGGTATGGACTGAAAAAGAACTGAGCTTACAAGCCAAAACGATGTAACATTTGAGATAGGCAGTGAACAAGCCAAGTGCTTTTCTTTTTAGGCTGGGATTGAACTCGAGACATTAGATCTTGCCTTGAGTCCACGACTCTATCAAAATAATTGACCAACCCGGGAAAAAAGTTTCTTGAACAAACTCCAAACGAATTCATATCTAAATCATAACAACGATAAAGTATGTCCAATAGCTATTTCAGGTGAGGCTGGTTGGTTGATAGACTGACTTAGAATCTGCACTCTGAGATGAGCCTGACTTGATCGGTTGTGACATGTGTACGATGTAGCTGTCATGAAAAAAGCCTATGTGGCTGTCAGAGAAGTATAAACATCAAATTGTACTGAAATTGCCGTGAGAAAGCCATCTGTAACGCCGTGGCTGAGCAGTGCGTTAAGTACAACTTCACCGGCCTATCACCAGTAAACACCTGCCAATTATGGGAGGCCCCTATCACCAGTAAACACCTGCCAATTATGGGAGGCCCCTATCACTCACTCTAGCTTCGCAACTGAGCGTTTCCGAATACTTTCGATAGCAGGGGTATCACAAGAAGGAGATAGTGAACTCTTGAATCAGAACAGGCACTGACGAACTCTACACATTGATCCCACAATAGTGCAGTCTCCCGTGGGTGGCCTCAAAGGGGCTCAATACTGATATCTCCTGTAGATTTCTGGCATATGGACTGTGAGCTAATGAACTGCTATTCTGTAGTGTGTTCCAGAGCAAAATTGAGCAGCGTGAATGCCAATCCTTCAAACGAGACGAGACGAGACGTTAACCTGAAGTCAGCGGCTCGCACAGCATGGAAAAGCGCAAGGCAGATAACTGTACTTTAAAAAAAACTTCAATGTTAAACAAAAATACCAACATACAAAGAAAAAGAAAAAGAAAAAATGTGTGGTAATGATTTACAACGACGTAGTCTCCTTGGGAAAAGCAACTCGAAAGTCACACAGAAAATTCCTTGTGGTAAGACATACAACAGCGATTCAGTCTTGACCGAAGTCTGCACGATTTCGTATGGTCAAGAATTTTTTTTTTTTTTAAAAAAGAGAGAGAGAGAGAGACAGAGAGACAGACAGACAGAGAGAGAGAGAAAGACAGACAGAGAGAAAGAAAGACAGAGAAGAGAGAGAGATAGACAGATAGACAGACAGACAGAGACAGAGAGAGTTTGGAATCCTGAGATTGTTCAAGAGGGATTCATCGCACTTGAACGATATCATATGCGCTCCACCAAAAATCTACCTAGCAGATTCCCTGAGCCTACGCAGCGCCAGGCAAAATCTTGAAATGGGGAGGTAGAAGTAAACAAAGAGCTTTGAAGCACAAAGCTTACATCGCCAGAATCACACGAGCATTAAGAAGGGCAGAGAGCAGGCCAGGTTTTATGTTGCTGACTGGAATTGAACTCGATATACTAGATCTCCGGTCCACGACTCTATCGAAAGAGCCAACCAGCCTCTATTTCAAAACATAATTCTGGCATTCAAAACAGCAGTAACTGCACAACCGCAATCATAATCGTTCATAATGTCACGTCAATGACTTTACAGACTTAAATGTGTGTGTGGCATTATAGTTAATATTACCAATTTTGTTCACTATGTTGCAACGATTCACGTACGAATGAGCGCTTGAAATATTTTCCTTGTTACTCTTTGTCGTTGCAATAGTGCAACATTGCGCATATGTATGGGCGTTTGGAATGCTCACATTACTGCCCTTTGCAATAAATTAAATATAAAAAGCATTCCACACAATCACAGTCACAACTAAAGCCACACGTGTTGGCTTGTTGCACATGCTGAAAGCACAAATGTCAACAGATCCACCTCCTGTGTCCTTCAGGCGACAGACACCCAGACTGGTTATTTAATCTCCCTTCATTAAAAAAAAAAAAAAAAAAAAAAAAAAGGGGGGAAATTGCTTTATATCGACCGAGGATAGGTGTGTGTCCGAGTGTGTGTGTCTGCGACAAAAAAAGTGTTACAAAGTTTGTTTCAGCCGTTTCTGGATCGATCTTTACCAATTCTGAGTCAAAGGTGTACAGCGTTGAGGAGTCGCAATGACATGCGATTACATCTCAAACCGAACTGGCTAATGAGTGGTTGATAGTTTCGATTACACGGCAGACATCTTACAATGCATACGTTTGAACTATGACCTGAGAGAACGGAGTCACATGATCGACAACCTAAAACTAATAATATCCACCACGTGCTTGGCATCATATCTCGAATGTGTACATACTGCCTTATCTCCTGGCAAGTCTGGAAGCGCATCCTTCCCGCGTGATTGTTCCGACGGCTAGACCTATCCCGCAATTTTTTCGCACTATTTCCTCAGCAGTTTTGTCCAGAGTGACGGTAAAGAAAAGTTCAACGTGCCTCTTTCGATGGTGCGACTCTGTTCCTTCAGGTCATGGTTGATACATATGCATAAGCAAGATGTCTGCTGCAGCAACCAAAATATCAACCAATCACTGGCCGGTTCGATTTGAGATGTAGTCGCATGTGTCGCAATAGATAGGTTTACTGGCCATGACGCCTGGGTCAAGATCACACGGACGCAGGGGAAAAAAAACCACCGCTACAATGACCACTGTTTAGCATCACTCTCTGACAAACTTAAGACAACGCTGGCATTGTTTCCACTCTTGTGACTGTCTACTCCAGTCCTCACTTCACGTCAAGTTTTGTTTTGTGTGATGCTTCTTCAAGATCTCCATGACCCTGCGAACTACAAAATCTGGATCATCTAACAGACTTTTTTTTTGTAAAGAGATTGTTACAACGGCTTGACCATCTTGTTGTTTCTATTTACTTTTAG
>JAPXFY010000019.1:34437035-34439535 GCA_030674185.1 Monoplex corrugatus | reverse complement strand
CTTTACTACTACTATTACTACTACTTCTTTTTCTTCTTCTTCTTTTTCTTCCTTCTTTTCTTCTTCCTCTTCTTCTTTTCTTCTTCTTTCGTTCGCCTTGTACATGATCAGGCGACATCTGGGGATGAATGTGACCATTTTTTTCCAGTTCCTACTGGCTGCCATGGAGATGGCGGTCACAAAGGTTTTAGTCGGTCATGCCTCCTGTTGATCCACTTCAATTGTTATTGTTATTTCTGTTTAAAGCCCAGCAGACTGCGTAGAGCCATATCAAGGCTATAATCGTTTCAAAACATACACAGTACTTCAACAGCAAAAAACAAAAAGGAAAAGATACTTAAGTACACATATCAATGCATTTGCGCATATAATCTATGGAGATCTCCCTGGTGTTGACCATTCCATCCAATTTATCGCACAGGGGATTTTTAAAAAAAACATACCTGAATACAAATTTAAATATAACTAAGGACACTAAAACACACATAAAAACGGGCGCAAGTTACCTGAAATTGCTTCCGCGTATCTCATTTCCCTAGAGCCAAAAATGCACATAATACACGTACTCAATTATCAATCCTAAGAGAAAGTATGTAAGACTTTACCGAATACATACAGGTGAATGGGCCAGCAAGGCAGAAACTGACAGAAAGAAATGACAGAAAGCAAAGGAACAAGGCAGAAACAAAGAGAGTGAGAGAAAAGAGGAAAATTCTAGTACAGAATTTCCAGAAGGTGGGAATAATACTCATACTGAAAGAGCCCCCGGCATCCCCACGGGGGGAGGGGGGGGGGTTCCACTTTAATTACAGTAAATAGTTCGTGTTCATCTGTACGGCGTCCGTACGATTCTGGCAAGTTGTGGGGCCCTTGAACCGTTAAACAGATCTGTTGTTCGAGGGGAAAGTTATCATCTGTTCACACAAATTTGCTGTTTTATAGAAATTATTCTAGACGATAAAGTTTACTGTTTTACAAATCCCTGAACAGACAAGTTTACTGCTGTTGAAATATGTGTCTAAACGAACCTGATATTTGGGGAAAACAATGAGAAAACTAAATGGATTCTGTTGTTCATGAAAACAAAATGACATCTGCTGTATGTGTGGAAAATAAGTGAACTTTCAGTGAAATCTCCTGTAGGTGAAAACTAAATGAAATCTGCTGTTTTAGTGAAATTAAAGGAAATTGAATAAAAAATCTACTGTTTGGGGTAAGTAAACAAAATCTGCTGTTTGGGGTAAGTAAACAAAATCTGCTGTATGGGGGAAATATGTGAAAATAAGTGAAATCTGCTGTTTGGGGTAAGTAAACAAAATCTGCTGTATGGGGGAAATATGTGAAAATAAGTGAAATCTGCTGTTTGGGAAAAGTAAACAAAATCTGCTGTATGGGGGAAATATGTGAAAATAAGTGAAATCTGCTGTTTGGGGTAAGTAAACAAAATCTGCTGTATGGGGGAAATATGTGAAAATAAGTGAAATCTGCTGTTTGGGAAAAGTAAACAAAATCTGCTGTATGGGGGAAATATGTGAAAATAAGTGAAATCAGCTGTTTGGGGTAAGTAAACAAAATCTGCTGTATGGGGGAAATATGTGAAAATAAGTGAAATCTGCTGTTTGGGAAAAGTAAACAAAATCTGCTGTATGGGGGAAATATTATGTGAAAATATGTGAAATCTGCTGTTTGGGAAAAGTAAACAAAATCTGCTGTATGGGGGAAATATTATGTGAAAATATGTGAAATCTGCTGTTTGGGAAAAGTAAACAAAATCTGCTGTATGGGGGAAATATTATGTGAAAATATGTGAAATCTGCTATTTGGGAAAAGTAAACAAAATCTGCTGTATGGGGGAAATATTATGTGAAAATATGTGAAATCTGCTATTTGGGAAAAGTAAACAAAATCTCTTGTATGGGGGAAATATTATGTGAAAATATGTGAAATCTGCTATTTGGGAAAAGTAAACAAAATCTCTTGTATGGGGGAAATATTATGTGAAAATATGTGAAATCTGCTGTTTGGGAAAAGTAAATGAGATCTGCTATTTGGGAAAAGTAAATGAGATCTGCTGTTTGGGAAAAGTAAATGAGATCTGCTATTTGGGAAAAGTAAATGAGATCTGCTATTTGGGAAAAGTAAATGAGATCTGCTATTTGGGAAAAGTAAATGAGATCCGCTATTTGGGAAAAGTAAATGAGATCCGCTGTTTGGGAAACGTGAATGAGATCCGCTGTTTGGGAAACGTGAATGAGATCCGCTGTTTGGGAAACGTGAATGAGATCCGCTGTTTGGGAAAACGTGAATGAGATCCGCTGTTTGGGAAAAGTAAATGGAATCTGCTGTTTGGAGAAACTAAGTAGAATATGAGTTTGACAAGGTCTTGAAGTGAACTTTGGGGGAAGGGAAGGAGAGAAAATGGGTTTAATCAAACACTAAGCTGACACTACAAGGCTGATAGGAGCATTAATTTCAGATGGGCAGTGAAAAGGCTAGTTTT
>JAPXFY010000019.1:34422035-34429535 GCA_030674185.1 Monoplex corrugatus | reverse complement strand
GTTGTTCGTTTCGTATCCTGACTTTTAAGTTTTCAATAGTCTCATATCCAGACTTTAATTCTTTGTTCGACAGCTCACCCACACATCACTTCAAAATCTGCCCCCCCTCCCCCCCCCCCCAATAAACGGTCAGAAAAGCTCCCAAATTTCTGGCCACAATGACGCAAAGTCATTGCTAATATAACTTATGCATTGGCGAATTCCTCTTCATCCATAAACACAGCTTGGTAAAGATCAAGATTTATAAACATCCAGGAACAAGATTCTATGACGACGTACTTTCTGGTTCGTACACACACACACACACACACACACACACCACACACACACACACACACACACACACACACACACACATATATATAATAATATATATATATACACATACACACTCACACACACACACACACACCACACAACCACACACAACAACACACACACACACACACACACACCACACACACACACACACACACACACACACACCACACACACAAACACACACACACACACAAACACACACACACACACACACACACACGCACGCACGCACACAACAAACACAACACACACGCACACACAACACACACACACACACACACACCACACAACCACGTGTCATCACCTTACCGCCCTCTCCCTTTCCTCCGACCCCCTCCTCCCCCGTCCAAAAACAAAACAAAACAAAATAGAACAAGAAAGAAAAAACATTTCGTAACTTCAAGGGGAGACTGGTCTGCAGACGATACGACGATTACCCGGAGAAGCAGACGACATAAACGACCGTTTCATTAGAGTTGATGTCCGCCCCTCTTTTGAAGTCATCCGAGTTCGAGTCGGAGAATAACAAAACGAATGCAAATTTCGCCTTATGCTTTACATAAGTAGCGTCATTTTGTGCCTTCAACTTTCAGACAACCAACATGAACTTGACGTGAAAGATGGGCGAGACAGAATGAGGATGGAGGAGAGGGGAGGTGGGGAGACAAAAGGAGAGAAAGAGAGGACAGGGAATAGGAGGGTTTAAGCTGGGAATCATCATCATCATCATCATCATCATCATGTGCCCTGCCACATGGCGTTGGCGACAATGGTCCTCCACACGAATCTATCCCCTGTCGCTGCAAGTACATCTCCCACCCTCTCTGTCTTCAGCCACCCCGCAAGTCCGTCCAATATTTTCTCCCTGGATCTACCCGATGTTCCATTTCCTTCCAGCTTTCCTGTTTTTGTGACCAGGTGTTCTAGTTCCCCTTTCCTCATAATATGTCCTGTACGTGTTGCTTGCCTTTTCCTGGGAATACGATTACGATTTTTTTAATCCAATTTTTTTAAAAAGATCGTCGAATTTAGGCAGCGTCTTTTGTGCTCAACTATTTTTCACCAATTTTCTACGCCACCTGTATGGCCACTGGGACAGTTTTAACAATGCGATTATGATAGTGACGGTGAGGATGATAAACATGATGCTATGGAGTTCCGTCTTGGATTGAGACTGTGTGACAGAGCTGTGCTCTACGTTTACTATCATAATATATCCTGGCGTCAACCAGGCTAGAGATACAGACACACCTGCGGTGTTGGTCAGAAGATCTGAACAACACTCTCAATGAAGCACCCATGATGTCGATGAGACTCGACTGTTTGAACCAAAGTTTTCCCAATGAGCCCATAGCACTCCTAACTCTGGGTAGGAGCCAGTTGGAGCACACACAAAAAATAATAATAATAATAATAATAACAATAAAAATCCTTCAATGACATTGGAAGAACTGATGGGGATTCGAATCCACAACCTTCCAGTCGGCAGTGTGTTGTGCTAACCAATACATCACGGCAGCTGGTACGAATTTAAACTTAAGTCCATGGACGTAATGTCCTCATGTTCACCATGAAACTATATTGATATGAAGGAGATACAGATAGAAGTGAGAGAGAGAAGGGATGTATATATATATATATAATATGTATATATATATAGAGAGAGAGAGTTATATAATATGTTATATATATATAGAGAGAGAGAGTTATATAATATGTATATATATAGAGACAGACAGACAGACAAACAGACAGACACAGAGACAGACACAGACGGACAGACACAGACAGACAGACAGAAAGACACAGACACAGACGGACAGACACAGACAGACAGACAGAGAAGGGAGATAAAGAGAGGGAGACAGAGAGAGACAGAAGAGAAGGACGGAGACAGACGGATAATGACCACGACAGTACACTATTTTTCCAATGGTAAATGTTAAAAGCTAAAAACCACGTTTAAAACTTGATGTGGCTTGTATGCTGGGTGTTTTCCTGATGCCGCTACAGTGCATACTGGGATGTTTTCACGTTTCTATAAGCTAGTCACTGACAAGACTTACAGGATCTTTAACGCACTTATTTGATATTCTGCATGACTATTTAATCTACTTGACTACCACGTCCGAGGGATGGGGAGAAAGAAGAGTCTTGACTGAAAAATGAAATGAATCTTCAGTTTCCAACGATATAGATATCAGCACACTGGCCAGCTTGCATATCTACCGTAATTAATCTACTTGTATTAAAACAACAGAAAATACCATATCGCGAAACAATTAACGTTTACAGAAAATAGACTCACAAAATGAAGAAAGAATACATTGTTTCAGACTTCAGGGGGAAAGTAAGCAAAAGACAAAAAGAAAACATCAAGCCGGTGTACTGAAATGACAGACAAGGCACGCAGTATTACTGCTGTGTCAGAAAAACTGATAAACGAAATTTTCCAGATCGGCAAGTTCTGACTGACACAGACAGTAATGATGGAGCTAAGCTTAGTCTGGTACATTATTTCAACAACTGTTACACACACATACACACACGCGCGCGCGCGCGCGCACACACACACACAGTGACACAAACACACACACACACGCACACAGTGACACAAACACACACACACAACACACACACACACACGCACACAGTGACACACAACACACACACACAACACACACACACACACACACACACACACACACACACACACACACACAAACAAACACACACACACACACACACAACACACAACACACACACACACACACAACACACACACACACACACACACACACACCACACACACCAGCGAAACACAAAGAAACAGACAGCAATAGAGAGAGGTGGGGAGGGGAGGGAGAAAAACGAATCATCAAAAGTGTCCATGTGTGGTCATCCATATCTGGTCAGTCTGCTACTAGATCCGCAAAATAAGATGGACCCTGGTGTGGTGGACCGGACGCGGGATGTGACCTTTCAAAAGGGTCCTCTCTGTTACCTCAAACCTGCTCTTAACACTTGACCCTTAAGACGACTTTTGCTTACGCGTCATTTCTGCACAGAACGCAAAACTGCAGAACGTGCTTCAGTTTATGCCCAAATAGGAGTTTGACAGACGCGGAACTGGAATTCGTTCATTAGGAATTCAGATTCACCGGAACAGTTCCACCGAAACCTGCCAGCATTTATCTGACATAACCCAAATGTGCCCCACCCAAATCTGCAGCACTGATCTGTCAGACTCCATAAGCCTGCAAAACCTGTATGCCCTGACAGCGTCACGAAAGGGGAAGGACGGAGAACGGAGCTTATTACACACTATTTTATATTAATCTTGACGCCGTCAGAAGGATCGAAGCATGGCAGCGCCCGAATCAAGTTTTAATATGGAAGGCGGGAACTGAACTCAGAATATCTTACCTTCAGTCCACTACAACATCGACTAAGCTAGACGGGGGTGTGGAGAGACACGCAGGCAGACACTAACACCCGAAGCAGGGGCAAAGTGTCAACAACCCTTTGGCTCCTTTACCTAACCTATCAGCTTTTCACAGCAGGAAGATGATGAAATTTGGTGGAGAGAGTGAGGAAATTGAAAAGGTTAAAAGTCTGACTAACGACAGCGAGAAGCCAGCCACGCCAGAACATAACACAAATACACACACACTCGCACACAGACACACGGACAGACAGACAGACAGTACTACCAGAAGCGGGGAGAATGTCAATAAACAAAACATCCACATCGGCCTGGTCCAGCTAACACTGACAAGTGATGAGAGAGCTTTAGGATCTGAAGCACAACACAAACAATGAGACAGACCAGTCGCCGCTAAGCGAAGATTAGCACAACGGACTACCGACTGGAAGGTTGTAGATTCGAATCTCATCAGTCCTATCAAAATCATTATGGGATTTTCTGGACCAAGCCAGCTCTTACCTACAGAGCTAAGCATGCTATCGGCTCAATGGGAAGGTTGGGACCAAACGGTCGCGTCTCATCCACTAGGCCTACACAGATCCGCCAATGAGGGTACTGCTCAAATTTCCTGGCCAACATTACAAGTACTGTATCTGTATCTCTCGGGCCTGGTTGACGAAAGGTCATGACATATTAACACATTCCGTACGACGTCACGAGATCCTCGTGACTTAGCTTTCTCTTTCCGTGGACCGCGTCACGAGGATTTCGTGCCCTGAACCGTAGTTTCAGTTTCGAGTATATGAATAGAAAATGACCGCATTGCTGACGTGAATCCTTTTCCGGCAAAGGGACTATACTCTTGTCATTTCCTTTTTGCGTTTACACGACGTTTGAAGCGGCAAAAATGGCAAGATATACCTTGTTTTCTAATAATATCCCCTCCTGCCTTTCTCTCTCCTAACATTACTTGGTCAATAGTTTGTACAAGGACCTATTTTCTTGGTAGGAAAAGGGTTAAGATAATAAGCGATGAGCACAGCCCTGCCACGCTGTCTCAATCCTAGATGGAACTCTATAGCATCATTACAAACTATCGTATCCATCCTCTTCCTCATCATAATAGAAAAAAATGGGGGCTGAGCACAAATGGAGCGACGATCCTTAAAAGAGACAGACAGACAGAAAGAGACACACAGAGAGACAGAGACACAGAGAGACAGAGACACAGAGACACAGAGAGACAGAGACAGAACACAGAGAAAGTGTACAGACAGACGGAGTTGGAGTTCGGAGGGATTCATCACACTCGGACAATTCCACCATTAGACAGACAGACAGAAAGACACAGACACAGATGGACAGACACAGACAGACAGACAGAGAAGGGAGATAAAGAGAGGGAGACAGAGAGAGACAGAAGAGAAGGACGGAGACAGACGGATAATGACCACGACAGTACACTATTTTTCCAATGGTAAATGTTAAAAGCTAAAAACCACGTTTAAAACTTGATGTGGCTTGTATGCTGGGTGTTTTCCTGATGCCGCTACAGTGCATACTGGGATGTTTTCACGTTTCTATAAGCTAGTCACTGACAAGACTTACAGGATCTTTAACGCACTTATTTGATATTCTGCATGACTATTTAATCTACTTGACTACCACGTCCGAGGGATGGGGAGAAAGAAGAGTCTTGACTGAAAAATGAAATGAATCTTCAGTTTCCAACGATATAGATATCAGCACACTGGCCAGCTTGCATATCTACCGTAATTAATCTACTTGTATTAAAACAACAGAAAATACCATATCGCGAAACAATTAACGTTTACAGAAAATAGACTCACAAAATGAAGAAAGAATACATTGTTTCAGACTTCAGGGGGAAAGTAAGCAAAAGACAAAAAGAAAACATCAAGCCGGTGTACTGAAATGACAGACAAGGCACGCAGTATTACTGCTGTGTCAGAAAAACTGATAAACGAAATTTTCCAGATCGGCAAGTTCTGACTGACACAGACAGTAATGATGGAGCTAAGCTTAGTCTGGTACATTATTTCAACAACTGTTACACACACATACACACACGCGCGCGCGCGCGCGCGCACACACACACACAGTGACACAAACACACACACACACACGCACACAGTGACACAAACACACACACACAACACACACACACACACGCACACAGTGACAACAAACACACACACACACACACACACACACACACACACACACACACACACACACATGACAAACACACACACACACACACACACACACACACACACACACACCACACACACACACACACACACACACACACACACACACCAGCGAAACACAAAGAAACAGACAGCAATAGAGAGAGGTGGGGAGGGGAGGGGAGGGAGAAAAACGAATCATCAAAAGTGTCCATGTGTGGTCATCCATATCTGGTCAGTCTGCTACTAGATCCGCAAAATAAGATGGACCCTGGTGTGGTGGACCGGACGCGGGATGTGACCTTTCAAAAGGGTCCTCTCTGTTACCTCAAACCTGCTCTTAACACTTGACCCTTAAGACGACTTTTGCTTACGCGTCATTTCTGCACAGAACGCAAAACTGCAGAACGTGTTTCAGTTATGCCCAAATAGGAGTTTGACAGACGCGGAACTGGAATTCGTTCATTAGGAATTCAGATTCACCGGACAGTTCCACCGAAACCTGCCAGCATTTATCTGACATAACCCAAATGTGCCCCACCCAAATCTGCAGCACTGATCTGTCAGACTCCATAAGCCTGCAAAACCTGTATGCCCTGACAGCGTCACGAAAGGGGAAGGACGGAGAACGGAGCTTATTACACACTATTTTATATTAATCTTGACGCCGTCAGAAGGATCGAAGCATGGCAGCGCCCGAATCAAGTTTTAATATGGAAGGCGGGAACTGAACTCAGAATATCTGACCTTCAGTCCACTACAACATCGACTAAGCTAGACGGGGGTGTGGAGAGACACGCAGGCAGACACTAACACCCGAAGCAGGGGCAAAGTGTCAACAACCCTTTGGCTCCTTTACCTAACCTATCAGCTTTTCACAGCAGGAAGATGATGAAATTTGGTGGAGAGAGTGAGGAAATTGAAAAGGTTAAAAGTCTGACTAACGACAGCGAGAAGCCAGCCACGCCAGAACATAACACAGGTACACACACACTCGCACACAGACACACGGACAGACAGACAGACAGTACTACCAGAAGCGGGGAGAATGTCAATAAACAAAACATCCACATCGGCCTGGTCCAGCTAACACTGACAAGTGATGAGAGAGCTTTAGGATCTGAAGCACAACACAAACAATGAGACAGACCAGTCGCCGCTAAGCGAAGTTAGCTCAACGGACTACCGACTGGAAGGTTGTAGATTCGAATCTCATCAGTCCTATCAAAATCTTTATGGGATTTTCTGGCCCAAGCCAGCTCTTACCCACAGAGCTAAGCATGCTATCGGCTCAATGGGAAGGTTGGGACCAAACGGTCGCGTCTCATCCACTAGGCCTACACAGATCCGCCAATGAGGGTACTGCTCAAATTTCCTGGCCAACATTACAAGTATCTGTATCTCTCGGGCCTGGTTGACGAAAGGTCATGACATATTAACACATTCCGTACGACGTCACGAGATCCTCGTGACTTAGCTTTCTCTTTCCGTGAACCGCGTCACGAGGATTTCGTGCCCTGAACCGTAGTTTCAGTTTCG
>JAPXFY010000019.1:34402035-34404535 GCA_030674185.1 Monoplex corrugatus | reverse complement strand
TTAAGCATCTTGTAAACTTGTACCAATATCACTACCATTATTTTCAGTATCATTATAAGTAGTAGTACTATTACTGAGAGGATACTTTTTGACCTGATTCATACATCAAGATTAAGCTCCTTATAAGTATCAATATCACTACCATAATTTTCATTATTATTAGTATTATCATCATCATCATTATTATTATTATCAATACGACAAAATATGGTATACGAGATTGTACTATAGATAACCAACAGAGCCAGAGGAACCTGGCAAACAGTTCTTTTGTACAGCGCCAGAGAAGTCAAAGAAGCGATTGTAGTCCATGCTCATGGATGTTCACTCTGCCAGGGCATGGGCTTTAAATGTTCATTATAATATACATGTAATATACACAACAGTACTTGTCTGCAAACCAAATTATGGGAACATAGACCTATATCTCAGCTTTTCATTATGACTCCCTTGTTTCATCAAGTATAACTCTATTCACTCATATACATGTATCTGAGTTCAGGTACAATTATTGCAAAAACCTACCATTTGTCAATCTCCATTTTCTTAAAACAATAGCTGGCTTTTAAGTTTTATGCTGATCACAAAGAAGCTGTGTGACTGTAACTCAAAGAATGTGTGTGTGTGTGGGTGTGTGTGTTGTGTGTGTGTGGTGTGTGTGGTGTGTGTGTGTGTGTGTGTGTGTGTGTGTGTGTGTGTGTGTGTGTGTGTGTGTGTCTGCGTGCATGCGCGTGTGTATGCGAGTGCACGCGCATGTGTGTGCATGTGTTTCTGTTGTTTTGTTTTTTTGTGTGTACGTGTATATGTCTGTGTCTGTGTGCGTGTGTCTGTGTGTCTGTGTAAACAAAATGCACATGCATCACGAAAGTGACATAAGAGCAGTACAGAAGATGAGGCAGTGAAAGGGAAAACAAATGTTTTTAACTTAAATCAAACGGTCATGATTTATTTTCTGTACTGATGTGATGCAGAATGTGGAAAGCTCTAAACAGGGATTTCTCTACCATTCATTTATAGACAGATCTGATCCAATCTGGATCCAATTTATTTATCTATAAATTTTCATTTTTCATTTATTAAGAAGTATTTAAGAGCAAAGTGCTCAGCAAATAGCTCTGGTTCAAAGAAAGTGAGCAATTTTCTGACTACTGTTAGGAAAATGTGTATGCCCACACAGGAAATGACAGCATCTCATAATCAGATCTTTATTCCAGTGTGCACAGTTCTTCAAGATGGATGACTGTCAATATGGCCTGATAATCTTTTTGCTTGTTTGTTTGTTTGCAGTTTGTTTGTTTTCTTTTTCTAATCCAATAAAACAACAGACAGGCAACAGATGTTGCAAGGCAAAACTGAGACATACACTGATACACTGATACAGACTTAATTAATAAAACATGAAGGTAAATGCACTCACCACCTTTCTTTCCCTCCACTGCCACTTATCCCCTCCCCCTCCCCTCCCCCTCCTAAAATGTGCACAAGAGATATAAACTGTATAGCCAAGGTCACAGATCACAATTGTGATAGTACATGTACATACATGTATGCAATGAATATGTTTTGATGTGTCCAATGCACAAATATAGGTTACAAAATTGTGAGCATCTGCTCATTTACAGTATGCCAAATGTACTAAAATCAACAAATTATGTCAATAAATGCACAGTAATAGAAAAAAACTGAAACATGATGATAAAAATGCAACTGATAGTAAAATTATGTCTGTTTAATAAAATGTCAATCAGTTGCTTAATTAATAGACAAAAACCAACGCGTACACTTAGCTGCACCAGTTTTGCTCTCAAAGTCTTAGCTTAAGTTGTAAAGAACACAGTATGAAGAACTGAGATACAATCAGCTGAGTTATATCACACACACACACACACACACACACACAGCACACTGATACACACTGACACACAAAAGCAGAGTGAGAGGAGTAAAGAGAACAAGTGTCAAACAAATATACACAACCAATACAAGATCAACAAACAAACAAACAAAAATGAAGCTTATTAATTTACTGGACATTATCATCTTTATAACAAACACCAGGCCTGATCAGGAGAGGTCAAGTCAGGTCAAGCCTGGTCTTATCAGACGGGGAAAACGAAAAACTTCCTCAAACTAGTCAAAGGCAATTCAACGATTGCCTAAGTGACTGCGAGATATTAACATGTAGGCCAGCGATTATGCAAGTTGCCTCGCCAGAAAAAGATATTTAAATTCTAATGCTGACAATTACTCGCATAAATCCATGTAGCTGGTCAGCAACAGGGGGTCCGAGAGTGCGAAACTGAAAGTCATTCAGTCTGAGTCTGACCGTAACTGAGGTCATTCTAAACCCAATCACATGTCGGAAGTTTACAGTCAGTGGCAACCTCAGCAGACGACAGGTCTACGCATTGCCATCAACTACTTCTAGGCTTACACTTCACGACATTACGAGGAAATGTGCAATCTTATAAAAACACTAACCAAGAAATACTGACGTTCC
>JAPXFY010000019.1:34367035-34372035 GCA_030674185.1 Monoplex corrugatus | reverse complement strand
TTCACGTACAGAAATACTGAAGAAATTGCCCACAGGAAAAATACGTGCTTATCAGCTAGTCTTAAAATCAAAAGATGGTACGAGTATCATAGAAAAAGACAAAATATCAGAATGATGGGGAGAGCATATTAAAGATCTTTTTGACGATAACAGAAGGGAGGTACACATAATTAGAAAAAACAAAAACAACAAAAAAACAAAAACCGTTGAAGGACCACCAATAATGACAGATGAAGTTAGAGCAGTAATGAAAAGGATGAAACACACACGTATGTATACACATTGTTGCAAAGTCACATGCATACAGTCATACACTTAGACATCATCGAGACATACATTATAGAGTGAAAACGACAGAATTACACACACACACACACACACACACACACACACACACACACACACACACACACACACACACACACACACACACACACACACACACACACACACACAGTGTGCAATGGTCAATAGTTGATTGATTTTTTAACCTAATTTGGGGCATGGAGGACAACAGTAAATAAACGAGAAAAAAAAAAATCCATCGAAATCAGCACATATCATTCAGCAAAAAGAATCTATAACAGTCTAACAGGACGAAAAGTACATTTGAAATTGAGAATGTTCAGATTATAACCATACAAGTTTCAACAAGAGAGAGAGGAGAGAGAGAGAGAGAGAGAGAGAGAGAGAGAGAGAGAGAGAGAGAGAGAGAGAGAGAGAAAGAGAGAGAGAGAGAGGAGAGAGAGAGAGAGAGAGAGAGAGAGACAGACAGACAGGCAGACAGACAGGCAGACAGACAGGCAGACAGACAGAGACAGAGACAAAGAGAGACAGAGAGAGACAGAGACAGAGGCAGACAGACAGACAGACAGACAGACAGACAGACAGACAGACAGACAGACAGACAGAGATTTTCCTGATTTTTATTGATCTTTCTTCTTTCCAGAAACGAAGTTACACAACTGACAGATAATTTTGTGAAATAAAGTTAAGTCGGTCATCATGGAAGTTAGAACATTTAGATATAAAGTGAAACTCATCGCTTGAGGCATTGCCATCATCATCATCATGTGCCCTGCCGCATGGCGTTGGCGATCATGGCCCCCCCCATATGCATCTATCTCTTGTCGCCGCGAGCACATCTTCCACCCTCTCTGTCCTCAGCCACCCTGCAAGTCCGTCCAATATTTTCTCCCTGGGTCTACCTGGTGCTTTCTTTCCCCCCAACTTTCATAAAGCCATCATAAAACTTACATATTCTGCTTTTTCTGTCTACTTGTTCGCGTCTAGCTAATTCAGTCTCAAACTTGTGATATCTACATCGAAATCTTAATCATAAATGGAAAAGTATTTGGTAACTGTATAATACATTTGTCTAATCCAAAATCGTTTTTTAAATTTTGACGGAATATGCATTTACTACAGTTTTCCAAAGCTCTCTTCCATTCTCGTTGGAGTGCTTAAACAACATTGTAACAAATGTGGATTTAAAAAAAAATTGTTTGCAAAACTTAGAGCACACACACACACACACACACACACACACACACACACACACACACACACACACACACACACACACCACACACACATGCACACACACACACACACACACACACACACACACACACACACACACACACACACATCACACACACAACACACACACACACACACACACACACACACACACACACACACACACATGTGCGCAAAGAAAGAGAAAAAGAAATGAGAAAATAGAACATACCATACACCACGAAGAAATGACGCCATTTAGGTGTGACGTCCATGTAGTGACTTCATTTATTTATTTTTTTTTCTGTCCAAAAGGCTATAATCTCGAGGGGAAAAGAAGATCGAAGAAAGCTCTCTGTGACATTGCTCTCTGTAAGTTGTGCAGTACAATCCTGTTATTACAGAATAAACCAAGATACATTTAAAGGGAAACCATCGTGTTTGAATAGTACAACGCCTTTGAGGAAAGTTATTGCCCTTCAGCTTCAGGACTGTTGTGCTAGAAAGAAAATTAATGTGTTTTCAGTGTTCTTGAGTTAAACGGGGTTTGCATATAATAGTGTATTTGTAATAAGTTCTGACTGACAGCTTATTTCTGATATACAATAACAGACAAATGTAAACGTTACCACGCCAATTTCATCTCGCGCAGCTTTCCCACGATATGACTGTTCCATACAACTTCCACTGCGATAACCAGTTTCAGTCATAAAATTTGGTACACAAAAGGGTGAGGGGTAGACATAGGTGTAGGGTTGTGATCATTCACATGGCATAGTGCTGAAAGAGGTAGGCAGACAGCCTGATTTTTCTATGCGTAGAAAAATGGGTAGCAAAGTTTTACATTTGGCTACACATTCTTGTACAACCGCTATTCTCCAAAGTCATTCGTTCTAAACAGCGCATTACACAATTACAAGAGAGAGAGCGTAGTGCAGCATACAGAAGCACGAATACATCATACATATTCACACACGTCTGAATGCACACATTCATACACGCACACGAGCGAATACATTGATAGTTAGAACTGGAAATACATATATATAGGTGAAGGAGTTTATTATGATATCAAAAATGGAAGGCCCTGGTGAACTGGTAGGGTAAGTATTTAACTGCCATTGAATGGGCGAAAGAGTGGGCTGATTTCTCAGATCAACCGGCAGTTAATTCCAGACAGATGGTGCAATGACACTGAAGCACGTTCTACAGCTTAGTTGACATGTTTGGGAACTAACAGAAACTCATGTTTTGAGGATCGCAGGGTGCGTGGCATTTGATATGAACGGTGGTAGTGGTGGAAAGGTGGGGTGGTAAAATACATCATGATCTGTATGTAAAGTTGCACACACACACACACACAGACCACACACACACACACACAGACACACACACACACACACACACTCACACACACACACACATACACACACACACACACACACACACACACACACACACACACACACACACACACACACACACACACACACAAAGATAATGTGAAAGGCACGGTGATATAAAAGCCATCATGATTTAGATTATGTAAAGTTGTGCAAGATAGTAAAATATCACGTATATTATAGCATCGTTATGTATAGCATACACACTTGCACACACACACGCCAACACACACGCGCGCACGCACACGCGCGCACTCACAGAGAGAGAGAAAGAGAGAGAGAGAGAGAGGGGAGAGACAGACAGAGAAGAAGAAGAAAGAAGAAGAAGAAGAAGAAGAAGAAGAAGAAGAAGAAGAAGAAGAAGAAGAAGAAGAAGAAAGAAGAAAGAAGAAGAAGAAGAAGAGGAAGAGGGAGAGGAGGAGGAGGAGGAGGAAGAAGAAGAAGAAGAAGAAGAAGAAAAAGACGAAGAAGAGGAAGAAGAAGAAGGACAAGAAGAAGAAGAAGAAGAAGAAAACACAACAAATACGTGACTGGTGCGAAATACCATGTACAAGGAACTTCATACGATGACGCTTACTCACACCTCCCCCAAATTGGGAATGGTGGATACCTTCAATTTGTTAATGGGGCAACCATCCCCATCTCAACGAGCTGCAGGTGTGGATGGCGTATGGCCTTGAGATATGGAGGTTAGCTACGAAATAAACCAGCCTGGCCTGGACACATAAACAGTCCTGGACCACGATGATTTCTTTCAGGACAGGCAGGATGGCATTTGGCAAGGCTACACCTAGACAATACGCTATATATGTCTTATGGCGGAACCATCAGGGCCACCTAAACCCTTTATTCTTGTGCTTATACTAAAGGTCTTATGACCAAGAACTAGGGCTGGATGTATGGTCGACTATCGTGGTCGATAAAGTCCAACCTAGCACTTTATTTTGTGTACCATCATGTGGGATCTCATGTCAAAGTCTGACGCACACAGGTGGCTGCATACTGGACACTCAATGGAACGCTTTGTAGAGTTGGTTCTGGCCTTTTTTGCTGCAGCTTTACCACTTGACCGCTTCGTCCTTCATTTTCATAAGCTTCTGTTCCCTTGCGAATAGCTTGCACCCATTCAGACCTGTTTGTGGCCATGATTTCCCATTGTTCTTCATCAGTGTCACATTTCTGGAGGGATTTTTTCAGGGTGTCTTTGTAGCGAAGCTTTGGCCGTCCTCTTGGTCGATGGCCCTCTGTCACTTCACCGTAGAAGAGCTGCTTTGGTTGCCTGTTATCCTGTATGCGCACGAGATGTCCAGACCATCTTAGCTGAGATTGTGTTAGCAGTGCATCTATGTTTGGCATCTGGGTTTGCAAAAAGTACATTCACGTTTGAGACTCTGTTGGACCATTTGATGTTTAAGATACGTCAGAGGCAGCGCTGGTGAAACTGATCTAGTAGCTTGACATGCCTACGGTAGAGAGTCCAAGACTCGCATCTATGCAGCAATGCAGTCAGGACTTCTGCTCTGGAGACTGCTACCAAGGATAGAGCCATCAGGGCACCTAAAGCCTTTACCCTTGTGCTTATAGTATAGTCGTATGAACAAGAGCTAAGGCTGGAATACCCCCCCCCCCCCCCGCCCGAAAACTTAGAGGGCTAAAGTCAGAAGGAGCAGGCCTGCATGCACCTTCTAACAAACCACGGTTCGAACATAACAGCGAATGTCTTATACGGTCATCTACATCGGATGAGAATGCCCACGCCTATTGAGGTCCCTTCGGGTTTTTCAGGACCTTGCCAGCACGTAGGGTTTTGCGTGGGCTCAAGGAGTCTGTCTTTTGGCCCTTTGGCTCAGTTACCCGATCCACCCGCTTCTGGCATTGCTAGTCATGATAGCTATAACAGGACTTTTCAAGACATTGCCAGCGCGTAGGGTTTTTGCGCGGGCTCAAGGAGTCTGTCTCTTGGCCCTTTGGCTCCCTTACCCTATTCACCCGCATCCGGCATTGTCCAATCATGATAGCGAAGGAAAGGCTTGGTCCCTTTCGCTCCCTCACCCTATCCACCAGCGGATGGGATGA
>JAPXFY010000019.1:34359535-34362035 GCA_030674185.1 Monoplex corrugatus | reverse complement strand
TTACTACATCGACATCCTCTGCGGCCTCTCCGTGGCCTTTCTGCACCTGCCTCAAGGCCTTGGCTTCGGCATTCTGGCCGATCTCAGCCCGGTCTACGGCCTGTACACTTCCTTTTTTCCCGTGCTAACCTACATGATCTTGGGCACCTCGCCTCACGTCTCCATGGGAACCAACGCCGTGGTGGCGCTGCTGTCGGCCAGCGTGGTGAACAAGGAGACGAAGCGTTTCCGCTCTGGGAGGGGAGACAATGACACCATCTCCCCTGCCGCTCTGCTGGAGTTCAAGGTTGGCTTGGTTGGGGGGGGGGGGGGGGGGAGGATTTGGTTTGAGATCCTAAACAAGTGCGACTGCCCGGGTTTAAGCAAACGGACCAGAAAAAAACACGAAAATAGAACCAGAACGCGTGTTTAATATTAATACGCGTTCTGATTCTATTTTCGTGGTTTTCTGGTTCTTTTTGTTGTTGTTTTTTTTATTTTTTTTTTTAGATCGTAATAATTTAAAGGGTTTTTGTTTATTATTGGAGGATTTATGGTTACTATTGGAGGGTTCATGGTTTCTACAGGAGGGTTCATGGCTACTGTTAGAGAGTTAATGGTTACAAATGGAAGATTAATGGATAGTATCATTTGGTTACTATTGGAGAGTTTATGGTTACCATTGGAGGGTTTATGGTTAGGATTTGGAGGATTCATGGTTACTATTGGAGGATTCATGGTTACTATTGGAGGGTTCATGGTTACTATTGGAGGATTCATGGTTACTATTGGAGGATTCATGGTTATTATTGGAGGATTTATGGTTACTGTTGGAGGATTTATAGTTAATATTAGAGGGTTTATGGTTTCTATGGGAAAGTTCATGGCTACTGCTGAAGGGTTTATGGTCACTATTGGAGAATTTATGGCGACTATTGGAGAGTTAATGGTTACTATTGGAGAATTTTTTTAATACCTTTTTTTTTTATTCGTCTTTTGTTTCACAACAAACGGACATCTAACATACAATGTGGCAACGAAGAATGACAACAACAAAAACATTTTACACCTATGAAAAGACAACGTTGACACATGAACTCCACATGGTATACATAATATACTAAATGATATTTCATACATTGGAAGTTTTAAAAAATGAACATTAAGATCTAGAGCAAGTCAACATTTTCCCTTATAATCCGTTTTGCAAACCACATCCCTTTGCTGAATGACAATCGGGCATCATCGAACAATGTGGTGACAGAAATGATATCAATTTATACATATGAGACAAATGTTGTTCACATAAAAACAACATGTAATTTACAAAACATATAAGACAAATATTCTAATAGATGACTATTGCAGGATTAATGGATAATATCATATGGTTAGTACTGGATAGGTTATAGTTACCGTTGGAGGGTTTATGGTTACGATTGGAGGGTTCATGGTTACTTCTGGAGGTTTAATGGTCAGCATTGGAGCATTAATGGTTACTGATGGAAGGTTTATTGTTATACTGGTTACTACTGGATGGTTCATGGTTACTACTGGAGGGTTAATGGTCAGCATTGGAGCGTTAATGGTTACTGATGGAAGGTTTATTGTTATACTGGTTACTAATGGAGGGTTCATGGTTACTATTGGAGTTTGTGGCTACTATTGGAGGGTTTATGGTTACTCATGGAGGGTTTATGGTTGATATTGGACGGTTTATGGCTATTATTGAAAGGTTTATGGTTACAATTTGAGGGTTTAAGGTTACTTTTGGATGGTTTATGGTCACTATTCGAGGGGTTTTGGTTACTATTCGAGTGTTTATGGTTACTATTGGCAGGTTTATGGTTATTATTGGAAGGTTTATGGTTATTATTTGACGGTTTGTGGTTACTAATGGACAGTTTGTGGTTAGTATTGGACGGCTTATGGTTACTTTTGGAAGGTTTATGGTTACTACTGGAAGGTTTATAGGCACTAACGGAGAATTTATGGGATACATTGAAAGGTTTATGGGTACCGTTTGAAGGAGTTGTGATACTATTGGAAGGTTCAGTGACGATGAGAAGAAGGTTTATGGTTATTATTGGAAGGTTTATGTTTACTGTTGGAGAGATTGTGGTTACTGTTGAACGGTTTGTGGGTACTATTGAAGAGTTTATGGTTACTGTAAGGGAGTTTATGTTTAGGCTACTGTTGGAGGCCATGTGCTTATTAGTAGAGAGTTTATGGTTTTGTTGGAGAGTTTATGATTCCTGTTGGAGGGTATGTGGTTGTTAATGGAGAGATTATGGTTACAACCAGAGAGTTTATGGTTACAACTAGAGGGTTTATCGTTACAATTGCAAGGTTTACGGTTACTATTGGATAGACATTGGTTACTACTGGGCGGTTTGTGGTTACTAATGAAGAGTTTATGGTTATTGTTGGAGACTTTATGATTACTGTTGGAGGGTATGTGGTTATTATTGGATAGTTCATGGTTAGATACTGGATAACGGATTTTGTGCAAGAGTGGCCC
>JAPXFY010000019.1:34339535-34357035 GCA_030674185.1 Monoplex corrugatus | reverse complement strand
CTTTTTTTTTTTACCAAGACCTCAGAAAGGCAAGAAGGCTAATTGGTCTTGACGGGGTGGGACCTGGAAAATAAACCTATCTCTCCAATGATTTGTACCAAGAGAGCCGGGCAATGCCCTGCTCTTCGCGATTTTCAACTGCCTTGGGATCTTTAGCGTGCGCAGCCAGAAGGCACACGGTCCGACTCGTTTTTCGTCCCCTTCGGAAGGACAAGACGTTTAGTTCGATTTTCCGGTCAGACTGAGGAGAAAAGTCGAGGCCTCTGCAATGATAATATGATAGTAGATAACATGACAATGCCTCCGAGGCTTTGATTAAGTGACGCTGTAACTGACGCAGAGAGGTTACAGGTTGGAGTGAGCACAGCCGCCGCCCTGCTGGAAGGCATCATCCTGATCGCTATGGGTCTCCTCCGGCTGGGGTTCCTCACCAACTACATGTCCAACTCCTTCATCGGGGGATTCTCCTTTGCCGCGGCTGTGCATATCACAGTAAGCCAGGTAAATGAATGACTTAGACTAACAAACACCTACTGCTGTGCATATCACAGTAAGCCAGGTAAATAAATGACTTAGACTAACAAACACCTACTGCTGTGCATATCACAGTAAGCCAGGTAAATAAATGACTTAGACCAACAAACACCTACTGCTGTGCATATCACAGTAAGGCAGGTAAACAAATGACTTAGACTAACAAACACCTACTGCTGTGTATATAACAGTAAGGCAGGTAAATAAATGACTTAGACTAACAAACACCTACTGCTGTGCATATCACAGTAAGCCAGGTAAATAAATGACTTAGACTAACAAACACCTACTGGTGTGCATATCACAGTAAGCCAGGTAAACAAATGACTTAGACTAACAAACACCTACTGCTGTGTATATAACAGTAAGCCAGGTAAATAAATGACTTAGACTACAAACACCTACTGGTGTGTATATCACAGTAAGCCAGGTAAATAAATGACTTAGACCAACAAACACCTACTGCTGTGCATATCACAGTTAGCCAGGTAAACAAATGACTTAGACTAACAATGGACACACAATGGACCAGAACAGCAGTTAACCGGTAATACTGGCGTGTGATGAGAAAGGCTTATGTCCAACAACGGACCGAAACAAGCTGAGGGAGAGAGAGAGAGAGAGAGAGAGAGAGAGAGAGAGAGAGAGAGAGAAAGAGAGAGAGAGAGAGAGAGAGAGAGAGAGAGAGAGAGAGAGAGAGAGCAACAAACTCCTGTTTTTCTTTTTCTTTCCTTTCTTTTTTTGTTTACTTTCTTTTTTCATAAGCTATTGGATGAGACCTGGTTAACACACATGTAGAGTTTGAACCTTTCTGATTCTGGTTGTTGGACTCTGAGTCACGTAATGTTGTAATTGTGGCCTACAGTCCAACCAGCCACAAATGGGAGCTTGATCCCTGAGGAAAGGGGGGGGGGGGGGAGGGCGGGGCGGGGGATGAGATAACCTGGGAAAACAGTCCACCCAGTTGGCTCGTGAATGGTATCATCACAACTTGTGTGTGAGTGCGTGTGTACATGTATGTGTGTGAGTGCGTGTGTACACACACGTGTGTGTGTGTGTGTGTGTGTGTGTGTGTGTGTGTGTGTGTGTGTGTGTGTGTGTGTGTGTGTGTGTGTGTGTGTGTGTGTGTGTGTATGTGTGTGTGTGTGTGTGTGTGTGTGTGTGTGTGACAAACTGTATGTGACAAACTGAATAGCTTTGTTCATGTAGTATCAACACATTGTCATCTTGCGTGCATATGTGTGTGTTTGGTGTGTGTGTGTATGTGTGTGTGTGTGTGTGTGTATGTGTGTGTGTGTGTGTGTGTGTGTGTGTGTGTGTGTCTGTGTGTCTGTGTCTGTGTGCGTATGTGCGTGCGTGTGTGTTGTGTTGTGTGTGTTATTTTCATATTGTTAAGCCGTGTGTGTGTGTGTGTGTGCTGTGTCATGATATTTGTATGCAAATGCGCATAGATTGTCAAGCTGTTCAATCTGAAATTCCACATCCACTCCGGTCTGGGCAAGATCATCATGACCACGGTGGACATTGTCAAGAACATCACGGACACCAACCTGGGGGACGTCCTCGTAGGCGCGCTGTGCGGGTCCATGCTGCTGGCCATCAACGTAGGCATCAACGCGCGATACAAGCAAAAGCTGAAGATCCCCGTGCCCGCAGAACTGATCGTGGTCATCGTCTCCACCCTCGTGTCCCACTTTGCCCAGCTCAATCAACGCTTCAACATCAGCGTGGTCGGGGAGATCCCGCAGGGGATGCCAGTTCCGTCCGTACCCCCCTTCGAGGTCATGCCACGGATCATCACCGACGCCATCGTGAACGCCGTGTTGATCTTCGTGCTGACCATCTCGCTGGCCAAGCTGACTGCTAAGTTACACGTGATCAGGATCGACGACAACCAAGAGCTGGTGGCCTACGGGGTGTGCCAGGTGGTGGGAGCCTTCTTCCAGAACTTCTCCTCCAGCATCTCCCCGCCCCGCACCATGATGCTGAGCTCCATGGGGGCCAAGTCCACGCTGAACGGCTTCAGCACGGCCGTGTTCCTGTTGCTGGTGTTGCTGGTGGCCGGCCGACTGTTCGTCTCCCTGCCCATCGCCATGCTGTCTGTCATGATCATCCTGGCCATGAAGGATCTCCTGCTTCAGGTCAGTGGGAGTTGGGTGGTGGTGGTGGTGGGGAGAATGTCCATTGAGTAAGTGGATGATGAGGATGAGGATGATGAGGAGGAGGAAGAAGATGATTATGATGATGAGGATGACGACGTCGACGACAACGACGACGAGAATGATGATGATGATGATATTGATGAGGAGGAGGATGACAACAACAATGATAACAACAGCAGCAGCAACACAGCAACAACAATAAAACAACAACTACTACTACCACCAGTATTATCACCACTACCACCACCACCACTATTACTACTACTACTACACCTACTACTACTACTATTTAAACAACAACAACTGCTACTACCACTACTACTACTACAACAACAACAACTACTACTATTACTATTTGTATTACTACTATTACTACTACCACCACCACTTCTACAACTATAACTGATAATAAATGAAGTCATTACAAAGTAGAGGTCCATCCAGCATTGAAATGCCACTCAGGTAGAAAGAAACTCTAGGGAGAGCTAGACAACAGAAGGTCTTCAGAGAAGTAACCCCCTTTAGACAAGTGTTTCGGCCCTGAATTCCTTACACTCTCGGGGGGCCGGGCCACATCCAGGTCATGACTCCTGGATGCCCTTCTGCTGTTGTCTATTTTTTTTTTTTTTTTTTTTTTTTTTTCACGCCGGGGAGCGAACCTGGGCGATTCTGCGCTTCAGAACTGCGGTACGCGGTTTTACCAATGTGCTAACGGGGCACACATCATCTCTAGGGAATTTAATCCTTATGAAGTTCACTTTTTTGGTTCCTCCTTGCCCAGATCCAGCTTGAGCTCCTTTCTGCTGCCTCTGCCATCGCTTTAAGGGCTCTAGTCCTCTTCTTCCCAGAAATGGCGAGTTGTTTCATGAGATCATAAGCGGAGGTGCCCACAAACCCTCTTGCCCCGACCTCTATGGCGAAGATTTTGACCCGCAGACCTGCTTTCTTCAGGGTGCTGGCAAGACCGGCGTATTTTTCGGTCTTGTAGATATGTGCTTCTTCCATTCTGCTTTCGTATGGCACAGTGAGTTCTATCAGAATCACTTGTTTCGAGGAGTCAGAGTGGAGAGCGATGTCTGGTCTCATGCCTGTCTTGCTGATGACATCTGGGTAATTTCTCCACTCTGGGAGGTCTGCTGTACACTCCCAGTCGACTGCTCCATCCAGAAGACCCTTTGGCAATGTGCTGGTTGTCATAGCACTTTCGGGCCAGACCTGTTTCCCTCCTGCTTTGTAGAACGTTGTCATAGCAATTGGTGCGTTTGGGGTCATGGTTTTTTCGCTAACCACATCTGTGATCACTTTCAGAACTTGGTTGTGCCTCCATGTATACCTTCCTTGGGCTAGCGCTACTTTGCAAGAGCTTAGGACATGTTCCACTGTTTGTTTCTTCTGACAGAGCGGACATGCTGGGTCGTCTGATTTCCCCCATTTCACTAAGTTTGCATTCGATGGGAGCAGGTCATATACAGATCTGAGGAGGAAGCTTATCCTTAGAGGAGCCATGTGCCACATATCGTTCCAGCTGAGACTTCTTTGGAGTGCACTGTCCCATGTTGTCCATTGCCCCTGTTGACCTTGCTGGACTGCCTTCTGCACTCTTTTGACATCTTCTTCCTTCAACTCCTGTATGATCATGTCTCTTTTTTCCTTCCCTTTGGCTTTGGACCACCACTGCATTTTTGTTGCTCCCAGTCCCTGTCTGTTGGTTTGCGTGTGTCCAATTATTTCTTTGATGCTGAGGTTTCTCTTGGCATTGTTTACAGCCTCTTGGACTTTCCACTTTCTGCCAGTTCTCAGCTTTGGATGAACTGATCTCACGATATTGTCTTCCGATTCCTCCAGCATGCTCAACAGTCTTGCTTTTCCAACTTTGTATTCCTCCACTATGGATTTGAGAGGTAGCTTCAGCATTGCTTGACGACAGTAGAATGCAACATCAGTGAGACCAGGTGGGACACCGAGCCATTTTCTTGTGTATTTGTTGATTTTGGCTTCCATTGCTTCGACTGTGCTGGTGCAAATGTCATAGATTAGCAGTGGCCACAGCAGCTTTGGTATCAGCATGAACTGTAGACACCAGACTTTGTATTTGCCTGGCAGTCCGCAGTTATCTATTTTCTTCAGGCCTTCTTCTGCTGTTTGCTTGGTTTCACATCCCCTTTGTGTGTCTTTCAGGGAGTCATCATACCATCTTCCGAGACTTTTTACTGGCTCTTCTGTGACAGTGGGGATGGCTTGGTTGGCTACCATGAATTTGACTGAATCTGCCACTTTTCCTTTTCGCAGTGAGAGACTTCGGGATTTCTTAGGTTTGAACCTCATTCTTGAAGAGGCCACCAGCTCATCCAGCTGCTTTAAGATTTGGTGTGTCTCTTCCTCATCCGTGGACAAGACTGTTGTGTCATCCATGAAAGCTTTCAGAGGAGGCATCTGGTATCCATCTCCCAGATTCACTGGACCTGAACTCTTCATTGCAGCTTTCAAGATGACTTCCATTGCCAACACGAACAGTATGGGAGAGATTGCACAGCCCATTGCAATGCCCACCTCTAGGTCTATCCAGTCCGTGGTGTATTCTTTGGTAGAGAACCGCATTGAGAACCCTTGGAAATACTTCCTCAGCATTGTTCGGATGTTTTCTGGGATGTGATACATTTCAAGAGCCAGCTGGATCATATCGTGTGGAACTGATCCATATGCATTCGCCAGATCAAGCCAAACTACGTCAATGTCTCTCTTCTCTGTTCTTGCTTTTTGGATGGCATCCCAAATCAACGTGGCATGTTCCAAGCATCCAGGCATTCCTGGTATGCCTCCCTTTTGGACTGACATATCCAGATACTTGTTTTCAGTCAGGTATTTTGTCAATCTTGCTGCCATAACAGAGAAGAAGATTTTCCTCTCGACGTTCAGAAGTGATATTGGCCTGAACTGATTGATGCTGCTGGAGTTCTGCTCCTTCGGAATGTACACTCCTTCAGCTCTCATCCATTGGTCGCTGATCTTCTGGTTCCTCCATGCTGATCGAATCATCTTGTGGAGCCACTCGAGCACTTTTGGGCATTTCTTGTAGAGCAGGTATGGTATTCCGTTTGGTCCAGGTGCTGACTTGGCTCTGGCTTTCTTTACTACGTTCTTCACTTCATCCAGTGTTGGTGGTTTGTTATTGAATTTTCCTTCTGGCGCTGCAGGCCAAACCAGATTCTGGATTTCAAGTGGTGCCTCGCGCTGAGAATCGGAATATGTTTCCCTGAGATGCTGCTCTAGGGTTTCCTTGCCCACTGTGAGAGTCCCTGATTTGGGTTGTTCAAACAGCTTTCTTGCAAAGTCAAAGGGATCTTTGAAGAAACGATCTTGAGTCTTCTTCTTTTTGCTCTTTCTTCGCCTTGCTGATTCCACTTTGCTGAGAGCATTGTGTCTGGCCTTCAGATCTTTCCAGAGTTCCAGGAGCCCTTGCTTCTCGAATTCTGAGGCAGTTTTCATTCGCTTTTTAAGCTTCCTTTTCTCCCTCCGGATGCTCTCCATCTGTTGCTGTCTTCTGGATTTCTGGGGAGGCGTTTTTGTCTTTGGCTGCTTCACTCCATAAGTGTCCCTGCAGATAGAGTATATGATGTCTCCGTATGTGTCAAGTTTGTGTTCCAGCGTACTGTTCCCTATTAGCGCATTCAGCTTAAGGACAAGTTCCTCATCTAATTTCTCCCATTGTTCTTTTGCACCGGCAGGCGGCAAATTGAGTTTTCCACGTTTGGCGTTAAGAGCTTGTGCAAAATCCGCATCAGAACCGTCAGCGTGGATGTCCTTGACACTATGGTTTAATTCCTGGCCTTGGTCATCCAACGTCTCACCTGCTATCGCAGTGCGCTGCTGCTGGTTCGTATGTGTCTTCAAACAGCCCATTTTTGTCCTGTGGATCTTCATGCCGCGTTTGGTGGTGAATCTCCTTCCACACGCACACGGAAATTCCAACTGGTCATTAATCATGGTCCGTTGTACGTTTCCAGTCGTGATGGAGTCAGTGCCGATGGATTCATCATTCTCTCCCCCCAGAACTATTGCTGTCGAAAGTTATGCATATAAATATTATATGATGAACATTGCGTCACACTCACTCACTCGTACACACACACATACACACACACACACATACCACCATCACTACCACCACCCTCATCTTCGCCGTTACTGTCCACTCCTCCATCGCTACCACCACCATCACCACCATCACCCAGCCTAGACTGCATAACTCCAATTTTACGAAGTGTAATCACAGTTCTGCTTTTCCTTTAGTCTTGACTAAAGCAGATGGAGAAGGCAAGTTCTAAAAGACTTGTCTTTCACTGAGTCTTGAAAGTGGGATTGTTGAAGGAATTGGAGCTCCGGATGTTCCTTTGTTCGTTCGTGCAGGTTTAAAGTCCTCCAAGGCGTAGTATACAAGGCACTAGTATGTAAAAATTTGTTAAAGGAAACTTTAAAACATCACGAATCACCTCCCCTGACAGGCTGAGCCCCCCACCCCCTCCCCAACAGAGGGGAAGTAAAACAAAGCATTTATCTTCAGCCAATGATCTCTACAGAGTTCCAGATGACTGCAGCATGGTAGCTAAAGGACCCCTAGCCATAGGTTGTTGTGTTTACTTAAGGCACTGTAAGGAGCAATTCAGAACCGGACCGCAGACATTGAAGAAGCTGATACACAGTCAGAAGACATGACAAGTATACTGGAAGAGAACAAAATCTGAAACGAAACGCACATATGGCAATTTTATGCTGCACGTGGAATTTAGCGGAAGAGCTGTGGAATTTAGCGGGAGAGCTGTGGAATTTAGCGGGAGAGCTGTGGAATTTAGCGGGAGAGCTGTGGAATTTAGCGGGAGAGCTGTGGAATTCAGCGGGAGAGCTGTGGAATTCAGCGGGGAGAGCTGTGGAATTCAGCGGGAGAGCTGTGGAATTCAGCGGGAGAGCTGTGGAATTAGCGGGAGAGCTGTGGAATTCAGCGGGAGAGCTGTGGAATTTAGCGGGAGAGCTGTGGAATTCAGCGGGAGAGCTGTTGGAATTCAGCGGGAGAGCTGTGGAATTTAGCGGGAGAGCTGTGGAATTCAGCGGGAGAGCTGTGGAATTTAGCGGAGAGCTGGTAATTCAGCGGGAGAGCTGTGGAATTTAGCGGAGAGCCGTGAAGTTATGCGGAGAGTATATATTTAGCTGAGAGCATGAAGTGTTAATCGTTGGGAATAATCATTCAGCTAGGATTTCAAATGAGTGTCATTGGGAAGATCCAAAGTGATTTCATGCATGTAGGTAATGCATCTAAGTGTCTCATTGCTTACGGGCACATAACCATAGGCTACTGCTCCTATCTGCTTACCAGCACGATGTATTGCCTCCATCATCTCATTCCCTCACACCATCCCCCATTGCCATCTACTAAGACATAAATGAATAAATAAATACACAAATAAATGAATAAATAATAGATAAATAAATAAATACAATACAGTAAAATAAAAATAAAAATAAACAAATGAATTAAAGTAAAATTAAAATAAACAAATAAATAAATAAATAAAATCACTCGTAGTTTGCCCACCGTATTTTTCCTTTCTCTTCCTCTATTTGTCTTTTCCACATGTGGAATGGCCACTGCGTTACTGACCGATAGTGAAATATCCACCGATTATCAAACCATTCTCACATGCAGTTCGTTGTTGTTGTGGGTCACTAACATTTGCATCTATCCATGAATATCTCCATTTTAAGTGACAGCAAGAAGAAAGAAGACCACAGAAGGTGACAATGCTTTAAGACTGGATATGGCAGAGAGAGGAACACCTTTCATGCTTTGATTCATTGACCCTACTAAAGCCTGACTGCTGCAGGCATCACCATATTGATTAAAGGCTTCATTATCCAACGACCCACCAACTAAACAAACCACCAAACCAACCAATTAACCAACGAACTAACAAACTGACTAACTAAGAAACCAACTGTCTTGTTATTTCTCTTCAATATGTAGTCCTTCGCACAACTCTTGTCTTTTATATGCATTCCTTGTCTCAACCCTTGTCTTAACTATGCAGTCCTTGTCTCAACCTTTGTCTTTACTATTAAGTCCTTGTCCCAATCTTTGTCTTTACTATGCATTCCTTGTCACAACCTTTGTCTTTACTGTGCAGTCCTTGTCCCAATCTTTGTCTTTACTGTGCATTCCTTGTCACAACCTTTGTCTTTACTCTGCGGTCCTTGGCACAAGCACAACCTTTATCTATACTATGCAGTCCTTGTCCGAACCTTTGTCTTTCATGTGCAGTCCTTGGCCCAACCCTTGTCTTTCATATGCAGTCCTTAGCACAACCCTTGTCTGTACAATGCAGTCCTTAGCACACCCTTGTCTTTACTATGCAGTCCTTAGCACAACCCTTGTCTTTACTATGCAGTCCTTAGCACAGCTCTTTTCTTTCATATGCAGTCCTTAGCACAACCCTTGTCTTTACTATGCAGTCCTTAGCACAGCTCTTTTCTTTCATATACAGTCCTTAGCACAACCCTTGTCTTTACTATGCAGTCCTTAGCACAACCCTTGTCTTTACTATGCAGTCCTTAGCACAGCTCTTTTCTTTCATATGCAGTCCTTAGCACAACCCTTGTCTTTACTATGCAGTCCTTAGCACAACCCTTGTCTTTACTATGCAGTCCTTAGCACAACCCTTGTCTTTACTATGCAGTCCTTAGCACAACCCTTGTCTTTACTATGCAGTCCTTAGCACAGCTCTTTTCTTTCATATGCAGTCCTTAGCACAACCCTTGTCTGTACTATGCAGTCCTTAGCACAACCCTTGTCTGTACTATGCAGTCCTTAGCACAACCCTTGTCTGTACTATGCAGTCCTTAGCACAACCCTTGTCTGTACTATGCAGTCCTTAGCACAACCCTTGTCTTTACTATGCAGTCCTTAGCACAACCCTTGTCTTTACTATGCAGTCCTTAGCACAACCCTTGTCTTTACTATGCAGTCCTTAGCACAACCCTTGTCTGTACTATGCAGTCCTTAGCACAGCTCTTTTCTTTCATATGCAGTCCTTAGCACAACCCCTGTCTGTACTATGCAGTCCTTAGCACAACCCTTGTCTTTACTATGCAGTCCTTAGCACAACCCTTGTCTGTACTATGCAGTCCTTAGCACAACCCTTGTCTTTACTATGCAGTCCTTAGCACAACCCTTGTCTGTACTATGCAGTCCTTAGCACAACCCTTGTCTTTACTATGCAGTCCTTAGCACAACCCTTGTCTGTACTATGCAGTCCTTAGCACAACCCTTGTCTTTACTATGCAGTCCTTACCACAACCCTTGTCTTTACTATGCAGTCCTTAGCACAACCCTTGTCTTTACTATGCAGTCCTTAGCACAACCCTTGTCTTTACTATGCAGTCCTTAGCACAACCCTTGTCTGTACTATGCAGTCCTTAGCACAACCCTTGTCTTTACTATGCAGTCCTTAGCACAACCCTTGTCTTTACTATGCAGTCCTCAGCACAACTCTTTTCTTTCATATGCAGTCCTTAGCACAACCCTTGTCTTTACTATGCAGTCCTTAGCACAACTCCTGTCTTTACTATGCAGTCCTTAGCACAACCCTTGTCTTTACTATGCAGTCCTTAGCACAGCTCTTTTCTTTCATATGCAGTCCTTAGCACAACCCTTGTCTGTACTATGCAGCCCTTAGCACAACCCTTGTCTGTACTATGCAGCCCTTAGCACAACCCTTGTCTTTACTATGCAGTCCTTAGCACAACCCCTGTCTGTACTATGCAGCCCTTAGCACAGCCCTTGTCTTTACTATGCAGTCCTTAGCACAGCTCTTTTCTTTCATATGCAGTCCTTAGCACAACCCTTGTCTGTACTATGCAGCCCTTAGCACAGCCCTTGTCTTTACTATGCAGTCCTTAGCACAACCCTTGTCTTTACTATGCAGCCCTTAGCACAACCCTTGTCTTTACTATGCAGTCCTTAGCACAACCCTTGTCTTTACTATGCAGTCCTTAGCACAACCCTTGTCTTTACTATGCAGTCCTTAGCACAACCCTTGTCTTTACTATGCAGTCCTTAGCACAACTCCTGTCTTTACTATGCAGTCCTTGGCACAACTCCTGTCTTTACTATGCAGTCCTTAGCACAACTCCTGTCTTTACTATGCAGTCCTTAGCACAACTCCTGTCTTTACTATGCAGTCCTTAGCACAACTCCTGTCTTTACTATGCAGTCCTTGGCACAACCCTTGTCTTTACTATGTAGTTCTTGGCACAACCTTTGTCTTTACTATGTAGTCTTTAGCACAACCCTTGTCTTTACTATGTAGTCCTTAGCACAACTCCTGTCTTTACTATGTAGTCCTTAGCACAACCTTTGTCTTTACTGTGTAGTCCTTAGCACAACCCCTGTCTTTACTATGTAGTCCTAAGCACAACCCTTGTCTGTACTATGTAGTCCTTAGCACAACCCTTGTCTGTACTATGCAGTCCTTGTCCCAACCTTTGTCTTTACTATGCAGTCCATGTCCCAACCTTTGTCTTTATTATGCAGTCCATGTCCCAACCCTTGTCTTTACTATGCAATCCTTAGCACAACCATTGTCTGAACTGTGCAGTCCTTGGCACAACCCTTAACTTTACTATACAGTCCTTCGCCCAACCTTCGTCTTTGCTATGCAGTCCTTGTCCCAACCTTTGTCTTTACTATGCAGTCCTTGTCCCAACCTTTGTCTTTCAAATGCAGTCCTTAGCACAACCCTTGTATCTGATATGCAGTCCTTTGTACAGTTTTGTTATTTCTTATCAGTATGCAGCACCTAACAGTGATTTCTTTATTTAACTGATGCGCAGGTGACCAAGGTGAAGGATCTTTGGTATGTGAACAAGGGAGACTTCTTCATCTGGATCATGACCGTGTTGTTCGGGATATTGGGCGACCTAGATGTGGGTCTCCTGGCTGGCGTTTTGTGCTCCATGGTAATGGTGTTAGCCTACAGTCAACTGGCCAAGGGAACTATGCTGGGCAAGGCTGCCACTGAGGATCTCATCCTGGATATGGACCACCAGGGCGTTTATCCCATCCCTGGCGTTTGTATCTTCAGGTGAGTGTGGGGATGAATGGATTTTGGAGAGGATGGGTGTGTGCGCGTGCGTGCTATGTGAGACTGTATTCCTATGATTCAAGCTTAAACCAGTCAGTCCCATTTCTCTTTACACAAACCGAATACGTAGCATGGCGATATAATAAGTCATTCATCTAAACTTCCTGTACCATGATGTTATTAAAAGCTGTTCTTGTATGGCACTATTATCCAAACTATTTTGGATTTTATCATTATTGTTATTATCATTATTGTCATTATTATTATTATCATTATTATTGTTGTTGTTATCATCATTTTATTATAATTATTATTATCATCATCATCATCATCATCATCATCATCATCATCATCAATTATTATTATCATTATTATTATTGTTACTAGTATAGCGCTGTTGTCAAGACTCGTCTGGAATTCACTGTCCATTACACATAACCAAACTCTTTAACCCTTTGACTCCTGCACCCTATCTATCAACTGCAAAAACTTAACCCTTTGATTACCTCACCTTATCCATCAGCTTCCTGCAGGAAACTGGTAGATAGGGTGAAGGAATCAAAGGGTTAAGTTTTTGTTTTGTTAGCATGGTTGGCAATGCAGGATGCTGGTGGACAGGGTGCGGGAGTCAAAGAGTCAATGGAGCACGAAGAACTCAAGCTATGGTGCGAGCTGATCGTATTCTATTATGCTTTTGTTCAATCTGCATCTTTGGTGGGTGTGTATGCTAGTAGTAGTTCCATGTTTCCCAAAGCCAGCCACTGACAGGATTCGCATGATCTTTAACATGCATATTCGATTGCGTGTACATACGAAGAGGCTTTCGGCACTGACATGTCTGCACACCTGGAAAATGCCAATCCTTCAGCACTGACAGGTCTGCACACTTGGGAGGTCGGTAAAATCCCCATCCTTCACCACCAAGCGGAGACATCCAGGCGGACTGAACCCAGGATCTTCAGAATGGAAGTCTGACCTTTACCGACTCAACTACCACACCCGTCTCTATATTTAAAAAAATACGCAGACCATTGCCTTCATCTGTGCTACTTTTTTTTCCTCCACCAGATTCGAATCTCAGCTCCATTTTGCCAGTGCCGAGCGATTCAAGTCAGAGATCTACAAGAAGATTTTCGACCCCACTAGTATCCTTCGCAAAGACCACTACGAGATCGAGGTCACCTACAAGCCTAGCCCCTTACCATCTCAGCCACGTTTCACGTTGATGGTCACGTCCTCAGAGCAAGAACCCTCAATGACGTTCCAGATGGTAGGACAATCAGAGAGTAGTGGTGACGCTGTGGGGGAGAAGCTCGTGGATGGAGACCTCCCTCAGAAGGAGCATGTGAACGGAGATAAGCTTCAGGAAGGAACCAACGGAGAAACCCAAAGAGATACCATCAACGTACCAGTCAAGAACGAAGCACCAGTCGCAGAAGTCGGATCAGTGGCCTCTTTCACTCCCGTGGAGACCACTGCCAGAGACGTCAGTAATAACGCCAGGACGGCGTGGTTCCGGAACCCCAGCTACGTGGAAAGGGACCCGGTGCATCACGTCATCTTAGACTGCAGCACTATGACCTACGTCGACATGACGGGCGTGGAGATGCTGCACCTCATCATCACGCAGTTTTCGCGTGCCGGCGTGGCCATTCTGCTGACTGACATCCCCCCTACCACGTTGGCCATCCTGAACCGGGTCAAATTCTTCGAACACGAAGACTTCAGCAAGGTCTACTTCAACGTGCACGACGCTCTGCATGCCGTGCGGGACTTTCAAGCCCAGAAAAGCTTTGTGAAGAACTTTGCCTGATCTTTTCTCTTTCTTTCTTTCTTGGTTTTGTTTTTTGTTTTTTGTGTGGAGCTTTACACGTAACAGATAGGGAAGGGAGGGAAGCCTGTGTAAATAGGCGATAATCTTCTTGATGTAAAAACATTACCGGATATACACGGATCCGTGGCTCGTGTGACGGGCTCTTTGTCAAAGTTTGAGGAGAGAGATGGGGGAGGCGCTCGCGCGCGTGAGACAGAGATAGATAGATAGAGAGAGGCAGAGAGAGAGAGAGAGGGGGGGAGAACGAGACACAGAGACAAAGGTTGAGAGAGAGAGACAGAGAGATAGAGAGAGAGCGAGAGAGACAGAGACAGACAGACTGAGAGACTGATACACTTACACTGGCACATTGTCTATTGTGAAAGCCACTAACTTATACACAAACGAGGAATTCGAGAAAGGAGTCACTGTATTATTTGACAGAGAGAGAGAGAGAGAGAGAGAGAGAGAGAGAGAGAGAGAGAGAGAGAGAGAGAGAGACAGACAGACAGACAGACAGACAGACAGATAGAACGAAGAAAATTTGTTCATGAGGATGTGAAATACACAGTGTGTATGATTTGTTTACAGCCAGCCCTCGCTGAAAGAAATATACATTACTCATAAATTATACGTGTATCACTAAACATGTTAGTAATACAAACATTTAGTATCAATTCAAAGAAAAAGAACTTACATGTATATAGAAAAGGTTTAATAACTGTAACATGTGTTAGTGATCGATCTGAACGCTACGTAGCAAAAGAGCTAGTTAATTCATAAGATGTGTTATATATCTCTGCCTAAATATTGTGAAATTGAGACATTCACTTATGTTTTCTGGTAAACTTCTGCCTAATTGTTGTGAAATTAAAACATTCGCTTATATTTTCTGGTGATGCTTTTCAAAGGCGAGTTTCTGAATACATGATGCTGGATTTAAAGAGAACGGTTCTTTAGATGGGGACATTTATTGTGCTCATGTGGCGTGTGAATTCTATACGAATGTCCCGCACTGAAGCATGAATAAATTTGTTATCTCGTTTGTACACATTTTTCAAAGACAACACACTCTGCCTGCTTGTCTGTCTGTCTGTCTGTCTGTCTGTCCGTCTCTCTCTCTCTGTTGTTCACTCTGTGCGGTATGTGTGTGTGTGTGTGTGTGCGCGCGCGCGCGCGCGCGTGTGTGTGTTGTGTGTGTGTGTGTGTGTGTGTGTGTGTGTGTGTGTATGCACGCGCGTGTGTGTTTCTGTGCGCGCGTCTGCCTGCCTGCCTGCCTGCCTGCCTGTCTGTCTGTCTGTCTGTCTGTCTGTCTCTTTGCATACGTATGTGCGTGCGTGCTTATGTGTTTTAACCCTTTGATTCCCGTATCCTATCCACTGACTGCAAAAACTTAACCTTTTGACTCCTTCACCCTATCCACCAGCTTTCTGCAGGAAGCTAGTGGATAAGGTGTGGGAGTCAAAGGGTTAAGTTTTTGCTTTGTTAACATGGTTGACAATGCAGGATGCTGATGGCCAGGGTGCAGGAGCCAAAGGGTTAAAGCAACATCAAGGCTTCTTTAGAGCAAGACAGCTCCTGGAGGTGGATCGACATCTTTAACAACTTTTAAGCAAGGACATCAACGCAGTTGAAACCAAATACGGGCGACGTGATCAGGGGCACGTGAAGCAGTCCTTGACCTTAACCTCCCAATTTCCTACCCATCAGCGTAATCACTGTGTTGACTGCGGCTACTCTACCGAAGAACAGTGTCACATGGAGATGTGTTTTTTTGGTGTTTTTTTTTTAAAGGAGTTAATCATAACGGTCAAGCCATTCTAACGATCTCTCTTCACATGCCTTCCTCAATATTAGGCACTTTTTGGTCCGTGTAATCGTCCTTGACCTTTACATCTGTCTTCCAAATTTATGCGGTCGCGACTCCTCAGCTATCACTGCCTTTTGACTAGGATTTGGTAAAGATCCATCCAGAAAAGATGATAAAATCCTGCTGATACATTTTCTGGTAATAAACACACACACACACACACACACGCACACACACACACACACACACACACACACACACACACACACACACCACACACACACACACACACACACATATGCACGCAAGCACACACAAACACACACACATATATACACACATATGCACGCAAGCAAGCATGCATAGACACACACACACGTACACACGCACACACACACACATCACACACACACACACACACACACACACACACACACACACACATACACACACATACACACATCTGTTAACGCTTAATCTGTGAACTTCGCATATTTCGTGAAATAAGCAGATTTCTCGCATATTTCATGAATTAAGCAAAACGCTTGGTTACTTATTTCATGATATATGCAGGTTCATGGATTAATTTAACTTAAGCGTAACATATTTATAAACTGCACCATACATATACCCTGTATACATAATAAAGAGACAAACACTCTTTGCTGCCATAAAAACGCCAACCTGTCCATTGTCCATTGAGGCTGAGGGATGAGTTGACCTAATGTCAATTCCTACCTGTAGGTCTGTCAGCGAAATCCCTGTCATCCCAACCCTTCTCCTCCCACCTCCTCGCATCCCCTCCCTCACCCCTCCCGACCCCCCCCCCCCCCCCATGTTGTCGTGAGGGGAAATGCATAGATATACACAAGTCTTTAGATGGTGATCCCGCTAAAATTTTGTGCTTCAGATCTTGCTGTCTCCATCCTAATCACCATTTTTCGCCGAGTGTTAGTTTCACCGTCTGCGTGCATGTCTGTCTGGCTGGCTGGTTGTCTGTCTGTCTATCTGTATATCTGGTTGGCTGGCTGGCTGGCTGGTTGGCTGTCTGTCTATCTAGCTGGCTGGCTGGCTGGCCGGTTGGCTGACTGGCTGACTGGCTGGCTGGTTGGCTGTCTGTCTGTCTGTGACCACTTATACGTAACTTTTCCATTGTTTCGTTTTCAATTTTTTAAACAGAATTTGTTTCATGCCAGCTGGGTGGTATGTTTGTGAGTGAGTGAGTGTGTGTGTGTGTGTGTGGCGCGCGCGCGGGCACGCGCGTATGTATGTATGTATTATGTAGTATGTATGTATGTAGTATGTATAGTATGATGTTATGTATTGTGTATGTATGTAGTATGTGTATGTATGTATGTATGTATGTAATATGTAGTATGTATGTATGTATGTATGTATGTGTATGTATGTGTGTATGTATGATGTATGTATGATGTAGTATGTATGTAATTGTATGTGCATGTATGTATGTATGTATGTATGTATGTATGTAGTATGTATGTATGTGTATGCATGCATGCATGTATGTATGTATGTATGTATTTGTATGTTGATGTATGTATGTATGTATGTATGCATGTATGTTTGTTGTAGTTGTATGTATGTATGTTGTATGTATGTATTGTATGTGTTAGTATGTATGTTTGTATGTATGTATGTATGTATGTATGTATGTAGTATGTATGTTTGTATGTATGTTTGTATGTATGTTTGTATGTATGTTTGTATGTATGTTGTATGTATGTTGTATGATGATGTATGTATGTATGAGTGAGCATTATATTATCTCTCAAACAAACCAGTAACACTGTTGCATTCTCAGTCATCCAAATATCAATCACATATGCTTTGAAAATAGTTTTTATTTTCTTCATACACATTTGGCCTTATTATATAACATTCAGAAAATTAACGTACCAGTTATTCTGTACACACGACAATGCAATGATCAAATTGTCAACAACGATAACGTGATGATGAAAATGACAATAACAATAACAAGAAGAAGAAGAACAACAACAAGAAGAACAATAAGACCAATGATAATGAT
>JAPXFY010000019.1:34312035-34322035 GCA_030674185.1 Monoplex corrugatus | reverse complement strand
ATGTGTGGTCCCAGTCTTCCCAATGAGCCCATAGCACGCCCACTCTGGGTAGGAGCCGGTTAGAGCCGAAAAAAAATCACAATTATTTTTTGAAGGGACTGATCGGGGGGATTCGAACCCAAAATCTTCCAGTCAGTAGTCCGTTGCTTTGACCACTACACCACGGAGACTGGTGTTTTGACCATACCTTATATTGCAGTTCTTTTGACCATTACCTTATACTGCAGTTCCTCCTCAGAGCTCCACGTGGCATTAGCCCCCAGGGCGGAACGATATGCATCAGCCTCTCGCTCCACCAGGTTGGCGGTCAGCAAGGCGATGACAGCGTTAGTGCCCATGGACACGTGAGGCGAGGTGCCGAACAGCAGGTAGACGAGGATGGGGAAGAAGGTGGTGTACAGTCCGCACACGGGGCTGAGCGAGGCCAGGATCCCGAATCCCAACCCCTGAGGCAAATGGATGAAGCCTACGGACAGGCCGCTGATGATGTCCATCAGAATCCAGCTCCTCCACTGGTAGTTTTTCAGAAACCTGCAGGGGGGGGTGGGGGGATGGTTGTGAATGTCTGGTGCAACGCTTCGTTTTCGCACTATGTTAAATCATGTATAATGTAATATTATAATGTGAAAATTATGGAGTACAACTACGTGTGGAGAACAACGCTTGTAGTTAGGCTTACACACACACGCGCGTGCGCGCGCACACACGCACACACACACGCACACACACATGCACACACACACATACACACACACAACACACACACACACACACAACCACCACGCACACGCACATACACTCACTCACACACACACACACACACACACACACACACACACACACACACACACACACACACACACACACACACACACACACACACACAAGCTGCCGTTGCCATGTCCAAGATGTCCAAGCTCACTACAACCAGCAAAAAGCAGTTCATTTTTCTATATCAGGGTTTGCTTCTCTTGTAAATATTATTCATGCAGACAATAAAGAACAGTGGTGACAGAACGCACCCTTGCCTCATCCCTGATGTTACATCAAACCAGCTTGTCAGTCCTCTGGGGGGTCCTCACGGCACTCTTGCTGTTCTTATATATTGCTCTGATGTTGTCGAACAATTGTCCTTGGCCATGTTAATCATCAAGGATTTTCCATAGTTTTCCACTGTTGACCCTGTCAAACACTTTTTCCTGATCCACGAAGATAAGATGCAAGTCTCTATTGTATTCTATGGCCTTTTAACTGAGCTATCTGGGAGCAAAGATTCCATCAGTGCATTCTCCGCCTTTCCGGAAGCCAAACTGAACATTGCACAGGTGTGGTTCCACTTTGTATCTCGTCCGTTGTTCTAGGGTCTTAGTATACATCTTTCTAATAATGGGCTTAGAAGCGATAAGTCTCTTATGTGGAACGGTTCTTTTTACTTCCCTTCTTCTTCCAAACTTGGACAACCACTGCCTGCTTCCAATCATCTGACACTTCTCCGGACTTCCAGGGTTTCTTAAGAAGATCTTTGTTAGCGACTAAATGCCTGTCTCGCCACTGGCGAGTATAGATAGCTTTTGTCATTCCATCTGCTCCTGTTGCTTTGTTCCTTGGGCTGATATTAATTGACCTCAGACTCCAAACTACATAGTTCTTCTTGTTACTGATGCCTGAGAGTATACTGGGCTTGTTCTTGCTAGTGATCTGACATTCTTCATATAGTGGGTTGCCGTCTTTATCACTGATGGCAGCTACAACAAACATCACTAGAAAAAGAAGAAGAAGCAATCAAGCAACCAGCCAACCAGCCAACCAGCCAACCACCAACCAACCAACCAACCAACCAACCAACCAACCAACCCAATCAACCAACCAACCAACCAACCAACCAACCAACCAACCACCCACCCTACCATCAACCAGCCAACCAACCAACCAACCAACCAACCAACCAACCAACCAACCAACCAACCAACCAACCAAACAACCAACCAATCAACAAACGAACGAACGAATGAACGAACCAACCAACCAACCAACCAACCAACCAACCAACCACAACCAACAACCAACCAACCAACCAACCAACCAACCAACCAGCCAAGCAACCAACCAACCAACCAACCAACCAACCAACCAGCCAACCAACCAAACAAACATACAAACAAACAAAAAACAAACAAGCAAGCAAGCAAGCAAACAAACAAACAAAACAAACAAAACAAACAAACAAAAACAAACAAACAAAACAAACAAACAAACCAACCTCCGCGACGGGGAAGTAGTTCAAGAGTTGATTGCCCACGCATTTTGGTGAGCACCGGCACGCGCTCTTGATGACGTCACAGGCTGTTTTAGGTTCCGATTGGTCCGTGTAGATTTCGTCGATGGTGGCCTGTGTGTGTAACTGTCGTCTAAGGACTAGCGGCTCTGTCCGGGTGACGCTGACGTCCATCTTCTTTTCCGGACAAAAACTGGTCAGCTCGTTCGACCCTTCGTCCTGCAACCGAAAAGACTAGCACTCAGACCATAAGAACCAGAAAAAAAAAAAAACACGAAAAAAGAATAAGAACGAGTATTTAATACAAAAAGACAAGATAGGTGCACATTTTCGGCCAACTGACCTTTGTCAAGCGTAAGATCACAAACAAACAAACTCCAGGTACAAGAGTTAGGAGAAGAAGACTGAAACTTCCCTGCCGCTCTTTCCAGTGTGAGAAACTATAACTCAACTACAATCAAAGAGGAGGGAGAGAGGGGAGTGGAAAAGAAAGTATCCATGTCCCTACCCGGGTTTCAAACCTGGGCCGTTCGCTTCTACGGAGTTTGGAGTTTGTTCCAGAGGGACTCATCGTACTCGGACAGTTCCATATGCGCTCCACCCAAATCTGCCAAGAAATATCTGGCAGACTCCCTAAGCCTGTGCAAAACCCTATGCACTGGAAAGGTCTTGAAATTGGGGCGAAGGGGGAGGGGGGATTTTTGAAACACTAAGCTGACACCACCAGAATGATGGAAACATTAAGATGGGCAGTAAACAGACCAGATTTTAATGTTACAGGCTGGAGTTGAACTCTAGATATCACATCTTCAGTCCACGGCTGTATCAAAAGAACCAACCAGCCCGCGGTCGCTTCTGTGATTCAGGGTGAGTGCTGTAACCGCTAGGCCACACATCTTTAGCAGTCTCTTTAACCCTTTGGCTCCCGCACCCTGTTCACTAACATCCTGCATTGTCTATTATGCTAACAAAGCAAAAACATAAAACATATCCCTTTGATTCCCTCACCCTGTCCACCAGCTTCCAACGGTAATGTTTTTGCTGTTGGTGGGTGGATACGATGCGGGAATGAAGGGTTTTAAAGCGCAGCGCAGGGCCAAGACAAGGAGAACAAAAAATGATGTTGCTTTGTCTGTACTGTTCAGGTGATTATGTTGCTGTACAGCCTACATAGACTGTCTTTGGTGAGCGTGTGTTAAGATTATGTTGCTGTACAGCCTACATAGTCTGTCTTTGGTGAGCGTGTGTTAAGATTATGTTGCTGTACAGCCTACATAGTCTGTCTTTGGTGAGGCGTGGTGTTAAGATTATGTTGCTGTACAGCCTACATAGTCTGTCTTTGGTGAGCGTGTGTTAAGATTATGTTGCTGTACAGCCTACATAGTCTGTCTTTGGTGAGCGTGTGTTAAGATTATGTTGCTGTACAGCCTACATAGTCTGTCTTTGGTGAGCGTGTGTTAAGATTATGTTGCTGTACAGCCTGCATAGTCTGTCTTTGGTGAGCGTGTGTTAAGATTATGTTGCTGTACAGCCTACATAGTCTGTCTTTGGTGAGCGTGTGTTAAGATTATGTTGCTGTACAGCCTACATAGTCTGTCTTTGGTGAGCGTGTGTTAAGATTATGTTGCTGTACAGCCTACATAGTCTGTCTTTGGTGAGCGTGTGTTAAGATTATGTTGCTGTACAGCCTACATAGTCTGTCTTTGGTGAGCGTGTGTTAAGATTATGTTGCTGTACAGCCTACATAGTCTGTCTTTGGTGAGCGTGTGTTAAGATTATGTTGCTGTACAGCCTACATAGTCTGTCTTTGGTGAGCGTGTGTTAAGATTATGTTGCTGTACAGCCTACATAGTCTGTCTTTTGGCGAGCGTGTGTTAAGATTATGTTGCTGTACAGCCTACATAGTCTGTCTTTGGCGAGCGTGTGTTAAGATTATGTTGCTGTACAGCCTACATAGTCTGTCTTTGGTGAGCGTGTGTTAAGATTATGTTGCTGTACAGCCTACATAGTCTGTCTTTGGTGAGCGTGTGTTAAGATTATGTTGCTGTACAGCCTACATAGTCTGTCTTTGGCGAGCGTGTGTTAAGATTATGTTGCTGTACAAGCCTACATAGTCTGTCTTTGGTGAGCGTCTGTTAAGATTATGTTGCTGTACAAGCCTACATAGTCTGTCTTTGGTGAGCGTGTGTTAAGATTATGTTGCTGTACAGCCTACATAGTCTGTCTTTGGCGAGCGTGTGTTAAGATTATGTTGCTGTACAGCCTACATAGTCTGTCTTTGGCGAGCGTGTGTTAAGATTATGTTGCTGTACAGCCTACATAGTCTGTCTTTGGTGAGCGTGTGTTAAGATTATGTTGCTGTACAGCCTACATAGTCTGTCTTTGGTGAGCGTGTGTTAAGATTATGTTGCTGTACAGCCTACATAGTCTGTCTTTGGTGAGCGTGTGTTAACGCCATATCGGTATATTTCGTTGAAAACAGCATACACAACAATAGTTGCCAAATCTAAAGCTTACTGTTTCAACATTGCTTCGGAAGATTATGTACACAATGAAAATCAAAAGGTCATGATTAAGTTAGAAATGCATTTATCAAAAATTCCTTGGTATAATTTGGCCTCCCTGTACAATTTATATACTTTTTTTTTTTGCATCCCCTGTAAATTATTCAAAGCCATTTCGTCGTTTCGGTAGACAGTCCTATTTTGATCTAATGTGCACTAAAGAAAGTATCTGTTTTAATTCATTCTATATGAACAAGTTTATGATATTTCTAAAAACGGAAGGAATGTACATAAAATGTAAAGTGGAATGTATTAATTTTTGCATGGGTATGCGAGATGGTAGAAGAAGACCCTGGATTAAAGGTTGGAGGGAAAATGATAAACAACATTCGGTACGCAGATGACACTGTGCTAATTGCAGAAAATGAAAGGGACCTACAAAACCTTGTGAATATACTAGAAATAGAAAGCAAAGGTAAGGGGTTGGAACTAAACAGCAGGAAGACTGAAGTCATGGTGATCAGTAAAAAACATGAAATCCCCTCATGCAAAATAACAGCAAATGTCACAAACTTGACACTGGTTAATAAGTTCAAATACCTGGGAACGGTCATTTCATCAGACGGCAGATGCACATCGGAAATAGCTGGCAGAATCGGCAAAGCCAAAACAGCATTCAAGAAGATGACAAGCATTCTTACCAACAAATGCCTATCAATTAACATCAGAAAGAGAGTCCTTGAATGTTATATAGAACCAATACTGTTGTACGGATGCGAGGCGTGGACAGTCAGCAAGCAAAGCCAGAGCAAGATTGAGGCAGCCGAGATGTGGTTTCTCAGAAGAATGTTGAGAGTTCCATGGACAGCAAAGAAAACAAACGAGACAGTCTTGATGGAGGCAGACACAAGTAGATCACTCATAAGGAAGATTAGGAAAAGACAGGCAACATTTATAGGCCATTTTAAGAGGAAGGGGGATTTGGAGCACCTGGTCACAACGGGAAAGCTGGAGGGAAAGAGAGCACCAGGTAGACCCAGGGAGAGAATGCTGGACGGACTTGCAGAGTGGCTGGAGATGAGGAGGGTGGGGGAGATGCTAGGGGCAACGAGAGATAGAGATGGTTGGAAGTCCATGGTCGCCAACGCCATGCGGTAGGGCACCTGATGATGATGATGATGCGAGATGGCAGATCACCAGTGTCAGTGATGAGATTCATGTAATAGACCCGGTTGCCAGTGCTAAGTGCTCCTGGGAGGAGTTTTTAGTCGGAATGTGAGGGTTGGAAAACACATGTTACCTATACATACAGGGCTGAGTATAGCGATAGGGCTGAGTCTACCAATAGGACTGAGTCTACGATAGGGCTGAGTTTACCGATAGGGCTGAGTTACCAATAGGGCTGAGTCTACCAATAGGGCTGAGTATACCGATAGGGCTGAGTCTACCAATAGGGACTGAGTCTACCGATAGGGCTGAGTTACCGATAGGACTGAGTATACCAATAGGGCTGAGTCTACCAATAGGGCTGAGTATACCGATAGGCTGAGTCTACCAATAGGGCTGAGTATACCGACAGGGCTGAGTCTACCAATAGGACTGAGTATACCGAAGGGCTGAGTCTACCAATAGGACTGAGTATACCGATAGGGCTGAGTCTACCAATAGGGCTGAGTATACCGATAGGGCTGAGTCTACCAATAGGTGGACCATTGAGTATACCGATAGGGTTGAGTCTACCAATAGGGCTGAGTATACCGATAGGCTGAGTCTACCATAGGGCTGAGTATAGCGATAGGGCTGAGTATACCGATAGGGCTGAGTCTACCAATAGGATTGAGTATACCGACAGGGCTGAGTATACCGATGGGGGTTAAAAAGCGTGAATGCCGGATGTTTTCGTGTTTATATATTTTATAAGCCATTGGAGATGGTTTGCATGTTTGATGTCCTCAGTGCATATACACACGCCAAAGGGGACTCATGGACCAGGAGGTCTCCACACACACATTGACCTGACAGAAGGAGAAAGTCTCACCGTGTTCATATTGCTTATAGCCCAGCCGACTACTAGAGCCATATCAGGGCTAAAAATCTCTACCTTTCACCCACCAGCCCGGAGGTATCAAGAAGGACCGAACACACACGTCCCACCGACGTCTTACCACTCAAACATTGCACCTGCGTGAACTATCTATCACGTGGGCCTCAGTAACTCAGTTGGTTGAGCGTCCGATTCACATGCTTAATGGGTGTGGGCTCAAATCTCTGGGTGCGCTACATTAGAACTGGCCTTCTCACTGTCCCATCTTAACATCATTGTTGTTCTGGTGGAGTCAGTATAGGATTAGATAAGCCCCCTTCCCCCACTTCACTGGGATGGTTATCCCCGTCGGCCATATCACCTGAGGTGGGTGTCGACGTAAAAACTGAACTAAACAACCAAACCACGAACCAAACCAAACCAAACCAAACCAAACCAAACCAACAAACCAAACCAAACCAAACCAAACTAAACCAAACCAAACCAAACCAAACCAAACCAAACCAAACCAAACCAAACCAAACACCAAACCAAACCAAACCTTCTATCACATGACATTTACGGTGTGGAGTTTATGGAATTACCCGAGCTCTGTAACATCGTCCTGGACTATACGACGACTTATTCACGGAAGCAGGATCTTGGCTGAATCTCTCAATCCCTAACACAGCCTCCCCCCCCCCCCACTTCCCTCTCAAGCATACTACGTCGCTACAGATAACCGCCACCCACCCACCCACCCTTGCTCCTCTCAATGAACCTCGGACTCTTACAATAACAGAGAGAGAAAAGTGCAGGGGTGGGGTGGGTGGGTGGGCAGATATTGATAGAGAGGGTGAGTGACCGAGAGAGAGAGAGAGTGTGTTTGTGTAGACAGAAGTGATTATAATAATACATGTAATATGAAAACAGAGAGAGAGAAAGAAGGGGCAGAGAGAGAGAGAGAGAGAGAGAGAGAGAGAGAGAGAGACAGAGAGAGAGAGAAGAAGAACAACAGACAGGGAGATAGACAGACAGACAGACAAACAGACAGGCAGACAGACAAACAAACAGACAGACAGACAGACAGGCAGATAGACAGACAACCAGACAGACAGACAAACAGAGAGAGACAGAGACAGACAGACAGACAGAGAGAAAGAGACAGACAGAGAAAGGCACAGAGAGAGAGAGCACGGAACAAGGTGGATGTGACCTTTCTGCGATTCAAACCGCACGCGCAATGTATGTGCCAGGAAGAGAGAGAGAAAGAGAGAGAGAGAGAGAGAGAGAGAGAGAGAGGTCAGAGAGAGAGTCACAGAGAGAGAGAGACAAGATGCAGACATCGAGTCAGTGCATATGACCTGCAAACTGAAAGAGAACTTCTTTTCTCGAATAATTGCATCAGATACACACAAAAATCGGAATTATCTGGGGAAAATATCTGCATCTTCAAAAATCGTTTGCTCCAAATGCATTATGCTAAATCCAAATGATTTGCTTAAGGAAAATAATTTTGAAAATACACTTTGCAGACCATATCCATGATTCTCTACATTTGGGGGAACTGCAAGATTTTTAGTGACTCATAAAAATTCATCCACATTGATGAATATGATGATGATGATGAAGAAGAAGAAGAAGAAGAAGAAGAAGAAAACAACAACAACAACAACAAGACGACGACGAAGAAGAAGAATATGATGATGAAAAAGATGATGACAATGATAATGATGATGACGACGACGACGTTGATGATGATGGTGGTGATGTGAAAGATTCTGCTGGAGAATTACTCACAGAATGAATGGCGCGCATATGGTGTTGTCTGAGTGCGATGAATCCCTCTTGTTCAAACTCTGAACATGCTCATATAAAGGAAGGAATTACGGGACTGTGTTTTCGAGTTTATGCACAAACGTTACCACGGTTCCACCCTGTACTTGAGGTTCAGGTTCATATTGCTTATAGCCCAGCCGACTACTAGAGCCATATCAGGGCTAACACCAGGTTAAAAACAACACCCAATTTTAAACAAAAAGACAACAGTTAAAAACCATGCTCACCGTTATTCTTGCAAGTCTAAAATGCAATTAAAGAAAAACATATACATAAAATCATATCAGACGAAATCTATTGATCGCTTGTAAAAACTGGAGAATTGTATCCGTAGGGACGTCTCTGCAGAGGTCCTTTAACTCTTTGACTCCCAAACCCTATCCACCAATTGTAAAAACTTAACCCTTCGACTCCCTCACCCTATTCACCAACTTCCTTGGGGAAGCTGGTGGATAGGGTGAGGGAGTAAAAAAAAAGTTAATATTTTGCTTTGGTGACATGGTTGACAATGCAGGATGCTAGTGGACAGGGTTCGGGAGTCAAAGGGTTAAGTTTATGCTTTGGTGACTTGGTTGACAAAGCAGGATGTTAGTGGACAGGGTTCGGGACTCAAAGTGTTAAGTTTATGCTTTGGTGACATGGTTGACAATGCAGGATGATAGTGGACAGGGTTCGGGACTCAAAGTGTTAAGTTTATGCTTTGGTGACATGGTTGACAATGCAGGATGCTAGTGGACAGGGTTCGGGACTCAAAGTGTTAAGTTTATGCTTTGGTGACATGGTTGACAATGCAGGATGATAGTGGACAGGGTTCGGGAGTCAAAGTGTTAAGTTTATGCTTTGGTGACATGGTTGACAATGCAGGATGATAGTGGACAGGGTTCGGGACTCAAAGTGTTAAGTTTATGCTTTGGTGACATGGTTGACAATGCAGGATGCTAGTGGACAGGGTTCGGGACTCAAAGTGTTAAGTTTATGCTTTGGTGACATGGTTGACAATGCAGGATGATAGTGGACAGGGTTCGGGACTCAAAGTGTTAAGTTTATGCTTTGGTGACATGGTTGACAATGCAGGATGATAGTGGACAGGGTTAGGGACTCAAAGTGTTAAGTTTATGCTTTGGTGACATGGTTGACAATGCAGGATGATAGTGGACAGGGTTCGGGAGTCAAAGGGTTAAGTTTATATTTTGGTGGCATGGTTGACAATGCAGGATATTAGTGGACAGAGTTCGGGAGTCAAAGGTTTAAGGAGTCCGCCATGTAGTGTTTGTGTCTCATATCGCGCAGGTCCAAGCATTCAATACCCTACACTTCACCTCATCATCGAAAGCGGAAAGTCCGAGAGGACCAATGGGA
>JAPXFY010000019.1:34297035-34299535 GCA_030674185.1 Monoplex corrugatus | reverse complement strand
GACAAGCAACGTTTACAGGACATTTTACGAGGCAAGAGAAATTAGAACACCTAGTCACAACAGGAAAGCTGGGGGGGGGGGGGGGGGGGGGAAGGAGAACACCAGGTAAACCCAGGGAGAAAATATTGGACGGATTTGCGCAGTGGATGAAGACAGACAGAATGGGAAAAGTACGTGCAGCGACAAAGGATAGATGCATATGGAGGGCCATGATCGCCAACGCCATGTGGCAGGGCACATGATGATGATGATGATCAGACAGATATCTTTCTTATCAAGCCCCAGTGACGTGGACTAGACTACCTGACAGCCCCCCACACTCTGACCCCCTCACCTCATGTAGATCTGGACTTAAAATTTTATCGCTTCTCTCAGCAATAGGCCTGGTTGTATTCTTATTCTTATTTTTGTCCAGCCGACTGCGTAGAACCATATCAGGGGTATAGCCGTTTCAAAACATACACAACACTTCAACAGTGGAAAAGAAAGGAAAAAGAAAAGTAAGTACACATATCAATGCATTCGCACATATAATCTAAGGAAACGTCCCCGGCTTTGACCACTCCGTCCAATTTACAAAACAGGAGATTTCAAAACCAAACCTGAATACAAATTTAAACCTAACTAAGAACAATAAAACATACATATAAACGGGCCTAAATTACCTAAAATTGCTTCCGCATATCTCATTCCTAGAGCCAAAAATGCTTCCAATACATGTACCCAAATATCAATCCTAGGAGAAAGTACGTAAGACTTTATCGAACACATACAGGTGAATGGACCAGCAAGGCATAAAATAATAGAAGAAATGACAGAAAGCAAAGGAACAAGGCAGAAACAAAGAGAGTGACAGAAAAGAAGAAATCTCTAGCACAGACTTTATTGAAGGTGGGGCTACTATTTATAATGAAAGAGCCCCCGGCACCCCCACCGGGGGGGTCTGGTTGTAACATAGCCATTTAACAGTATGTGGTCTTACACATGTATGGTATGTGCACATAGGTACGTATGTGTGAATGTAGTGGAAAGTGGATGCGGGATTTTTTTTTCGCTGAATAATGACTGCTGACATTGTAATATGTGTGTGTGTATGTATGTATTGTTTGTTAAACACATTTTGGTGTGTATATATGTGTAATATTAGTTCAGAGTGTGATGTATAATATTGTGTATTGTATACATCTACTTTGTATCTTACCTTTTTGTAAGACATACAAAACAGTTTTCTGGATACTGTGCCATATAAGTATTATTATTGTTATCGTTACTATTACTATTATCATTACTATTCATTGATATTATTGTTACAGTTATTGTTATCATCGTCATCATCATCATCATCGTCGCCTCGTCGTCGTCGTCGTCATCATCATCATATCATCATCATCATATCATCCCATATATCTTATCCTTAATCGTGCACATTTGATAGAGATTTATGTGGCGCAACGTCTTGGGAAATAAGATATTGAACGCTTTGCACTTTAACACGGAAATATTATTCATAACTGTACTCCTCTCTCTCTCTCTCCTCTCTCTCTCTCTCTCTCTCTCTCTCTCTCTCTCTCTCTCTCTCTCTGCTCTGTCTCTCTCTTCTCCTTCTTTGTCTGTCTGTCTCTGTGTCTCTCTCTGTGACTCTCTCTCAGTTCTTGTCTGTCTGTCTGTCTGTCTGTCTGTCTCTCTTTTTTCTTTCTCTGTGTTTCTCTTTGTCTGTCTGTCTCGTCTGTCTGTCTGTCTCCTTACCTCCCCCTCCCTCTCTGTCTCTCATTCTTTTCACTTCTTTCCTCCTTTCCCCGACGCAAGATCAACCCGTTCTTCATCATCATCATCATCATCATCATCATCATCATCATCATCATCATCACCACCACACCACCATCATCACCATCACCATCATCATCACCATCACATACACCATCATCACCACCCATCATCATCATCATCATCTATCATCATCATCGTCGTCGTCGTCGTCGTCGTCGTCTCATCATCAATCATCATCGCTCATCATCATCATGTGCCCTGCCGCATTGCGTTGGCGATCAAGGCCCTCCATATGAATCTATCCCTTATCGCTGCGATTTACATGCACACATCTCCCACCCTCTCTGTCTTCAGCCACCCTACAAGTCCGTCCGACATTTTCTCCCTGGGTGTTCCTGGTGCTCTCTTTCTTCCCTCTAGCTTTCCAGAACACAGTTAAGGAATAATTAACCAACCTGTTACTGCTATCAGATATTCACAATGCGTTCAATCCTCAATGACAGATTGTGCGTGCAACGAATTGTCAGTGTTATTGTGCAGAGAACTGGGTAGCACTTAATGACAGATTGAAAGATTTGAACATAAACTATGCCCACAGGCAGGATAATAATTACAGTGATAATAATGATGTTTATAAGGTGGCAAATCTTGATACACAAATCAAATCAAAGGCGCTGTTCTGTTCTTCGTCGGCCACAAATTATATGATGCGTGAAAAAAAATCCCGGGCTAG
>JAPXFY010000019.1:34284535-34292035 GCA_030674185.1 Monoplex corrugatus | reverse complement strand
TGCTGTGTATTTCCTGTTGAAGTATTGTGTATTTCCTGTTGAAGTGCTGTGTATTTCCTGTTAAAGTATTGTGTATTTCCTGTTGAAGTGCTGTGTATTTCCTGTTAAAGTATTGTGTATTTCCTGTTGAAGTGCTGTGTATTTCCTGTTGAAGTGCTGTGTATGTTTTGAAACGGTTGTAGCCGTGATATGGCTCTACACAGTCAGCTGGGCTTTAAACAAAAATAACAGTAACAGTACCCCCCCCCCTCCCTCGCTATTGACGGCCTTACCAATGCATAAGGTTTTGCGCAGGCTCGAGGAGTCTACCAGAGAAATGCTGGTATTTTAGGGTGGAGAGAATGCGGAATCTTCCGAGTACGATAATCCGTTTTGAATAAATTCCGACCTCGACGAATGTAAGAAGTATAAAAGCACAAGGAGTGAAAAAGTGTTGAGTCACTGTGCTATGATCAACATGCAGTAATACCATATGTGTGTTTGTTTCTCTGTGGATATATTCACCGTCTTTCCCACATTGTTTTTAAGGATCATTGCACTAAGGAAGGTTAGCTTTGAGCTCACCTTTTTGTTTTGTTTTGTTTTTTTGTTTTGTTTTTTGTTTTGTTTTGTTGTGCCATTTTCTACACCACTATAATGGCCACAGAAGCTGGAACAGTTTTTACAGTAGGATGATGATGATGTCGATGAGGATGATAATCATGGTGCTATGGAGTTCCATCTAGGATTGAGACTGCGTGACAGGGTTGTATTCTACGCTTACTATCATAACATATCCTAGCGTCAATCAGGCCCGAGAGATACAGACGGTGCGGTGTTGGTCAGAAAATTTGAGCAGCGCCCTCAATGACGCATCCGTGAAGTTGATAGACTCGACTGTATGGTCCCAGTCTTCCCACTGAGCCCATAGCACGCCCAACTCTGCGTAGGAGCCGCTTAGAGCCGAAAAATCCCACAACGATTTTTGAAGGTACTGATGGGGATTCGAACCCACAACCTTCCAGTCGGTAGTCCGTTGCGTTAACCACAACACCACGGCGACTGGTTCTTTCGCACAGATTTTATCATCACCAACTTGGCCGACATGGACCTTTGTTCAAAAGGAGTTCGTCGCACTCAGACAGCTCCATATGCGCACCACCCAAACCAAAATGCTGAGGATTAGGTACAATCCTTGAAGCTACGCAAAACCCCTATGCAATGGCAAGTCAGGGGAGGAGAGGAGATGGAATGGGACTTGGGAAAAAGTGACAGCACAGAATGAGTGAAGCATTAAGATGGGAAGCGAAGATGGGAATTTTAACCCTTTGACTCCTGCACCCTGTCCACCAACATCCTGCAATGTCAACGATGCTTGCAAAGGAAAAAAACAAACTTACCCCTTTGACTCCCTCACCCTATCAACCAGCTTCCTGTAATTTTATTGCAGTTGGTAGATAGGGTGCAGGAGTCAAAGGATTAATGCAATGTTGCAATCTGGAATTGAACTCGAGACGTCGGATCTGGAGTCCACGGCTTTATCAACAGAACTAGCCATGCAGTTCGCTTTAAAAACAAAAAACAAAACAAAAAACTCCTGTGGTCGCCCGAACGTTGAACACACATACCCTACGTTATCAACAATATTATTACTACTGCTACTGTTACTACTACTACTACAGCTACTGCTACCATTACTACCATACTACTGCTGCTGCTGCTACTACTGCTGCTATTCCTGCTACTCTTGCTGCTGCTATTACTACTACTACTTCTTCTACCACTACTGCTGCTGCTGCTGCTGCTATTACTACTATTACTGGTATTTTTACTACTACTACTACTATTACTACTACTACCACCACCACCACCGCCACCACCACCACCACTGAGCCAAAACATTGCCGTGATCGGCATTTGAGCCTGGAGTGTCAAGGCCACAAGGTGTGGCCCGAACTACTAGACAATTCCGGCAGTCATGGAAACCAGTGTATTATGTCATGGAAACCAGTGTATTAAATAGTGAGACATTCTTTATCAGGGATGGTCAGTCACTATCGTGACGTGATCACGATGCACTAGTACGTCCCCGTAGTTGTGACTGTTTGGAAGTTTGCATTCGTTGTTTATCTTGACCCGTTGACTCCCTCTCCCTATCTACCAGCTTTCTGTGGATAGAAGAACACTCATCTCCCTCATAAGATTTCTACAGCAGCTGGAGAACATGGTGAGTTACTATGAGGGAGCTGGCGGATAGGGTGAGGGAGTGAAAGGGTTAATATGAAGGAGCTGGTGGATAGGGTGAGAGAATGAAGTGATTAATATGAGGGAGCTGGTGAATAGGTGAGGGAATGAAAGGGTTAATATGAGGGAGCTGGTGGATAGGGTGAGGGAATGAAGGGATTAATATGAGAGAGCTGGTGGATAGGGTGAGGGAATGAAGGGATTAATATGAGAGAGCTGGTGGATAGGGTGAGGGAATGAAGGGATTAATGTGAGAGAGCTGGTGGATAGGGTGAGGGAATGAAGGGTTAATGTGAGAGAGCTGGTGGATAGGGTGAGGGAATGAAGGGTTAATGTGGGAGAGCTGGTGGATAAGGTGAGGGAATGAAGGGATTAACATGAGAGCTGGTAGTAAGGTTAGGGAATGACGGGATTAATGATAGAGAGCTGGATGATAAGGTAAGGAATAAGGGATTAATATGAGAGAGCTGGTAGCTAGGTGAGGGAATGAGGGAATAATATAGAGAGCTGGTGGGATAGAGTGAAGGAATGAAAGGGATAATAATGAGAAGAGATGGTAGCAGGTGAGGGTGATGAAGGGATATAATGATGAGTAACATGACTGTGTAAGATAGGTGTCATGATATTTAAGGATTATAATGTTTTGGAGAGCTATGTAGTTAAGGTGGTGATTGAAGGGATTAATATGAGAGAACTGGTAGATAGGGTGAGGGAATGAAGGGATTAATGTGAGAGAGCTGGTAGCTAGGGTGTGGGATTGAAGGGATTAATATGAGAGAACTGGTAGATAGGGTGAGGGAATGAAGGGATTAATATGAGAGAACTGGTAGACAAGGTGAGAGAATGAAGGGATCAATATAAGAGAGCTGCTAGACAAGGTGAGAGAATGAAGGGATTAATATAAGAGAGCTGGTGGATAGAGTGAGGGAGGGAAAGGACAATAATGAAAGAGATGGCAGACAGGCTGAGGGCGTGGATGCAAGGTATGATAATGATAGTAACAATGACCGTGATAATGATAACGAGTTTCATGCTATATTTTTCATGTTATTCACTAAACCCCAATTTTTTGGTTCAAATTTGCTATTGTTTACTTGTGTATACTGGGTCTTTTCATGGGTCTTCGTGTTTCCATAAGCCAGCCACTGACATGACTTACATAGGATCTTTAACGTACATATTTGATATTCTGCATATGTATATTTACATGAAGGGAATTTTTAGGCACTGGCAGGTCTGCACAATTAGAAAAAAAAAAATCTCCACCCTTAATCCACCAGGTGGAGGTGACGACAACAGGGGAGGGGGGGGAGGAGGAGGGGGGATATCGAACCCAGGACCTTCCGATTGAAAGTTCGATATTTACCCACTTGACTGCCATGCCCGTTTTTATGAAAAGAGCTGGTGGATGGGGTTAGGGGGTGAAAGGATAACAAACGAGATGATCAAATTACTACAGAAAGTATTGATTTCCACAGACATTAATATTTCATGAAAATGAATAGACACTGGTTTTTGTGCTGCCCTTATAATGTATATCAGACGTCCATAGTGCTTCTGTGCTTCGGTTGATTTCTTTCTTTCTTTGATTTCTTGGTAAAGAAAAAGAACAACACACACACCACACACACACACACACACACACACCACGCACACACACACACAACACACACCATACACTACAACACGCACCACCCCACGCACGCACGCACACGCAAACAACACACACACACAACACACACACACACACATGCAACACACACACACAACACACACACACATACAACAACACACACACAACACACACACACACACACACACACACACACACACACACACACACACACACACACACATACACACACACACACGTACACACCAAATTGGTTAGGCCACACTAAAATCACTCTTTTCTAAATTACCCGCGTATATCAGGAAAAAGATATGTATTAGGAGGCACACATCATCAACAACAATAATGCGATATACGCAACTCACACACCACACGACACACACACACATACACACACACAACATAGTTACATATACTCAAACGGACACGCAAAGAAACGAGACATGCACACAGAAACAAACGCACACACATACACACACCCACACGCACGCAAGCACGCATACACGCACAGAGGAGAGAGAGAGAGAGAGAGAGAGAGAGAGAGAGAGAGAGACAGACAGACAGACAGACAGACGAAAGACAGACAGACAGAGAGACAGACACAGACACAGAGACACAGAGAGAGACAGAGACAAAGATAGAGAGAGAGAGGCATCAACACACACACACACACAACACACACACACACACACACACACACATACACACACACACAGCACACACACACACACAAAATGCACACACACACACACATGCACACACAACACACATGCACACACACACACACACACGTACAAACACACATACACAAACAACACACAACACAACACACACACACACACTACACACACACACAACACAACACACACACAACAACACATACACAACACATACACAACAACTACACATATACACACACAGCACGAGCACGCACGCATGCACGCACACAGAGGCAAGTCAATCAATAATAAGACTTCTCGCTTCATTAGCAAAAGCAGGAACAATGTGAAGGGCTTAACTAACTTCACGATGTGTGAAAACTGCACAGTAATGCTGTGCGTGTCATTCCAGGTATTGGTTTCATAAAGTTGTCTGACTGCTGAACAGTGTGTCGTCTGTGGCTCACGATAGTATGTGTGTGTGTGTGTGTGTGTGTGTGTGTGTGGTGTGTGTGTGTGTGTGTGTGTGTGTGTGTGTGTATGTGTGTGTGTGTGTGTGTGTGTGCGTGTGCGAGTGTGTGTGTGTGTGTGTGTGTGCGTGTGTAGTGAGTGTGGTGTGTGGTGTGTGTGTGTGTTTGTGTGTGTGTGTGTGTGTGTGTGTGATGTAGGTTGTGTGGTGTGTGTGTGTTGTGTGTGTGTGTGTGTGTGTGGTGTGTGTGTGTGTAGTGTGTGGGGTGTGTGATGTGTGTGTTGTGCTGTATGTGTGGAGTGGTGTGTGTGTGTGTGTGTGTGTGGTGTGTGGGGTGTGTGTGTGTGGTGTGTGTGTGTGTGTGTGATGTTTGTGGTATGTGTGTGTGTGTAGTAATGTGTGTGTGTGTGGTTGGTGTGTGTGTGTGTAGTAAGTGTGTGTGTGTGGTGTGTGTGTGGTGTGTGTGCGCGCGGTACGTATGTGGATGTGTGTGTGAGGTAGTGTGTGGATGTGTGGTAGTGGGTGAGGAGGAGTGAGGGGTGGGAGTAGAGTGAGAGGGATGTGGATGAGTAGGATGTGGGATGTGGAGAGTGTGAGATGGAGAGAGGGTGAGAGTGAGAGGTAAGAGGTATGAGTAGGGGGGAGTGGAGATGGATGGTGTAGAGGTGAGCGAGATGAGAGTGGGGAGCAGTGAGGAGACAGGAGTATGAGTGTGTAGGAAATGGAAGAGTGGCTGGTAGAAAAGATAGATAGGTGGACGACTGGGACATGGAGATACATGCGTGGTGTGAGTATGAGGGAGTGATCAGAGAGAGACGAAGAGAGAGAGAGAGTGGAGAGAGACCATGAGAGATCGAGAGAGAGAAGCGGAGGAGGTGAGAGAGAGAAGAGAAGAGAGAACGAAGGAGAAGGAGGAAGAGATGGGAGAGGGGAGAGAAGAGAGAGAGAGAGAGAGAGGAGAGAAGAGAGAGGGGAGACAGAGAGAGAGAGGAGAGAGAGAAGAGAGGAGAGGGGAGAGAGAAGAGAGAAAAGGAAAGGAGAGAGAGGAGAGACAGAGAGAGCAGAGAGAGAAGAAACAGAAAAGGAAGAGAAGTCGAGAGAGGGAGAGGGAGAGAGAGAAGAGAGAGAGGGGAGAGACAGAGAGAGAGAGAGGGAGGAGAGAGAGAGAGGGAGAGAGAGAGAGGAGAGAGAGAGGAGAGGAGAGAGGAGAGAGGAGAGAGAGAGGGAAGAGAGAGAGAGAGAGGAGAGAGAGAGAGAGAGAGAGAGAGAGAGAGAGAGTTAAATAGCCAGTCTTTGTACAATTCATGTCTATGATCAGCTGTAATGATTTTTGATACAAGCTGGCAGTACGTTGTACTGGCTCAAGGGTGGAAGGTTTACAATTGAATGACTACTGCCGATCCTAGCACTTATTGTATGCCACCGATACACCCTCTCCCCCTCCTTACCAAGCTTCTCCCACCTCAATAGTTTGTTCTTGCTGATTGGTTTTGCAGGTACTCGTCTTAATAAGGAGCATACTTCTGTCTGTCTTTCTGTCTGTCTACCTGTCTGTGTGTCTCTCTTTCTCTCTGTGTCTCTCTTGCTCGGTCTCTTCTCTCTCCACACCCCTCTCTCTCTTCTCTTTCTCTTCTCTCTCTCTGTCTCTGTCTGTCTGTCTGTCTCTGTCTGTCTGTCTTCTCTCTCTCTCTCTCTCTCTCTCTCTATATATATATATATATAAATATATATATATATACATATATGTATATGTCCACTGCAGTGTATTCATCGTAACGTCAAACTGACATACATAGGACTACACACGCGCACGTCCGCGCATGAACATACGGATGCATGCATGCCCGAGCCATCTCTCTCTGTGTCTCTGTGTCTGTGTCTGTCTCTGTCTCTCTCTGTCTCTGTCTCTTTCTCTCTATCGCTCTCTTTCTGTCACACCACACACAACACACACACACACACACACACACACACACACACACACCAACACACACACAGCACACACACACACACAAACACCACACACCCACACCACAACACACACACACACACAAACACCCCACACACAACACACACACACACACACACACACACACACACACACACACACAACACACCACCACACCACACACAAACACGCTCACACAAAAAGAAACAAAACACACAACACACACAACACACACACAACACACCACACACACACACACACACAACACACACACACACACACACACACACACACACACACACACACACACACATACAAAAATCAAACAAACACACACACACACATACATACAACAATCAAACAAACAAACACACACACACATACATACATACATACAACATAAAACAATCAAACAAACACACACACACATACATACAACAATCAAACAAACAAACAAACAAAACACACACACACACATACATACATACAACAACAATCAAACAAACACACACACATACATACACACAACAAACAAACAAACACACACACACACGCACACACACACATA
>JAPXFY010000019.1:34267035-34279535 GCA_030674185.1 Monoplex corrugatus | reverse complement strand
TGTGTGTCTGTGTGTGTGTGTGTTGTGTGGTGTGTGTGTTGTGTGTTTGTGTGTCTGTGTGAGAGTGTGTGTGTTGTGTGTGTGTTGTGCGTCTGTGTGCGTGTGTGTGTGTGTGTGTGTGTGTGTGTGTGTGTGTGTGTGTGTGTGTGAGTGTGTGTGTGTGTGTGAGTGTGTGTGTGTGTGTGTGTGTGTCTGTGTGTGTGTCTGGGTCTGTGTGTGTCTGTGTGTCTGTGTCTGTGTGTGTGTGTGTGTGCTTCGTTTTGTTTTCTGTATTGTGCTGCCCCGTCTGCACTGCTCCTGTGTCGCTATTATCTCCACGCTGCTCTTGTCAGCTGTTCAACACATCTCTAAATCCACCAACAACAGGTCACTATGATAGCAGGGCATGGAGGGCCTCAGAGCTGATAGACAATGCTTTTACAGCGTCATGATGATGATAATGGAAATGATTATAATGATGCTACGGAGCTTTTCTTCTGGATAGAGAGTATGTGACTGAGCTGTACTCTACGTTTACCTTTGTAATATACCCCGGCTTGAGAGATACAGACACTTGTAGAGTTGGACAGTTAACTTGAGCAACACCCTAAACATCGTCCCAAAATCCGTACATTGGGCGAGACTCGATCGTGTGGTGCCAGTCTTTCCGACAAACTCATTGCACTCTGCTCAGCTCTACGTAGGAGCCGATCGGGGTTGAAAAATCCCACAATAATGTTTTTTGTCTGGATCGATGGGGATTCAAACCGGGTCTAGTCAGTAGTCCATTGCACTGACCACTTCGCCAGGTTGACTAGTCCTTAACGTTTCTCGGTTTTAACGTTGTGCGATTTTTGCAATGTTAGATGTAGGAAACTGTAGGTTTTTCTGAAACAGTCAAAAACGTCCCGGAACAAGTCTTTGAGGATACCAGTATGATCAGCGAAAACGGATTCCCTCGAGGGGATGCCTGGGGCTTTTTCAGTATAGATAGTATCTTTACCTTCTGGAAATTCTGTGCTAGAAATTTCCTCTTTTCTGTCACCCTCTTTGTTTGGGCCTTGTTCCTTTGCTTTCTGTCTTATCTTCCTATCATTTTCAGCCTTGCTGGTCCATTCATCTGTATAATTATGTTCGATGAGTCTTATGTACTTTCTCACATGATTGTTGATTGGATACATGTACTAAGTCCTGTTTTTTTGTTTTTTTGTTTTTTTGTGTTTTTGTTTTTTTGCCCTTACGGAAATGTGATGTGCAGCAGAAATTGTAGGTTCTACACTCGTTTGTTTCAGTGTCTTTAGCTATGTTTACATTTGTAGTCACGTGTGCTTGTTAAGCCCCTGGTGATAGATTGGACGGAGGCAAAGGCATATCTTTAGACTGATTATATGCGCAAATGCATGTGTATGTGTAGTTAGTTTCCTCTTCCAGGTATGGTGTACTTTTTGAGATGATTATGGCCCTGATGTGGCTCTGTGCATTCGGCTGGGCTTTAAGCAACAATAACAATAACAATAGCAATAACAATCGAAGTCGGACTGTAGTCGGCTCTTTTCTCAGCGAAAATGACACAGCGCAAGCCCGATGATACGGCATGTGCAACGATTTTTCTTTTGTTTTCTTTTGTTTTGTTTTGTTTTGTTTTGTTTGTTCTCACCTCAGCAGCACACCACCGACAGAGCTGGAGAAACCAGGTGAACAGTTCTTTAGAGCGGCGCCTCCATAACTCTTCCGGGATTAAGGAAGAAGAAGAAGACGACTTCAAAGAGGAGGAGGAGAAGAAGAAGAAGTAGAAGAAGAAAAAGTAGAAGAAGAAAAAGTAGAAGAAGAAGAAGATGAAGAAGAAGAAGAGGAAGAAGAAGAAGAAGAAGAAGAAGAAGAAGAAGAAGAAGAAGAAGAAGACGATGATGATGATGATGACGATGATGACGACGACGACGACGATGACTATGATGATGATGATGACGGTGACGGTGACGGTGACGGTGACGGTGACGGTGAAGAAGAAGAGGAAGAAGAAGAAGAAGAGCTACGAAAAGTTAAAACGTAATTGTTTTACTCCTTACCCTATCTAATCGCTGCAAAAACATAACCATTTGACACCCTTATCCTATCCACCAGCTGCAAAAACATAACCATTTGACACCCTTATCCTATCCACCAGCTGCAAAAACATAACCATTTGACACCCTTATCCTATCCACCAGCTGCAAAAACATAACCATTTGACACCCTTATCCTATCCACCAGCTGCAAAAACATAACCCTTTTCCCCCTCACCTTATTCACCAGCTGCAAATTAGTATCCCTTTTACCCCCTCACCAATCCACCACCTGCAAGAATACACAGCTTTTACCCCTCACCAATCCACCACCTGCAAGAATACACAGCTTTTACCCCCTCACCCTATCCACCAGCTGCAAATTCGTATCCCTTTTACCCCCTCACCCTATCCACCACCTGCAATAATGCACAGCTTTTACCCCCTCACCCTATCCACCAGCTGCAATAATGCACAGCTTTTACCCCCTTACCCTATCCACCACCTGCAATAATGCACAGCTTTTACCCCCTCACCCTATCCACCAGCTGCAAGAACGCACAGCTTTTACCCCCTCACCAATCCTCACCTGCAAGAACGCACAGCTTTTACCCCCTCACCCTATCCACCACCTGCAAGAACGCACAGCATTTACCCCCTCACCCTATCCACCAGCTGCAAGAACGCACAGCTTTTACCCCCTCACCCTATCCACCACCTGCAAGAACGCACAGCTTTTACCCCCTCACCCTATCCACCACCTGCAAGAACGCACAGCTTTTACCCCCTCACCAATCCTCACCTGCAATAATGCACAGCTTTTACCCCCTCACCCTATCCACCACCTGCAATAATGCACAGCTTTTACCCCCTCACCAATCCTCACCTGCAATAATGCACAGCTTTTACCCCCTCACCCTATCCACCACCTGCAAGAACGCACAGCTTTTACCCCCTCACCCTATCCACCACCTGCAATAATGCACAGCTTTTACCCCTCACCCTATCCACCACCTGCAAGAACGCACAGCTTTTACCCCCTCACCCTATTCACCACCTGCAAGAACGCACAGCTTTTACCCCCTTACCCTATCCACCACCTGCAAGAACGCACAGCTTTTACCCCCTCACCCTATCCACCACCTGCAAGAACGCACAGCTTTTACCCCCTCACCCTATCCACCACCTGCAAGAACGCACAGCTTTTACCCCCTCACCCTATCCACCACCTGCAAGAATGCACAGCTTTTACCCCCTCACCCTATCCACCACCTGCAAGAATGCACAGCTTTTACCCCCTCACCCTATCCACCACCTGCAAGAATGCACAGCTTTTACCCCCTCACCCTATCCACCACCTGCAATAATGCACAGCTTTTACCCCTCACCCTATCCACCACCTGCAAGAACGCACAGCTTTTACCCCCTCACCCTATCCACCACCTGCAAGAACGCACAGCTTTTACCCCCTCACCCTATCCACCACCTGCAAGAATCCCCCCCCCCCCCCCCCCCCCCCCCCCCCCCCCCCCCCCCCCCCCCCCCCCCCCCCCCCCCCCCCCCCCCCCCCCCCCCCCCCCCCCCCCCCCCCCCCCCCCCCCCCCCCCCCCCCCCCCCCCCCCCCCCCCCCCCCCCCCCCCCCCCCCCCCCCCCCCCCCCCCCCCCCCCCCCCCCCCCCCCCCCCCCCCCCCTTTTTTTTTTTTTTTTTTTTTTTTTTTTTTTTTTTTTTTTTTTTTTTTTTTTTTTTTTTTTTTTTTTTTTTTTTTTTTTTTTTTTTTTTTTTTTTACCCCTCACCCTATCCACCACCTGCAAGAACGCACAGCTTTTACCCCCTCACCCTATCCACCACCTGCAAGAAGCACAGCTTTTACCCCCTCACCCTATCCACCACCTGCAATAATGCACAGCTTTTACCCCCTCACCCTATCCACCACCTGCAAAATGCACAGCTTTTACCCCTCACCCTATCCACCACCTGCAAGAACGCACAGCTTTTACCCCCTCACCCTATCCACCACCTGCAAGAACGCACAGCTTTTACCCCCTCACCCTATCCACCACCTGCAAGAACGCACAGCTTTTACCCCCTCACCTATCCACCACCTGCAAGTAATGCACAGCTTTTACCCCCTCACCTATCCACCACCTGCAATAATGCACAGCTTTTACCCCCTACCCTATCCACCACCTGCAATAATGCACAGCTTTTACCCCCTCACCCTATCCACCACCTGCAATAATGCACAGCTTTTACCCCCTCACCCTATCCACCACCTGCAAGAATGCACAGCTTTTACCCCCTCACCCTATCCACCACCTGCAAAATGCACAGCTTTTACCCCCTCACCCTATCCACCACCTGCAAAACGCACAGCTTTTACCCCCTCACCTATCCACCACCTGCAAAACGCACAGCTTTTACCCCCTCACCTATCCACCACCTGCAAGAACGCACAGCTTTTACCCCCTCACCCTATCCACCACCTGCAAAACGCACAGCTTTTACCCCCTCACCCTATCCACCACCTGCAAGAAGCACAGCTTTTACCCCCTCACCCTATCCACCACCTGCAAGAACGCACAGCTTTTACCCCCTCACCTATCCACCACCTGCAAAAGCACAGCTTTTACCCCTCACCTATCCACCACCTGCAATAATGCACAGCTTTTACCCCCTCACCCTATCCACCACCTGCAAGAAACGCACAGCTTTTACCCCCTCACCCTATCCACCACCTGCAAGAACGCACAGCTTTTACCCCCTCACCCTATCCACCACCTGCAAAAGCACAGCTTTTACCCCCTCACCCTATCCACCACCTGCAAGAATGCACAGCTTTTACCCCCTCACCTATCCACCACCTGCAAGAATGCACAGCTTTTACCCCCTCACCCTATCCACCACCTGCAAGAACGCAGAGCTTTTACCCCCTCACCCTATCCACCACCTGCAATAATGCACAGCTTTTACCCCCTCACCCTATCCACCACCTGCAAGAACGCACAGCTTTTACCCCTCACCCTATCCACCACCTGCAATAATGCACAGCTTTTACCCCCTCACCCTATCCACCACCTGCAATAATGCACAGCTTTTACCCCCTCACCCTATCCACCACCTGCAATAATGCACAGCTTTTACCCCCTCACTCTATCCACCACCTGCAAGAACGCACAGCTTTTACCCCCTACCCTATCCACCACCTGGAAGAACGCACAGCTTTTACCCCCTCACCCTATCCACCACCTGCAAGAACGCACAGCTTTTACCCCCTCACCCTATCCACCACCTGCAAGAACGCACAGCTTTTACCCCCTCACCCTATCCACCACCTGCAAAAACGCACAGCTTTTACCCCCTCACCAATCCTCACCTGCAATAATGCACAGCTTTTACCCCCTCACCCTATCCACCACCTGCAAGAAGCACAGCTTTTACCCCTCACCCTATCCACCACCTGCAAGAACGCACAGCTTTTACCCCCTCACCTATCCACCACCTGCAATAATGCACAGCTTTTACCCCCTCACCCTATCCACCACCTGCAAGAAGCACAGCTTTTACCCCCTCACCCTATCCACCACCTGCAAGAATGCACAGCTTTTACCCCCTCACCCTATCCACCACCTGCAAGAATGCACAGCTTTTACCCCCTCACCCTATCCACCACCTGCAATAATGCACAGCTTTTACCCCCTCACCCTATCCACCACCTGCAAGAACGCACAGCTTTTACCCCCTCACCCTATCCACCACCTGCAATAATGCACAGCTTTTACCCCCTCACCCTATCCACCACCTGCAATAATGCACAGCTTTTACCCCCTCACCCTATCCACCACTGCAAAAGCACAGCTTTTACCCCCTCACCTATCCACCACCTGCAAGAAGCACAGCTTTTACCCCCTCACCCTATCCACCACCTGAAGAACGCACAGCTTTTACCCCCTCACCCTACCACCACCTGCAAGAACGCACAGCTTTTACCCCCTCACCCTATCCACCACCTGCAAAACGCACAGCTTTTACCCCCTCACCCTATCCACCACCTGCAAGAACGCACAGCTTTTACCCCTCACCAATCCCACCTGCAAAATGCACAGCTTTTACCCCCTCACCCTATCCACCACCTGCAATAAGCACAGCTTTTACCCCCTCACCCTATCACCACCTGCAAGAAGCACAGCTTTTACCCCCTCACCCTATCCACCACCTGCAAAAGCACAGCTTTTACCCCCACCCTATCCACCACCTGCAAAAGCACACTTTTACCCCCTCACCCTATCCACCACCTGCAAAATGCACAGCTTTTACCCCCTCACCCTATCCACCACCTGCAAGAAGCACAGCTTTTACCCCCTCACCCTATCCACCACCTGCAAAAGCACAGCTTTTACCCCCTCACCCTATCCACCACCTGCAAGAAGCACAGCTTTTACCCCCTCACCCTATCCACCACCTGCAAGAACGCACAGCTTTTACCCCCTCACCCTATCCACCACCTGCAAAAGCACAGCTTTTACCCCCTCACCCTATCCACCACCTGCAAAATGCACAGCTTTTACCCCCTCACCCTATCCACCACCTGCAATAATGCACAGCTTTTACCCCCTCACCCTATCCACCACCTGCAAGAAGCACAGCTTTTACCCCCTCACCCTATCCACCACCTGCAATAATGCACAGCTTTTACCCCTCACCCTATCCACCACCTGCAATAAGCACAGCTTTTACCCCCTCACCCTATCCACCACCTGCAAGAACGCACAGCTTTTACCCCCTCACCTATCCACCACCTGCAAGAACGCACAGCTTTTACCCCTCACCTATCCACCACCTGCAAAAGCACAGCTTTTACCCCCTCACCCTATCCACCACTGCAGAATGCACAGCTTTTACCCCCTCACCCTATCCACCACCTGCAATAACGCACAGCTTTTACCCCCTCACCCTATCCACCACCTGCAATAATGCACAGCTTTTACCCCCTCACCCTATCCACCACCTGCAAGAACGCACAGCTTTTACCCCCTCACCCTATCCACCACCTGCAAGAACGCACAGCTTTTACCCCCTCACCCTATCCACCACCTGCAAGAATGCACAGCTTTTACCCCCTCACCCTATCCACCACCTGCAAGAACGCACAGCTTTTACCCCCTCACCCTATCCACCACCTGCAAGAACGCACAGCTTTTACCCCTCTCACCTATCCACCACCTGCAAAATGCACAGCTTTTTACCCCTCACCCTATCCACCACCTGCAAGAACGCACAGCTTTTACCCCCTCACCCTATCCACCACCTGCAAGAACGCACAGCTTTTACCCCTCACCCTATCCACCACCTGCAATAATGCACAGCTTTTACCCCCTCACCCTATCCACCACCTGCAAGAACGCACAGCTTTTACCCCCTCACCCTATCCACCACCTGCAATAATGCACGCTTTTACCCCCTCACCCTATCCACCACCTGCAGAATGCACAGCTTTTACCCCTCACCCTATCCACCACTGCAATAATGCACAGCTTTTCCCCTCACCCTATCCACCTGCAGAATGCACAGCTTTTACCCCCACCCTATCCACCACCTGCAAGAAGCACAGCTTTTACCCCTCACCCTATCCACCACCTGCAAGAACGCAAGCTTTTACCCCCTCACCCTATCCACCACCTGCAATAAGCACAGCTTTTACCCCCTCACCCTATCCACACCTGCAAAAGCACAGCTTTTACCCCCACCCTATCCACCACCTGCAAAAGCACAGCTTTTACCCCTCACCTATCCACCACCTGCAATAATGCACAGCTTTTACCCCTCACCCTATCCACCACCTGCAATAAGCACAGCTTTTACCCCCTCACCTATCCACCACCTGCAAGAACGCACAGCTTTTACCCCTCACCTATCCACCACCTGAAGAACGCACAGCTTTTACCCCCTCACCTATCCACCACCTGCAAAAGCACAGCTTTTACCCCTCACCCTATCCACACCTGCAAGAAGCACAGCTTTTACCCCCTCACCCTATCCACCACCTGCAAGAACGCACAGCTTTTACCCCCTCACCTATCCACACCTGCAAAGCACAGCTTTTACCCCTCACCCTATCCACCACCTGCAAGAACGCACAGCTTTTACCCCTCACCCTATCACCACCTGCAAAAGCACAGCTTTTACCCCCTCACCCTATCCACCACCTGCAATAATGCACAGCTTTTACCCCCTCACCCTATCCACCACCTGCAAGAACGCACAGCTTTTACCCCCTCACCCTATCCCACCTGCAAAATGCACAGCTTTTACCCCCTCACCCTATCCACCACCTGCAAGAAGCACAGCTTTTACCCCCTCACCCTATCCACCACCTGCAAGAATGCACAGCTTTTACCCCCTCACCCTATCACCACCTGCAAAAGCACAGCTTTTACCCCCTCACCCATCCACACCTGCAAGAACGCACAGCTTTTACCCCTCACCCTATCCACCACCTGCAAGAACGCACAGCTTTTACCCCTCACCCTATCCACCACCTGCAATAATGCACAGCTTTTACCCCCTCACCCTATCCACCACCTGCAATAAGCACAGCTTTTACCCCCTCACCCTATCCACCACCTGCAAGAAGCACAGCTTTTACCCCTCACCCTATCCACCACCTGCAATAATGCACAGCTTTTACCCTCACCCTATCCACCACCTGCAAAACGCACAGCTTTTACCCCCTCACCTATCCCACCTGCAAGAAGCACAGCTTTTACCCCCTCACCTATCCACCACCTGCAAAACGCACAGCTTTTACCCTCACCCTATCCACCACCTGCAAGAAGCACAGCTTTTACCCCTCACCCTATCCACCACTGCAAGAAGCACAGCTTTACCCCCCCTATCCACCACCTGCAAGAAGCACAGCTTTTACCCCTCACCCTATCCACCACCTGCAAGAACGCACAGCTTTTACCCCTCACCCTATCCACCACCTGCAAGAAGCACAGCTTTTACCCCTCACCATCCCACCTGCAAAAGCACAGTTTTACCCCCTCACCCTATCCACCACCTGCAATAATGCACAGCTTTTACCCCCTCACCTATCCACCACCTGCAGAACGCACAGCTTTTACCCCTCACCCTATCCACCACCTGAAAAGCACAGCTTTTACCCCTCACCCTATCCACCACCTGCAAGAACGCACAGCTTTTACCCCTCACCCTATCCACCACCTGCAAGAAGCACAGCTTTTACCCCCTCACCCTATCCACCACCTGCAAGAACGCACAGCTTTTACCCCCTCACCCTATCCACCACCTGCAAGAAGCACAGCTTTACCCCCTCACCTATCCACCACCTGCAAAAGCACAGCTTTTACCCCTCACCCTATCCACCACCTGCAAAAGCACAGCTTTTACCCCCTCACCCTACCACACCTGCAAAACGCACAGCTTTTACCCCTCACCCTATCCACCACCTGCAAGAAGCACAGCTTTTACCCCTCACCCTATCCACACCTGCAAAAGCACAGCTTTTACCCCCTCACCATCCCACCTGCAATAAGCACAGCTTTTACCCCCTCACCTATCCACCACCTGCAAAATGCACAGCTTTTACCCCCTCACCCTATCCACCACCTGCAAAACGCACAGCTTTTACCCCTCACCTATCCACCACCTGCAAGAACGCACAGCTTTTACCCCTCACCCTATCCACCACCTGCAAGAACGCACAGCTTTTACCCCTCACCCTATCCACCACCTGCAAGAACGCACAGCTTTTACCCCTCACCCTATCCACCACCTGCAAGAAGCACAGCTTTTACCCCTCACCCTATCCACCACCTGCAAAAGCACGCTTTTACCCCCTCACCCTATCCACCACCTGCAAGAAGCAAGCTTTTACCCCCTCACCCTATCCACCACCTGCAAAATGCACAGCTTTTACCCCTCACCTATCCACACCTGCAAGAAGCACAGCTTTTACCCCTCACCCTATCCACCACCTGCAATAAGCACAGCTTTTACCCCTCACCCTATCCACCACCTGCAAGAAGCACAGCTTTTACCCCCTCACCTATCCACCACCTGCAAGAACGCACAGCTTTTACCCCCTCACCTATCCACCACCTGCAGAACGCACAGCTTTTACCCCCTCACCTATCCACCACCTGCAAGAACGCACAGCTTTTACCCCTCACCCTATCCACCACCTGCAAGAACGCACAGCTTTTACCCCTCACCCTATCCACCTGCAAGAACGCACAGCTTTTACCCCCACCTACACCACCTGCAAGAGCACAGCTTTTACCCTCACCCTATCACACTGCAAGAACGCACAGCTTTTACCCTCACCCTATCACCACCTGCAGAACGCACAGCTTTTACCCCCTCACCATCCCACCTGCAAATGCACAGCTTTTACCCCTCACCCTATCCCACCTGCAAAAGCAAGCTTTTACCCCCTACCTATCCCCACCTGCAAGAACGCACAGCTTTTACCCCTCACCCTATCCACCACCTGCAAGAACGCACAGCTTTTACCCTCACCCTATCCCCACCTGCAAGAACGCACAGCTTTTACCCCCTCACCCATCACCACCTGCAAGAACGCACAGCTTTTACCCCTCACCCTATCACCACCTGCAAGAACGCACAGCTTTTACCCCTCACCTATCACCACCTGCAAAAGCACAGCTTTTACCCCTCACCCTATCCACCACGCAAAAGCACAGCTTTTACCCTCACCTATCCACCACCTGCAAGAATGCACAGCTTTACCCCTCACCCTATCCACCACCTGCAAGAAGCACAGCTTTTACCCCCTCACCCTATCCACCACCTGCAAAGCACAGCTTTTCCCCTCACCCTATCCACCACCTGCAAGAACGCACAGCTTTTACCCCTCACCCTATCCACCACCTGCAAGAACGCAAGCTTTTACCCCCTCACCCTATCCACCACCTGCAAAACGCACAGCTTTTCCCCCCTCACCTATCCACCACCTGCAAGAACGCACAGCTTTTACCCCCTCACCCTATCCACCACCTGCAATAATGCACAGCTTTTACCCCCTCACCCTATCCACCACCTGCAAGAACGCACAGCTTTTACCCCTCACCCTATCCACCACCTGCAAGAACGCACAGCTTTTACCCCCTCACCCTATCCACCACCTGCAAGAACGCACAGCTTTTACCCCTCACCCTAACCACCACCTGCAAGAACGCACAGCTTTTACCCCCTCACCCTATCCACCACCTGCAAGAACGCACAGCTTTTACCCCCTCACCCTATCCACCACCTGCAAGAATGCACAGCTTTTACCCCCTCACCCTATCCACCACCTGCAATAATGCACAGCTTTTACCCCCTCACCCTATCCACCACCTGCAATAATGCACAGCTTTTACCCCCTCACCCTATCCACCACCTGCAAGAACGCACAGCTTTTACCCCCTCACCCTATCCACCACCTGCAATAATGCACAGCTTTTACCCCCTCACCCTATCCACCACCTGCAAGAATGCACAGCTTTTACCCCCTCACCCTATCCACCACCTGCAAGAACGCACAGCTTTTACCCCTCACCCTATCCACCACCTGCAAGAATGCACAGCTTTTACCCCCTCACCCTATCCACCACCTGCAAGAATGCACAGCTTTTACCCCCTCACCCTATCCACCACCTGCAATAATGCACAGCTTTTACCCCTCACCCTATCCACCACCTGCAATAATGCACAGCTTTTACCCCCTCACCCTATCCACCACCTGCAAGAATGCACAGCTTTTACCCCCTCACCCTATCCACCACCTGCAAGAACGCACAGCTTTTACCCCCTCACCCTATCCACCACCTGCAATAATGCACAGCTTTTACCCCCTCACCCTATCCACCACCTGCAAGAACGCACAGCTTTTACCCCCTCACCCTATCCACCACCTGCAAGAACGCACAGCTTTTACCCCCTCACCAATCCTCACCTGCAATAATGCACAGGTTTTACCCCCTCACCCTATCCACCACCTGCAAGAACGCACAGCTTTTACCCCCTCACCCTATCCACCACCTGCAAGAATGCACAGCTTTTACCCCCTCACCCTATCCACCACCTGCAAGAACGCACAGCTTTTACCCCCTCACCCTATCCACCACCTGCAAGAACGCACAGCTTTTACCCCCTCACCCTATCCACCACCTGCAAGAACGCACAGCTTTTACCCCCTCACCCTATCCACCACCTGCAAGAACGCACAGCTTTTACCCCCTCACCCTATCCACCACCTGCAAGAACGCACAGCTTTTACCCCTCACCCTATCCACCACCTGCAAGAACGCACAGCTTTTACCCCCTCACCCTATCCACCACCTGCAAGAACGCACAGCTTTTACCCCTCACCCTATCCACCAGCTGCAAAAATGTATGTAGTTTAACCCCTCACCCTATCCACCGGCTGCAAAAACGTATGTGGTTTACTCCG
>JAPXFY010000019.1:34247035-34249535 GCA_030674185.1 Monoplex corrugatus | reverse complement strand
AGAACTTAATGTTTCCCAAACTATTTTGTATCATGATTTTGAGAATGAAAAAAGTACTTAATCATTCTTAAAACTATTTTATATCATGATTTTAAGAAGGATCAAGTAAGTATTGAATAATTCTTAAAAACGTTTTTTTTGTATTAAATTTTGAGAATGATAAAAAAGTTGAATAAAAAATACAGCAGAAGGCTCTTCCCAACTTTGAAATATGAAAAAAAATTTAAATAAAAACAACGGTGTAGCAATCTAACTTGTTTAAATAATCAAACTTCTTCACACAGACTTTCACTCGAATGATAGTTCTTCTTCACAAAATCATTTACTTTCTTTGGGGAGAAAGGTGTATAGAAAAGAAGTGCAGTGAGCTGATTCTTGTGTCAAAATATTCAAAAGCCATGGATCTGTGCCTTTTTCATGGCAGTTTCATATATAGCGTCTGCTCTGTGTGACCTGAGCAGCCAGTGCTGTGTGAATCACAGTTTTCGTTGAACTTTTGGCACTCGTGCGAGTATGCTCTTTCGTTCACCATATTCAATGAAATCACTCTCTCTCCCTCTCTCCCTCTCTGTCTGTCTGTCTATCTTTCTGTCTGTCTGTCTCTCTGCCTATCTGTCTGTCTGTCTCTCTCTCTTTCTTTCTCTCTTTCTCTTTCTCTCTCTCTCTCTCCCCCTCTCTCTGTGTCTCTCTTTCTCTCGCTCTCTCTCCCCGCTCTCTCTCTCTCTCTCTCTCTATCTATCTCTCTCTTTCTCTCTCTATCTATCTCTCTCTCTCATTCTCTCTCTATCTCTCTCTCTCTCTCTTTCTCTCTCTATCTATCTCTCTCTCTCATTCTCTCTCTATCTATCTCTCTCTCTCTTTCTCTCTCTATCTATCTCTCTCTCTCATTCTCTCTCTCTCTCTCTCTTTCTCTCTCTCTCTCCCTTTCTTTCGTTCGTTCTTTCTTTCTTTTTTCCTCTCTCTCTATTTCTCTTTCTTTCTTTATTTATTCTTTTTTCTTCTCTCTCCATTTTTCTCTCTATTTTTATCCCCTCCTCCCTTTCACTCCCTCTCTTTTTCTCTCTCTTTCTTTCTCTCTCTCTCTCTCCTCCTTCTCACTCTTTATCTCTCTCTGTCTCTGACTATCTCTGTCTCTGTCTCTGCCTCTCTCTGTCTCTCTCTCTTTATCTCCCAGTCTTTGTCTCTGTTTCTCTCTATATGTATATTTCTCTCTCTTTTTCTCTCTCCCCCTCCCGCTCAGTCTTTATCTCTCTGTCTGTCTCTGTCTCTGTCTCTCTCTATTTCTCTCTCTGTCTGTCTCTATTTCTCTCTCTCTCTCTCTACATATATATATCCCCCCCCCCTCTCTCTTCCTATCTCACACGTTTTAGATTGGTATAATTGTTTTATCAATGCGCATATTAAGGTATGATACGTATCGAAGAGGCAGCAGAATGTCCATTATGTTTAAACATCAATGAAAATGAAATTCACTTTATTCCATGTTGTCCAGCCTTGAATATTTGATACGTCAGGTGATTCATTCTAGTCATCATCATGTGCCCTGCCGCACGGCGCTGGCGATCATGGCCCTCCATACGAATATATGCCTTGTTGCTGCAAGTACATCTCCCACCCTCTCTGTCCTCAGCCACCCTGCTAGTCCGTCCAATATTTTCTCCCTGGGTCTTACCTTGCTGTTCTCCTTCCCTCCAGCTTTCTTGTTGTGACTAGGTGCTTTAATTTCTCTTTCCTCATAAAATGTGCTTTAATTTCTCTTTCCTCATAAAATGTCCTCTAAATGTTGCTTTTTTCTTATCTTCTTTATTCATTCATCCTAAGTATTATCATAATCCAAACGATTTCAACTAAGAATACTTCTGGTACATTTAGAAATCTGGCAATGTACGTCTATAAAGCTCTTAAAGTTACTTTTTATAAATGTGTGATTATTACAGACAATGTACATGTATAATTATGCTGTTATTGTATCATTGAAGATTGACTATGTGACATGATGGTTTCCATATCGCGTAAAGTATGTATAATTATGCTGTTATTGTATCATTGAAGATTGACTGTGTGACATGTTGGTTTCCATATCGCGTAAATATGTATAATTATGCTGTTATTGTATCATTGAAGATTGACTATGTGACATGTTGGTTTCCATATCGCGTAAAGTATGTATAATTATGCTGTTATTGTATCATTGAAGATTGACTATGTGACATGTTGGTTTCCATATCGCGTAAATATGTATAATTATGCTGTTATTGTATCATTGAAGATTGACTATGTGACATGTTGGTTTATATATCGCGTAAATATGTATAATTATGCTGTTATTGTATCATTGAAGATTGACTGTATGACATGTTGGTTTATATATCGCGTAAATATGTATAATTATGCTGTTATTGTATCATTGAAGATTGACTGTATGACATGTTGGTTTCCATATCGCGTAAATATGTATAATTATGCTGTTATTGTATCATTGAAGATTGACTGTATGACA
>JAPXFY010000019.1:34232035-34239535 GCA_030674185.1 Monoplex corrugatus | reverse complement strand
ACAAATTGCCTTCAAGCTAAACGCATGGCATCTCAGTTTAAACAGCTTTTAATCAAATGAGCGGCAACTGGAATGCAGAGACTTTAGACTCCAGCCTTTCTTTTTTTCTTTCTTTTTTACCCGGATTGGAGTATTTTATTTTAAGGGTGGATGAAACAGAAGAGCGTATGTTTTAGACAACTGGTTGTGGTGCAGTGGTCAGCACAACGGAATACTGACTGGAAAGTTGTTGGTTTGATTTCCATCTATACCGTTAAAATCACTGCCAGGTTTTCTTTTTAACAATCAAAGTTTTAACCAAATGAAATAACGTCACATTTCGATAGCAGTTTAAAGTTAAAGAATTAAAGTTTGTTTTATTTTGTATCAAAAGACGTAGCGTTACAGTTCAATAACAGATAAAAGTTTGAACAACTAAAACTGATCGGAAAGATGTCACGTCTGATTTTGACATTACTTTATTTATTTATGTATTTATTTATTCATTTATTTATTTGTTTACTTATTTGTTTTATTTATCTATCGACATATTTATTCATTCATTCATTCATTTATCTATTCACTGATATATTTATTCAGTTATTTATTTATTTACTTATTCATTTATTTATTTTAGAACATTTATTCAGAAAAGAGTACAAGCCCCCCGGGAGGGGTGAACATACATTACAGAAAATAATCCAAAACAGCAAAGCAAATTCATATTAACAAGTTAACAACAAACAAACAAAAACTACTATAAAAACAAACAATTTCAATTATCGTAAACGCTTTCGATGCGTACGGCAGTCAAATAAGTAAACATGGGACTTCTGGTAGGAAGGTCTTGGATTCAGTCCGTCTTAGAATCAGTCCATCTTGGATTCAGTCCGTCTTGGAATCAGTCCATCTTGGATTCAGTCCGTCTTGGAATCAATCCGCACTGGGTTCAGTCCGCACTGAGTTCAGTCCGCCTTGGATTCAGTCCGCCTTGGATTCGGTCCGTCTTAGATTCAATCCGTCCGTCTTGGATTCAGTCCGTCTTAGATTCAGTCCATCTTAGATTCAGTCCGTCTTGGATTCAGTCCGTCTTGGATTCAGTCCGTCTTGGATTCAGTCCGTCTTAGATTCAGTCCGTCTTAGATTCAGTCCGTCTTGGATTCAGTTCGGCTTGGATTCAGTTCGGCTTGGATTCCGTCTGTTTTGGATTCCGTCTGTTTTGGATTCCGTCCGTCTTGGATTCAGTCTGTTTTGGATTCAGTCTGTTTTGGATTCCGTCTGTTTTGGATTCCGTCCGTCTTGGATTCAGTCTGTTTTGGATTCCGTCCGTCTTGTGTATGTATATCATCATCATCATCAGGTGCCCTGCCGTATGGCGTTGGCGATCATGGACTTCCATCTGTCTCTATCTCTCGTTGCCCCTAGCATCTCCCTCACCCTCCTCGTCCCCAGCCACTCTGCAAGTCCGTCCAGCATTTTCTCCCTGGGTCTACCTGGTGCTCTCCTTCCCTCCAGCTTTCCCGTTATGACCAGGTGCTCCAAATCCCTCTTCCTCATAAAGTGGCCTATAAATGTTGCCTGTCTTTTCCTAATCTTCCTTATGAGTGATCTACTTTGTGTCTGCCTCCATCAAGACTGTCTCGTTTGTTTTCTTTGCTGTCCATGGAACTCTCAACGTAATTCTTTGCTTGTTGACTGTCCACGCCTCACATCCGTACAACAGTATTGGTTCTATATAACATTCAAGAACTCTCTTCCTGATGTTAATTGATAGGCATTTGTTGGTAAGGATGCTTGTCATCTTCTTGAATACACATATATATGTATTATATATATATATATATAATATATATATATACATATATATATATATATATATATATATGTATATGTATATGTATACATACATACATACACATATATTCAATCTATTGCTAAAAAACATCTCACTCTCACCCCCCGTTTATCGTCTCTTTTAATTTTCATTTCTTTCAATATCGTGTTTGTTGCAATGAGTCTGATAATCTTTGGAACTAACCTTGACTTATTATTGTTCTAATCTTGTTGAAAGTTGTATCCAGGTTGATGATGGTCTGTAATTTAATGCGCCATTAATCACAACAGTTTCTTGTTTTTTGAATCATCGATCACAATCTCGTACTATGTTTCAAGTTCCTATATGTACTGAATAGATTATCTATTAAAAGTATTTGCACATGTTCAACACCACCACCACCACTGCCACAACCACCACCACCATCACCACCACCGCCACCATCACCATCACCACCACAACTACCACCACAACCACCACAACCATCACCACCACTACCATCACCATTACCACAAGCACAACCACCACCACAACCACCACCACCACCACCATCACAACCACCACCACAATCACCATCACCACCACTACCACCATCACCACCACCACCACCACCAACAAACAACAACAACAAAAAGGGTTTTAATCGAGACAAAATTCGAAACTGTGCAATCAGACTGGAGTATGGGTACTCTATCTCTACACCAACCAGACTTCACTTTTTTTTTTAGATAATCATTACTAAAACATATAGAAAATCGTTAATGACTGATCGTCCATGACTGGTCAAGGAGATCCTTTAACCCTTTGATCCCGCACCTTGTCTACCAGCGTCGTGCATTGTCAACCATGCTAGCAAAGCAAAAACTGAACCCTTTGATTCCCTCACCCTATCCACCAACATCCTGCATTGTCAACCATGCTAGCAAAGCAAAAACTTAACCCTTTTGATTCCCTCACCCTATCCACCAGTTTCCTGCGTTGTCAACCATGCTAGCAAAGCAAAAACTGAACCCTTTGATTCCCTCACCCTATCCACCAGCTTCGTGCAGGAAGCTGTTGATAGGTGGAAGGAGTCACAGGGCTATGTTTTACGGTTGGTGGATAATTTGCGGAGTCAAAGTTTATTAAAGAAGACGATTGAATTAATAATGATATAGCATGACTAACATTAAAAGGGAGCAAGGTTTTCCCCGCCGCGCCAGCTCGTCTCACCTCCATGTTCTGCACTATCCCTCCCCCTTCCCCCCACCTCCACTTTTCACCCCCTCTACCTCTACACATATCCACCTTCTTTCGTCCCCTGTTGAAAAATCCCATAATGTCATAGTCTGAACTTATCTAAGATCGATGTCATAAGTAACATTATCATGGGGGAAAAAAACCTTGCATTATATGAAACTTAAGAGTCAACAGGGTAGCGAGGCAATAAAAAACTTGTTTGTTGTGGAAGCAGCGAAATGAGATCTCATTAAAACACAACAACAAACCAAACCAGACCAACAAAAAAAAAAACAAAAAAAAAAAAAAAAAAAAAAAAAAAGAAAAAAGAAAAAAAAGAAACACACATACAATATATACGCACACACACGCGCGCGCGCGCACACACACACACACACATACACACCCACACACACACACACGCACACACTCACGCACACACGCGTACCACACAAACACACACATATAAACATACACACACACACATATCACACCACAACAACACACACACATACAAACATACACACACACACAACCACACACACAACACACACACACACACACACACACACACCCTACACACACTACCACACACACACAAAACACACACACATCCCCAAACCACACCACACCACACACACACACACACATACCCACATCCACACCTACACACACACACACTACACACACACACACACGCACACACACACACGTACACACACACATACATCACCATACACACATACACACACACACCGCCTGAGGGGATTGGACAAAAATAGGGTGATCCCGACCAAAAAGTGACCTACTTCTTCTTTGAAAAGATACAACAGATTTTTGGTCATAAATTAAATATGCTCCGAACACAGACACACACACACACACGCACGCACACACACAACCACACACACGCACACACACACGCACTTACACACACACACGCACACTCACGCACTAGCACTCTCTGACTTCAGCTGTTTAAAACACACACACACACACACACACACACACATATATACACACACAAACAAACACACACACACGCACGCACGCACGCAGCACGCACGCACACACGCACACACACTAGCACTCGCTGACTTAAGCTATTACCACACACTCACACACACACACACATACACACACACACATACACACACACACTTACACACACACACACACACACAACACACACACACACACACACACACACACACACATACACACACACATACGCGTGAGCACATGCACACAGACACACACACAAGCACTCGCTGACTTAAGCTATTACCACACACACACACACACACACACACACACACACACACACACACACACACACACACTCAAACACACACACACACACACACACACACACACCACACGCACACACACAACACTCACACACACACACTCACGCACTCACGCACACACACACGTACACACACACACATTTACACACACACATACACACACACATACACACACACACACACTTATACATACACTCACACACACTCACACACACACGCACGCACACACCCACACACATACACGTACACACACACACAGTTACACACACACCCAATACACACACACACATCACACACTACACACACACATCACACCACCACACACACACACACAGCACCACGCACACACACGCACCACACACACACACACACACAACACACACACACACACACACACACACACATACAAACATTAGCACTCGACTTAAACTGTTACCATTCGTTCTGACAATCGTGCTGTCAACGCACATGCATATAACTTCAGCTTCAACGCGTTTTTTCAAAGTACAGGTTTTTCTCTCCAACTTGATAATTGATTTCAACGACAATGTAGCCAAATGGCGAGTGGGCTTGAGGAGCAGGGTGGGGGTGGGTGGGAATGAAATGGAGGGAAACCAAGATGGTCGTGCTACATTGATAATTTCCATTTTACATTGAACCCTATCTAAAAAACTCATTTGTTTTATGATTGTGACATAACAGAATGCCTATCAATGGACATCAGAAAAAGAGCTTTTCAAAACCAATACTATTGTACGGATGCGAGGGCTGGACAATCAACATGCAAATTCAAAATAAGATCGAGATGGATTATATGACGATCCCTGGATGATTTCAAATGATAATCGATTTTTCCCTCATTATTCCCTGATTTAGTGTCATACAAGTTACGGAACAGATTATAAACAAAGAATTTTTTTTTAACCTGTTGGCTATGCTTTCAACGAGACAATGATGACCGTACATTGAAAGCGATTGAGTCAGATATACCACAAACAGTTAGTTGAAAATGTTGGCCTTTTCAAGGGTATCCTAGCACAACATGAATACTCGTAGTTATTGTTCAGATACCGTAAAAAAATCAAAATGTAGCAAAATGTATGTGTCGACACAAGCTTAACGTAGTGCGCCTGCATGAGTTACCGGGAAATGGTAGGTATACACTGCCTGCAGCTGATAGTATTAAGGAATTATCGTAGAAATCTCAGGAGGTAGAAACAGGTTCTTTCCTGTTTTTCACTCTGAAAGACAGGGGTCATGATCGGCAAGACAGACAAAGCGGCTTATTGAATAACGCCTCAAGGTTTATCACGAGCTGTCGTTACAACTAGTCACACTTCTAGAGTAATGTAATTACATAAGAAGTATGGACAATACATGTACAGCCTAAAGTCCTGACAGTTGACAGCCTATTGTATCCTTTGACCCCTGCACCCTATTAACCCACTGGAAAAAAATTAACGGGAATTAGAGCAAAGAGCACCAGCTAGACCCAGGGAGAAAATATCACACAGTTTTGCAGAGTGGATAGGGGTCAAGAAGGGTAGGAGATAGATTGCAACGACAAAAGATAGATTCGTAATGAGGGCTATAATCGCCAATGCCATGTGGCAAGGCACACGATGATGATGATGATGATGATGATGACGACGACGATGACGACGACGAAGCAGGAAGCTGGTGGATAGGGTGAGGGAGTCAAAGGGTTAATTTTTTTGTTTTGCTAGCATGGTTGACAATGCAGGATGCTGGTGGACGGGGTGCGGGAGTCAAAGGGTTAAACTTTATTACACTGACCTTGTACAATAGGTATTATCGCCACCACGCTTGGACAATAGGGACAGTCACGGTTCAATTTTGTTACACTGACCAGGTAACCAGTTGTTACCGCCAGCACACTTGACTATAGTGAAACTGTTGTTAACAACTGGAAGGTAAGATCAGGGCAACACTGCACAGTCAGTCTTAGATTGTGAGCTTGGGTAAGATTACGTTGGGTTTAGAAAAACGAGCTTTTCTCGTGCACATTCCTCTCTTTAAACCTTTGAAGAGAGAGACAGACAGACAGACAGACAGACAGAAGAGACAGAGAGGAGAGACAGAGAGAGAGAGAGAGAGAGAGAGAGAGAACGAGAGAGAGAGAGAGAACGAGAGAGAGAGAGAGAGAATTCTTGCCCCATGGAGTCGTTTGGTGGTGCCACTTGTCACAGTGGGCTGACCATGGTAAGCATTCATACAAACACAGACACACACACACACACACACACACACACACACACACACAACCACACACACACACACACACACACACACACAACACACACACACACACACACACACACGCACACACTCACAAACACACACACACAAACACAAACACACACAAACACACAAAACACACACACACATACAAAACACACACACACACAAACACACACACACAAACAAACACACACACACACACATAAATAAATAATAAATAAATAGTAGGTTAATAATGAGATAAAATTTCTAATTCACTGTTTAATAACAAATAATACACAAGTTACTTTTTGTTGGATCCCATCACACTGTGGTATCATAAATAACGATCGGGTCGACAGAATAGCTAAAAGTGCAGCACTGAATAGGGCTGGCAGTACTAAACTTGATTTGACACTATGTGAGCATGAAATGAACGCTACATTAGAAAAAAAGTAAAAGCGCAATGTGACCTTCGCCCATTCATCGTAAATTACCAGGGTTTTACAAGACAAGTGATAACTTTAAGCTTACAGATTATCTCTCAATTCACTTCGAACTAAATTCAGTAAAACCATCAAATGTATCTGTAGTGATAACATAACAGTTAAACACCTTTTGTGTTGTCAGCGAATGCGACCTTATTTCCCTGCATCATTTATAAATCTAAAACAGATACATACTGATTTCACTCTGTATTTACACATTGCGAGGCACTTACTGCACAGTCCTGTAGGTCGTTTTCTTTGATTAAGCATGATTGTTGTTTAACAGTAAATCCCACCTGCTCCTGTTTGTTTGCTTGTTAGATTTTTTCTTACTCCGTAAAGGGCCTGTTTCAACGCAATTTTTTCCCCGTCTAAAAGCACATTATGTGAATAGACGTTAAAAGAAATAACGAACGAACACACACACATC
>JAPXFY010000019.1:34224535-34227035 GCA_030674185.1 Monoplex corrugatus | reverse complement strand
TGTGTGTGTTTATATGTGTGTGTTTGTGTGTGAGTGTGTATGTGTTTTGTGTGTGTGTGTGCGTGCGTGTGTGTATATGTGTGTGTGTATGTGTGTGTGTGTTTGTGTTTGTGTATTTGTGTGTGAGTGTGTGTGAGTAAGTGTGTGTGCTGTGTGTGTGTGTGTGTGTGTGTGTGTGTGTGTGTGTGTGTGTGTGTGTGTGTGTGTGTGTGTGTGTGTGTGTGTGTGTGGTGAGGGAGAGCATTGTTGTTGATGCCTCAATCCATATAGAATGTATTCCAAACGCGGAGACACCATCTTGAGACTGAAACCAATGATAGTTTGTTGATGTTGGTATCATTGTCGTCGTCTTCGTCGACGTTATTGTTGCTATTTTATTTATTTTTGTTGTTGTTGTTGTTGTAATTGTTGTTGTCGTTGATGATGATAGTTTGCTGTTGTTGTTGTTGTCGTCGTCACATGGTTGTCGTCTTTTTTGATGTAATTGTTGTCGTTCTCGTCGTCGTTGTTATTGAGGATCGTTAATTGTTGTTGTTATCATTGTTGTCGTCATTGTTGTTGTTGTTGTTGCTGATGACGATAGTTTGATGTCAGTCTTGTTCTTCTTTTTCACAGTTTGTTGTTGTTATTACTGTTGTTTTATTCCAAAACCTGGACAGGTTTGACATTTGCGAACTAGGAAAACCACTTTGTATGCCCTATGGGCAAATGGCTTTGACAGCAAAAACATGGTGCCTTTAAATGTCCTTTAACAGTGCACATGGCTTTCCTAACAACTAGATGGATTTTGGTGGCTTGATGCAACGAAATTGCCCATGGGTTGAAATACAGACATGCGTTATAAACGAGTTATTAGCACACAAGTGTGCTAGACGGTCAAACCATACACACGATCATCCTCGGAAAAAAAGAAGAAAAAAAACCTACAAAGCAAGACCAACACCCCACTACGAACACAGCACTGAAAGAAATTAAAGGGGAAAAAAACAACAACAAACAGACAGACAAAGAAAGAATGAAAGAAACAAAACAGATTCAAACGAACGAAAGAAAACATTCAAATCCACCCCCTCCCCCCAAAAAAGAAAACAACAACAAAAACAACAACAACAACAACAAGAAGTAACACATAACAAAACTTCAACAGGAAAAAAAGAAAAGAAATTAAGTACACATGTCCTTGCATTTGCGCAAATAATCTAAGGACATCCCCCCCCCCCCCCCTCAGCGTTTACCACTCCGTCCAATTTATCGCACAGGGGATTTAAAAAACATACCTGAATACAAATTGAAGCACACCAAAGAACATTAAAACATGTAAAAACAGGCATGAATTACCTAAAATTCCTTCCGCGTAATCTCATCTCCCTAGAGCCAAAAATATACTTAATACATGTACCCAATTATCAATCCTAAAAAAACATTCGTAAGATTTTATCGAAACATACAGGTGAATGGACCAGCAAAGCAAAGCAGAAAATGATAGGGAGAAATGACAGAAAGCAAAGGAGGAAGAAAGAAACAAAGAGAGTGACAGAAAAGGGGAACTTTCTAGCACAGAATTTCCAGAAGGTAGGGATATTATTTATACTGAAAGAGCCCCCGGTATCCCCAAGTGGGAAGACAGACAGACAGATAGATAGATAGATAGACAGACAGACAATAGATAGATATAGATAGATAGACAGACAGACAGATAATAGATAGATAGATAATAGGTAGATAGACAGACAAATAGATAGATAGATAGATAGATAGATAACAGACAGATAGATAGATAGATAGACAGACAGACAAATAGACAGATAATATAGATAGATAGATAGATAGATAAGAGAGACAGTCAGACAGACAGACAGACAGACAGATAGATAGATAGATAGATAGATAATATAGATAGATAGATAGATACACAGACAGACAGACAGATAGATAGATAGATAGACAGATAGATAGATAGATAGATAGATAGATAGAGAGAGATAGAGTGAGAGACAGACAGACAGACAGACAGACAGACAGAGACAAAGAGAGATGGAAATATGTAACACGCACACAGATATATATATATATATATATATATGTATATGTATATATGGAAAATGTTTCATATCGATCGGAGAGAGAGATGTATGTCTGTGAGCGTGTGTCTGTCTGTGACAAGATACATATATGTGAATATAATTTTCTCATCTCTTTGTAGGCAGACTTGTACCAAATTCTGATCAAAGTTTTGGACTGCTGAGAAATCGGGAAAGGATGCGTTTTGACATTAAAACTTTAAAGTCAAAGTCACACGGCCCTTCTTCAGGAGTGTCTGACAATGCTGGATTCCTTTGTCCTGGTCATGACATACTTGTAAAAAGAAAAATGATGACAAGGTCAGCATTGTCGAGTAAAGAAAATTCAGGTAAAAAGAAAATGACTACCAGGAACCGAAGGTTCTTCAAGGTCACGATGTACTTAAGAAATACAAAGTATGGATTTTCTTAAAATCGTT
>JAPXFY010000019.1:34209535-34214535 GCA_030674185.1 Monoplex corrugatus | reverse complement strand
GGTATCCACCAAACACAATCGAACCTAGACCTTCAGACTGGATGTTCGACGCCATAACCACTTAACTACCGTGCTTGTCGCTAGGATACAAAGAGTATGAATAAAACTTGTCTTGATGTGTTCATTCACCTCTCAGAAGAAAACCCCAGTCTCTTTTTCTTCTGAATGAAGATCACCCCCCCCCCCCCCCCATTTCAACCTCCTTCCCTGGTCCCCTTCCCTACCCGCTTCCAGCTGGCACCTACCTGTCTCTTTTCTACCGTCATAGAACACTTTAGGTTCACTGTACTAATGCCTTCAACGTGGCTACTATGGGACTCAATAGGAATTTGCTCGTCTTTTGAATTTGAAGTATACATCACGATCGTAATAAGGATAGGTGAGGGTTGGTTGGTTTTTTTCTTTTTCTTCTTCTTCCTGACGTTCATATCTCTTATAGAAATCTTCGTACTGATCTGTACTTAGCTTACATTTTGCGTTTTCATATCTTCATATATACATATATATGCGTATACATATGTTGATGTCGGCTTAGTTACTCTGGCGGTAGAGCACACACACACACACACACACACACACACACACACACACACACACACACACACACACACACACATACACACACAGCTAGCACACGTGCGCGCATGAGCGTACACACACACACATCCACCCACTCACACACACACGCGCGTGCGAGCGCTTGCACGTATACGCACACATTCACACACACTCACACACACACACAATATATACACACACACACACACACACACACACACACACACACACACACACACACACGCACACACACACTCCCTCACTCACTCACTTACATACATCACACTGAACATTGAACATTGAATATTGAGCAATAAACACTGAACAATGAATAATGAGCAATAAACACTGAACATTGAACACTTAACATTGAATATTGTTTAATGAACATGGAACATTGAACATTATTTAATAGATCCAACTCGGGCATGGCGAAGTACAGCACGTAGTAATAATAAAAAAAAATCAACGGGATTATCACATAACATGAAGCAGAAAGGACTTATTTCAACAGGAAAATAAAAAACGTATATTTGAAATTAACTGAGGACAGAATACTCAAGTGTTAAAAAGATCACTACACAATTTTAGAAAATTTGATAAATTTTGCTTATTTCAGTTTATCATCTTACATTCCAGAAGTGAAGTTACACAATGAGAACACTGATCTGACTGACAGACATTTTTGTGAAATATACTTCTGTAGGTCGGTCATCATGGAATATACAATATTCAAAAATATTCAAAAATAAAGTGAAGTTCATCGCCTAAGGTATTGTCATCAAAAACTTACATGTTCTCCTTGTCTTGTCTTGTCTTGTCTTGTGTTGAATACGCGTCCTTTTGGTTTGCTTGTTCTTCTGGTTCATGTTCTCCTTTGTCTATCTACCTCTTTGCGTCTACCTAATTCAGTCTTAAGCTTGAGACTGCTGCATTGAATTTGAATCAAAGGAACAACGTAAATATATGGCAGCTGCATTACGTATTTCTCCAGTCCAAATTCGGTTTTGAAATTTCGATACAATTATATGTATGCATTTACTGCTGGTTACCAAAGGTCTATTCTAGGCTTGCAGATAATTATCCCGGAGTGAGTGAGCAACATTTTTACAAAATGTGTATTTTTTTTCAAAACTTTGAGATTCCCATCTCAAGCAAAATCAGAACTCGTGTCAATCAATATTCATTCACACACATACACGCACTCATTCACACACACGTACACACAAACACATACACACATACACAAATACAAACAGGTGCACACACACATACACACATACGCACACACACACACACGCACATACAAACACACACACATTAACACACACACATACACATAAACACACACGCCCACACACAGTCTTATGAACACACGGATTCACATGGACACACACACACTCTCTTTCTCTTTTTGTGTGTGTGTGTGTCTCTCTCTCTGTCTCTCTCTCTCTCTCTCTGTCTCTTTCTCTCTCTCTGTCTCTCTCAGTCTCTCTCTCTCTCTCACTCTCTCACTCTCTCTGTCTCTCTGTCTGTCTCTCTCTCTCTCTCTCACCTCCCCCCCCCCCACACACACATGAGACCGCGAACATACACTCCGAAAATGTCAGGTAGAGGAAGAAATTATACATTTAGTTCAGATGCATTTATATATACCTAAAAGCCACTCATCAAAATAACATAAACATTAAAGAAATTTAAAATCTTATTCAATTCAGCTGCTAAAATGACAATACTCTAATACAGGAACCAAATGAGTGTCTACAGTTTACCGGTATGCGAACAAAAAATATATCATGAAACGAGTCTGCTGTTTTATGGTACGTGAATATGTTCATATATTTGAGAGCCAAAGGAAAACCGCCATCATTTAGTCCCAAGATAAACACCATCATCATCATCATCAGGTGCCCTGCCGCATGGCGTTGGCGATCATGGACTTCCATCTGTCTCTATCTCTTGTTGCCCCTAGCATCTCCCCCACCCTCCTCGTCCCCAGCCACTCTGCAAGTCCGTCCAGCACTTTCTCCCTGGGTCTACCCGGTGCTCTCTTTCCCTCCAGCTTTCCCGTTGTGACCAGGTGCTCCAAATCCCCCTTCCTCACAAAATGGCCTACAAATGTTGCCTGTCTTTTCCTTATCTTCCTTATGAATGATCTATCTGTGTCTGCCTCCATCAAGACTGTCTGGTTTGTTTTCTTTGATGTCCATGGTAAACATGGCCAGCCAAAATAGAACGGAGGTAAACAACGTGAATAGGGGCTCCCATGAAGCACCTTTGTCCGGAAGGGACTGTCATGCTACGCAGGTGACACCGACCGTCAGTATATACCCAGAAGAATGCTCTGAGATAATAACTGGAGGAAAAATGATAAACAGTATTCATTGCGCAGATGACACCGTTCTAAATGCAGAAAATGAAAAAAGACCTACAAAATCGTGTGAATATAATAGAAGATATTTTGAACGATAACAGAAACGAAGAACACATAAGAAAGAACCTTGAAGGACCACCCATAATGAAAGATGAAGTTATAGAGCAGCACCGAAAAAGATGAAACCAGGAAAAGCCCCAGGACCAGACAGTATTACTACAGAGATGATTGGAGCCCTGGAGGAATGCGGTATTGAAAAAAATACCAGTCCTCCTAAATGAAATTTATGACCCCGGAAAAATCCCCAAAGGTCTATCAAAATCAATTTTCATTGCAGTTCCAAAGAAAACAGGGGCTATAGAATGCGAACTCCATCGTACAATCAGCTTGATGAGTCATGTGCCTACAGTCATAGCTGAGAAAGTCTGGCTTTAACGGTTTGTGTACAATCATAGTTAACTGTCTGCGTTTTAACGGTAAGTGTATCATGTCATGTAGTTCAGGAAGTCTACAGCTTTACTCTACATAGTTCAGGAAGTCTACAGCTTTACTCTACATAGTTCAGGAAGTCTACAGCTTTACTCTACATAGTTCAGGAAATCTACAGCTTTACTCTACATAGTTCAGGAAATCTACAGCTTTACTCTACATAGTTCAGGAAGTCTACAGCTTTACATAGTTCAGGAAGTCTACAGCTTTACTCTACATAGTTCAGGAAATCTACAGCTTTACTCTACATAGTTCAGGAAGTCTACAGCTTTACTCTACATAGTTCAGGAAGTCTACAGCTTTACTCTACATAGTTCAGGAAATCTACAGCTTTACTCTACATAGTTCAGGAAGTCTACAGCTTTACTTTATATAGTTCAGGAAGTCTACAGCTTTACTCTACATAGTTCAGGAAATCTACAGCTTTACTCTACATAGTTCAGGAAGTCTACAGCTTTACTCTACATAGTTCAGGAAGTCTACAGCTTTACTCTACATAGTTTAGGAAATCTACAGCTTTACTCTACATAGTTCAGGAAGTCTACAGCTTTAACTCTACATAGTTCAGGAAATCTACAGCTTTACTCACATAGTTCAGGAAGTTAACAGCTTTACTCTACATAGTTCAGGAAGTCTACAGCTTTACCTACATAGTTCGGGAAAGTCTACAGCTTTACTGTACATAGTTTAGGAAATCTACAACTTTACTCTACATAGTTCAGAAAGTCTACAGCTTTACTCTACATAGTTCAGAAAGTCTACAGCTTTACTACTACATAGTTCAGGAAATCTACAGCTTTACTCTACATAGTTCAGAAAGTCTACAGCTTTACTCTACATAGTTCAGGAAATCTACAGCTTTACTCTACATAGTTCAGAAATCTACAGCTTTACTCTACATAGTTTAGGAAATCTACAGCTTTACTCTACATAGTTCAGAAAGTCTACAGCTTTACTCTACATAGTTCAGGAAATCTACAGCTTTACTCTACATAGTTCAGAAAGTCTACAGCTTTACTCTACATAGTTCAGGAAATCTACAGCTTTACTCTACATAGTTCAGAAAGTCTACAGCTTTACTCTACATAGTTCAGGAAATCTACAGCTTTACTCTACATAGTTCAGGAAATCTACAGCTTTACTCTACATAGTTCAGGAAGTCTACAGCTTTACTCTACATAGTTCAGGAAGTCTACAGCTTTACTCTACATAGTTCAGGAAGTCTACAGCTTTACTCTACATAGTTCAGGAAGTCTACAGCTTTACTCTACATAGTTCAGGAAGTCTACAGCTTAACAGTATGTGAACACAATCGTACAGTTGAGACTGTCTGATTTAATAGTATGTACAAAAACAATACAGCTGAGAAAGTCTACAGTTTAACTGTACGTGATTTACGATCAAATAGTCGAGACAGTCTATACTGTAACGGTATGTGCGTAAAATCATATAGTTGAGAGAATCTACAGTTTGAATTAAATTAATGGTATGTGAATACAAACATAGAGCTGAGACAGCCTAAGCTGTAAATGTATGTGTATAACATCATGTGGCTAGGACAGTCTAGAGTTAAACGTTA
>JAPXFY010000019.1:34199535-34202035 GCA_030674185.1 Monoplex corrugatus | reverse complement strand
CAACACACACACACAACACAAACACACACACACACACACACACAACACCACAAACACAACACACACCAAACACACACACACACACACACACACAAACACAACACACAACAAACGAGATCAAGAATAAAGAATGAACAACGCAGAAAGAGTAAGAATCAATGAAAGAGTCGAGATGTTAAGGATGGAAACCATTTTTTTAAAAGGCAAACATTCTTTTCGTTTCGTTTCGTTCTCGTTATCTACTTCCCTCATTTCTTTCTTTGTTTTTTCTCTATATCACAACAAATTTTTTCCGCGTGAAATGCATACCGACCTCTATGGGGAATGGATATGGCCATAAAGCGGCTACACACTTCGTCACCAAAAAGGAAAGAAAGAATATGAGAAAGAAAGAAGAGGACGATGATAGAGAGAAGAAGAAAGAAAGCGGAAAGAAAAAGGACGTAAAAAGAAAGAAAGAAAGAAGAAGACAGAGAAAGAAAGAGAGAGAGAATAGAAAGAAAGAAAGAAAGAGAGAAAGAAAGAAAGACAAAGAAAGACGACGAAAGAAAAGAAAGACGACGAGAGAAAGAAAGAAAGAAAGACGACGAGAGAAAGAAAGAAAGAAAGACGACGAAAAGAAAGAAAGAGACGACGAGAAAGAAAGAAAGAAAGACGACGAGAAAAGAAGAAGAAAGACGACGAAGAAGAAAGACGACGAGAGAAAGAAAGAAAGAAGACGACGAGAGAAAGAAAGAAAGAGCGACGAGAGAAAGAAAGAAAGAAAGACGACGAAGAAAGAAGACGACGAGAGAAAGAAAGAAAGAAAGACGACGAGAGAAAGAAAGAAAGAAAGACGACGAGAGAAAGAAAGAAAGAAAGACGACGAGAGAAAGAAAGAAAGAAGACGACGAGAGAAAGAAAGAAAGAAAGAGACGAGAAAGAAAGAAGAAAGACGACGAGAGAAAGAAAGAAAGAAAGACGACGAGAGAAAGAAAAGACAAGAAAGAAAGAAAGACGACGAAAGAAAGAAAGAAAGACGATTAAAGAAAAAGGAAGAAAGACGTAGGGAAAGAAGGAAAGAAGAAAGAGTCAAGAGGAAAATAGAAGAAAAAGGTAGAAATAAAAGAAGGTACAAACAAAGAAATAAAGAAAGAAATGAAGAGAAATGTAAAGAAAGACAGTAAAAGTGAGGAGCAATCAAAGAAAGAAAAGAAAGAAAGGATTGGAAGACAGAAAGGAGGAAAGACAGAACGAGCAAGGAAAAGAAAAGAAAGAAATGGAGGAAGGATGGAAAATACGAAATAGAAAGAAGGAACGAACAAACATGGAAACAGAGAAAGTAGGGAAAATATATAGAAATGGAATAAGAGCGGAACGAAAGAAAAAAGGAAGGAAAGGATAAAGAAAAAACAAAGGACCCTAAAGAAAAATGGAGAGGAAGAAAGAACAAACAAACAAACAAACGAAAAGAAAAAAAGATGGAGGAATGAAGGAAAGTGGAAGTAAGAGAGGAACAAACAAAGAAAAAAATGGAGGAATCATGGAGAGATGAAAGGAAAGAAGGAACGAACGAACAAAAAAACAAAGGAAAAAAATTAGAAATGAAGGAAGGATGGACAGAAGGAGTGAAGGAAAGAACGAACAAAGAAAGAAAGAAAAATGAGACAGAAAAAAACTTGAAAGAAGAGGGAACTAACAAGAAAAGAAAGAAACAAAGAAAAAAATGGAGGATTGATGGAAAGATGCAAGGGAGGAAGTAACAAACTAAACAAACAACAAAAACAAAACAAAATCCCATAACAAACAAAAAGAAATGAAATAAAAACACAAAAGAAAGATGGAGAGAATGACAGAAGAATGAAACGAACAAACAAGAAAGAAAGAAAGGAAAAAAAAAAAGAAACATGGGTGGAAAGGACGAAAGAAGGAAGGAACAACAAAGAAAGACAGAAAAAAATAGAAAGATGGAGAAAAGCGAGGAACGATCAAAAACAAACAAAAAAGAAGAAAGAGGAGAAAGAAAGAAACAAATGGAAAAGGATGGAAAAGACGGGAAAGACGGAAAAAGACGGAAAAGAAGGAAGGAAGGAAGGAACGAAAGAAGGAAGAAAACAAAAAGAAAACCAGAAAAAACGAAACTAATAGAGGAGGAAGGCACATAAAGAAAGAAAGAAAGAGGATGCATAACAAAAAAAAGAACAAGAAAAAATGTAAAAAGGGATGGAAAGAAAAAAGAAGGAAACAAATGAATGAAGGAACAAGGAAAGAAAAAAAAGCAGGATGAGAAATTTTAAAATAGGAGAAAGATGGAAAAAAAGCAGGATAAGAAATTTAAAAAATGGAGAAAGATGGCAAACAGAAGGAAGAAAGAAAGAAAGAGAAAGGAAGAAGGAAAGAAAGAAAGAAAGAAAAAAAAAAGAAAGAAAGGCACACAGAACGAAAAGACAAGATCTTAACACTGAAATAAAGTAAAGAGTTTCAGTTTCTCAAGATGATGTCTCCGCACTCGGGACGAATA
>JAPXFY010000019.1:34189535-34194535 GCA_030674185.1 Monoplex corrugatus | reverse complement strand
TATTGGGAAACTCTTTGTTCTAAAACTTCACTGATCTCAACTAACCTTCAAGATAATAATAACAATAAAATAATATAATAATAAATAATCATCATCATGTGATTGTGATGATGATGATAAAGTCGCCAAATCTTGCTATGCAAATCAAATCAAAGTGCACATTCTCATCATTCCCTAAAGCACTCACTCACAATGACGAAATCTCAAGGAGTACATAGCACAAGCACAACGGGGTGGAGGGTAGGAGAGTAATCAGACAAAGGGGTGGGCAACGTAGGGAAGGAAATTACTTTCTGAACAAAAGGGTATGTCCTCCACTTAGACCTGAAAGAAGACAATAAAAAGTGACGATAAATGTGTTAAATGGGCGCGAAATGGGAGTTGGTTTTGTTTTTGTTTATTTGTTTTTTTTCTGTTTGTTTGTTGTTGTTTTTTTCTTTCTTTCTTTCTTTCTTGTTTATTTTGTTCGTTTGTTTTGTTTGTTATGTTTTGTTTATTTGTTGTTTTTTGTTTGTTTGTATGTTTGGTTTGGTTTGGTTTTGGTTAGGTTTGGTTTGGTTTGGTTTAGTTTGGTTTGGTTTGGTTTAGTTTGTTTGGTTTGGTTTTGGTTTGGTTTAGTTTGGTTTGGTTTGGTTTAGTTTGGTTTGGTTTGGTTTTGGTTTGGTTTGGTTTGGTTTGGTTTGCTTTGCTTTGCTTTGCTTTGCTTTGGTTTTGGTTTGGTTTGATCTGGTTTGGTTTAGTTTGGTTTTCTTTTCTTTTCTTTTCTCTTTCTTTTCTTTACTTTTCTTTACTTTTACTGCCCCGTCTTCTGCACTACTCCTGTATCATTGCCTTCACGCCGTTCATTCGGGCTTTCGAGCACACTTTCAAGTCCACTGAAATTAGGTTACCGTGGCAGCAGGACAAGAAGGGCTTCAAAATCAAGGGCAGTTTTCCCACAGTACCATGATGATGAGACTGGGGTTGATGGTGACGATGCCATGGAGTTCCAGTTCAGATCGAGACTACGCGACAGGGCTGAACTCTATGTTTCTTTTCATAATACATCTTGGCATCAACCAGGCCCGAGAGATACAGAACACCTGCCATGCTGCTCAGAAAATGTGAACAAATGTTTAGCAACATATCCGTAAAGAGGATGAGAGGTGACTGTGTGGTCCACAGACTGTGCTGTGGTCCCAGTCTTCCCAATGAGCTTGCAGTACGTGCAACTGTATGAAGGAGGCGATCAGGGCCGCTAACTCTCACACTATTTTTTGACTGATGATGGTTCGAACATACGACATCCTAGTCAAAGTTCGTTGCACTAGTCACTTCGCCCGGTTGACTGGTTAAAAAGGAGATTGTTAATATGGCTTGCTCATCTTCTTATTTCATTTTTCATTTTTATTTATTTATTTATTCATTTTCTTTCTGGTTGACTGATTAAAAAGGAGATTGTTAATATTCCTTAGTCATCTTTTTTATTTTTATTTTCGTCTATTTGTTTATTCATTTTTTACTTTTCTCCACGTGTCATAGAATGATTTGTTAAAACTGAGGGTGTTGAATTAAACAGAAAGACAGGCACTTGTGCCTACACCAAGGCCTCATTCATCATCCAGGTGGTATTGTTAATATATTATTGTTTTTATTTTTTGAGAGTTCTGATTTTTCTCAGACGCATATGTGCACTTTGTTTTGCCCACACTGTGCAGACGATATTTTGCTGCAGTCTGCATACTCTGCCTTCGGTGGGTATGCCTGCTGAGTGTTTTTATGTTTCTGTCAGCCACCGGACACTGACATGACTTATAGAATCTTTAATTAACTTGCATAATTTTTTGTGAAAGATTTATTCATTTGCTTTATTGGTTTTGTGTCTTGAAGGAGGCACACACAAAGAAGGTCATTAAATACAGATGATTAGAACAAGACAAGCAACATTTATAGGACATAGTATGAGGAAAGGGAAATTGGAACACCTGGTCACAACAGGAAAGCTGGAGGGAAAGGGAACACCGAGTAGACCCAGGGAGAAGATATTGGACGGACTTGCAGGGTAGCTGAAGACATAGATGGTGGGAGATGTACATGTACTTGCAGAGACAGGGGATAGATTTGTGTGGACGGCCATAGTTGCCAATGCCATGTGGCAGGGCACATGATGATGATGATGATGATGATGATGTACATATATATATATATTGTAAACATATCAGGCGGATCCCGGAAAGCTTTCCAAAGGACATCTTTGTTTTTTTCCCATGCATAAAGACTAAGTGTGCATACTTGATGTTTTGTGTGCGCATACACACGCGGTGTGTGGGTAGGGCGGTGCTTAGGCAACAACGGGCCTGCACACATGTTGACCTGGGCGCTAGGTACACTCTCCATTTTTTACTCACCAGCTGAGAGGTACCCTGGCAGGTTTGAACCCAGATCTTTCCACTGGAAGTCTGACGTCATACCCACTTGACTCTCGTGCCCATTGATAAATAAATAAAATGACGAAATCGTGTATGTTTCATGGCTAGAGTTTGTGACAGAACCCCTGAGTATAGACGTAGGACCAGTGCGTTTGGTTTGGGGTGATGATAAAAATTGATTTCGTGGTAATGATAAAAAAGTAAAATTATTTGACGACTTATTTATCAATTGTACGGCAAAACCATTAGCATCTGTGGGAAAATCTGATGACATATAGAACATAATTATGTCCAAGAAATTTTCCCTTAGAATGAAACTGAGGTTCTATAATTCAAATGTGATGTCAACACTGCCTAACGGCTGCGAAACTCAAGAACACCCAGGAGAAAGAACGGAATGCTTTTGTCACCAGAATTCTTCAGAATTCTGTGGCACATGTTGTTCATTGTAGAAAGCGAGGTGATGATGTCACTCCCTTTATTCAATTTCTCTTTTTTTTTAGTTCCCTGGTGCTCAAAGAATGTTATAGAAAATGAATACGTTATACCAAAAATGTATTAACTGTATTGCATCTACTCATCTTTGCTACCACCTCCGAATGTACAGGGTGCCCTGAAGAATGGTCTTAGATAGTGTGTCATGGCTGGTGACGTGACCAAACCAATCCACCTTGCCTCGTTTTACTGTTGCCACAAGTAGTTCCTATGGATCACCAAGGCGTTGATTATAATCCGTATGTATTCTTTGGTCTTGTGTTCAAGGTAGGATATACATAGCAGTTTCCTCAGGTGCATGGTCTCCAAAGGGCTGAATTTTCCTTTCAAAGCCTGCGAACGGTGTACCAACGTTAACCCTTCGACTCCCGCACCCTGTCCACCAGAATCATGCATTGTCAACCATGTTAGCAAAACAAAACTTAACCCTTGTATTCCCTCACCCTATCCACCAGCTTCCTACAGGAAGCTTATGGGTAGGGTGAGGGAGTCAAAGATTGCGTTTTTGCAGTTGAAGGGTTGTCGGGTGCGGGAGTCAAAGTGTTAAACATGGACGGTAGTCAAATGAGTAAGATATCAGACTTCCATTACGAAGGCTTATGGTTCGATCCTGTATGGGTACTTCCTACCTGGTAGGTAAAGGGTGGGGATTTTTTTCTGATCTCTTTGGTCAACAGGTGTGTAGACCTGTTAGTGTCCAAACCCCTTCGCTGTGCATACACATGCAGAATATAACTATGCACACCAAAGATCCTTTTTAAGTCTTGTCAGTGTCGGGTGGCTTACGGAAACATACTGCCTGCACAGTGTGTGTAAAATAACGTGCATACACGCATCCGAGAAAAATTGGAACATTAAAAAAAGATAAAAACACACAAGCAAACAAAAAACTCCAGTTAATATTTCATGGTATATATGGGCCACTGATTGTTTTCATGTTGATCTAAATTTTCAAAAATCGACTACCAGAAGGAGATGGAGGTGGTGCAGCACTTAAAAAAACCAAACCTTTTCACCATCGTTATTGGCCCAGAGAAGGTAACCAAAACAAAACACGTCAAATCTATCAAGAAACGCAATAAATCAAAAAAGATATAAAAAAAGTTTAATAAAAAAACCGCCCCCACTGATGACAAGCGTATTCATCAACCATGTACCCCTCCATAGAAGCAAGGTGCCAAAAGTCGCACGGTGTAATATCATATTGATGTATGCCGCGAAAACTGACCAGGTGGAGCAAAGATCTGGCGCAGCAGGAGGCTGCAGTCAGAAGAGACACGTTTATTGCGACAGTTACGAGGGTGAAAATATGGTGCTGGTGGAGCAATTACTAAACCATACAAAGCAATCAGGAGGTCACATCAATCACGGGTAATGCCTTACGACCGTAGCGGGTGGTGGTTGTGATGGGGAGCGACAACGGGGACGAGGGTGGTCGTGGCGGAGGGGAGAGAGTGATAAAACTCTTCCACTTTGTGGACATGATCTCCGAACTAGGTGAAGCAGAAACAAAACTGATATGTCTTACGATGACAAATTTTCCCCGCACTACTGTACATGTCCCTCTCTCGTTCTCTGTCAACCTACTTTCCGTTTACTTGACTTTTTACTTTTTTTTTTTTTTTCGTATACTTTTCCGGGATTTGTCGCGAGGAGATGAAGCTGTATGGCCTGAAGCTGAACGGGAAGCTTGGCGTAGAGTCACGTAGCAGGCCTAGATATGGAATTGTGTACAGTCTCGACACTTAGCAGTCGGGAAGCTCTCTACGTTATTTTATTGATATAACCACAGCGGATGTGGATATGATCCTAAAATCAGTCAGGCGTGATGCTCCAGACACAGCCTATTTCGCTTTCCAGCTAAGTCTGACATGCCCCGAAAGGGACCCCAAGTTTGCCGTCTTTCCGAGCCGTCACCAGGACTTTCCCTGAAGTCATCAGATCTGATTCCCTGAAGCCAGCAGCCAAGCTAGCTGAAGGGAAAAGTTAACTATAAACATCAGAAGGTGCCGGATGGGACCCACAGCAACAATGCCTCACCACTGATCAGACATCCACCTCCCAGCTCCCGACATTATACGGTAATCATTTCACCAA
>JAPXFY010000019.1:34172035-34179535 GCA_030674185.1 Monoplex corrugatus | reverse complement strand
AAATAGACAACCTGAAGCATATCTAGACAGTATAAACTAAGATGGACAACCTGAAGTGTATCAAAACAGCAGACACTAATATAAACAAATTGAGGTGTATGAAGACAGCATAAACTGATTGAAGCATACGAAGACAGCATGAAATAAGATGAAAAACCTGAAGTGTATCAAGACAGCATAAAGTAAGATGGACAACCTGAAGTGTATCAAGACAGCATAAGCCCTTAAACATCACATCGTCTGAATCGCGATTCTAAATCCCGGGCTATCTTATCCTGGGACACACAAACCTGTCTTTCCCCACGAACGGCAAGAATACGCCTCCCCCGTTGACGTAAGTCCGGACTGTTGTGACGTCAGCACTGATGATGTCGTCATTTCCGTCTATGTCAGGGTGTCTGGCCCTGAAGGAGACAGAGTGCCAGGCATCATGCAGGTTCTTGGTGGGATGGTAGTCACGGTTGACCGGGCCCACACACCATCCTGCAAGCAGCAGCAGCAGCAACAGCCGGTAAGACTGGTTGACTAACACACTGGAAGTTACCCCCTAGCTGATCATTAGGACAGAGTGCAAACTGTAGATAATACATCCTATGGGCGCCATGGTCAAGAGCTTAACATTCCCCCCGTGGGGATACCGGGGTTCTTCCAGTATAAATAATATCCCCTCCTTCTGGAAATTCTGTGCTAGAAATTTCCTCTTTTCTGTCACTCTCTTTGTTTCTGCATTGTTCCTTTGCTTTCTGTCATTTCTTCCTATCATTTTCTGCCTTGCTGGTCCATTCACCTGTATGTGTTCTACTATTAAGTCTTTCATACTTTTTATTAAGATTGGTAATTGGGTACATGTATTAAGTGCATTTTTGGCTCTAGGGAGGTGAAATATGCTGAAGGAATTTTAAGTAGTTTACGCCCGTTTTTATATATGTTTTGATATCTTTAGGTATGCTTAAATTTGTATTCAGGTATGTTTTTTAAATCCCTTGTGCGATAAATTGGATGGAGTGGTCAGCGCCAGGGGCATCTGCTTAGATTATGTGCTCGAATGCATTGATATGTGTAATTTTCTTTCCTTTTATTTGCCCTGCCGAAGTTTGTATGTTTTGAAACGGTTATAGCCCTGATATGGATATACGCAGTCGGCTTGGCTTTAAACAAAAATAACACACAAAAAAGTGCTTAACACATCAGACTTCCAATCGTTATCATTGTTATCTTTGGTTTAAAGCCCAGGCGACTGCATAGAGCCAACAAAAGTACAAGTACAAAGAGCTCAGCTGAATTACGGTGATAGAATGGCACAATGTTTTCCTTGTTTAATTGCTTCTAATGCCAAATCGTTTCTGAATAATGTAAATAATAACGCACTATATACGTCATCCTGCTTGTGAGAGAGGGAGAGAAGGAGACGGACACAGAGAGGAGAGGGAGAGGGAGGGAGAGAAATTCGAAGTTTTATCACTCAAGAATAGGTCAAGTTGGATCTGTCTTACAGCTACTCCTTGCTATTCAACACACACGTCATAGACATACAAACATTCAACAACAACAAAACACGAAATGCGCTGATCAAAAATAATGAAATGAAAAAAATAAATAAATGCAGAGAGAGAGAGAGAAAGAAAGGAAGACAAGATGAGAGAGAGAGAGCGAGAGAGAGAGAGAGAGGAGAGGGAGAGAAAGAGAGAGATAAAGAGAGGGAGAGAGAGAGACAGAGACAGAAACAGAGAGCGAAGAGAGAGACAGAAAGAGAGAGAGAGAGAGAGAGAGAGAGAGAGAGAGAGAAAGAGAAAGAGAGATAGACAGACAGACAGAGAGACAGACAGACAGACAGACAGAAACAAAGAGAGAGAAGAGAGAGACAGAGACAGAGACAGAAAGAGAGAGAGAAAGATGTATACAGCATATTACCATAACCAAAACCGACATGGGTCGACCAGCTCTCCTACTGATAACTCACCGGGGAAAAATTTGAGTGGCCGCTCTTCGAAGATCGGGGGCTGATCTTGTTGCTGGTACAGGACCATGTAGCAGGCGAAGTAGGCCCCCGCACACACACCCACATAGGTTCCCCCACCCGACACGTAATCCCGTATATGCCTCGCCCCGTCACCACCCAAGGCTTTCAGGAAGCCAGATGCATTTCCTCCACCGAAAACTATGCCAGCGCAGAATTCTCTCCAGTCTCCTGTCAACAGACAAGTGCATGCTACAATTGTGATTTACAAAACGCACCACAGCTGCCACGATCAACCATGGATAAAGTGACTTTTCATAGAAATAGTTCTTTTTTTGTGTGTTATTGTTCTTTTTCTTTTTCTTGTTCTTCTTGTTTTTTTCTTCTTGTTGTTCTTTTTTCTTTCTTCTTCTTCTCATTATTATTATTATTATCATTATTATTATTATCATCATTATTATTATTATCGTATTATCATTATTGTTATTATTATCAGCATCATCATTATCATCGTCGTCGTCGTCGTCGTCATCATCATTATCAGCATCATCATTATTATTATTAATAATAGTATTATTATTATTATCATTGTTGTTGTTGTTGCTACTATCATAACTGTTGTTGTCGGACTCTGCTAAGACCTGCACAAAACTCTTGGCACTGGCTGGCGAGGTAAAAACAAAATCGATTCATAACAAACTTCTCTTATCTTTTAAAACCATCAGACCCATGTTCCCTTTTTTTTTCTTTCCATCTTTCAAGGAAAAACAGTGGCAAAAAGGAAAAAAGGCAGACCTCCAGTCTCATACATCGAGAACATAACCAACATCAGTGGCCTAAATATTCAAGACATTGTCCACAAAAGTCAAGACAGAGCGGACTGAAGGGAGATAATTATGGTGGTGTTAAAATGTGCAGCAGCCAACACTGAACCCGGTGACGCAGACAGGTTGAGATGAGGTGAGGTGAGACCCTGTTCTATTGCTGTTTACATGAAACCTTTTTCCACTTCGAACTTCATAGTTTTCGTTTGAATACATGTACTTTTTTACCTTTGATAATGTCCAGTGGAGTGATGGGCAGCACGGTGTGGTCCAGGCATTGTGACAGTGAGTCGGACATCTGATTGAAACTCTTCTCTGTGGTTCCCTCCCCTTTGTAGACGTACACAGGCCCATCCATCTGAGTTATATGTCGCTCCTGTGAAATAGTGATTCTTTAACGATATCAACAAGTAAATGATAATTTAAACAGCAGCTATTGAATTTAAACCAAAAGGTAGACTGTACAGACATCCATCTGGACACTGTCTGGAATTTTCTCCTGCATGCGCACACAAGGTACAAACAGGCATACATATAACGCGTGTGCGCGCTCGCGCATACAAGCACACACACACACACATACACACACGCGCGCGCGCGCGCGCACACACACACACACGCGCGCACGCACACGCATACTGTTTCGTTCTTTCTACAGCCAACTCGGAAGACAGGGCAATGCTTCTACGTCTTTACTCGTCGCTGTCTGATTCTCAACTGACTACAGTATATATACATATCACAGTGAACAGCAATCAGTTATCATTTAAACGAATATCATGCCGTGCTGCTATCCGCACGCTGTTTACTGTTAACACACGTCACATCTCCCTTTCTTTAAGGAAACAAAATCAATTAATCATTTTTCCTATCTTTCAGTCCATACGAAATAAATGTGTTTCCTACCTTTATCACAGCATTAACTTAACAAACACTCATTCTCACGCACAGGGCCCAATCATTCATTCACCTCATTTTATCTCGGATCATTATACTATCCATCATCATCATGATGTCCATATTTCGCAATGCTTACAGTTTATCTGATTGTGGTAGAGTCTTCAGTTTCATTCATATTTCAGGAAATCTGGCCCTTTGCTTTGTCTTCCAGATCTTGTTCTGTAAGGAGAACTAACTGGTTCGGGTTGTCCTGTCCTTGTTTGTTTGATAACTTCTTCTGGCTCCTTGATGCTGGTTGTCTCAGACATTTTGATGACTAGTGACTGATCAGATGAGTTCTCACGGACAGACGATGCTGGCGTCCTGACATCTGTTCCAGTTCCAGTTTTCTTGTTATCTTCCAGCATCTGTTTTGATGGAATGATGATTTGCTGTTGTTTGCCCGATGTGTCGCTTTCCTGATGTCTTCCAGAAATCATCCTTCTCTGGACCAGTCGCTGAGGGTTGATTGCCTGCTGAAGCTCCGTTTCTGTTGTGTCTCGTAGTTGACGACGATTCCTTCTGTACTGACGTCCGTCCTCTGTGCGAATGTTGTATGACCGGATGTTCACCTGTTGGTCTACTTTGGCGCTGATCCACTTTTTGGATCCTGGAGGTTGGAATTTCACAATCTGTCCCGGACTCAGTTCTGTCAGCTCTACTGCGCTTCTGTTGTAGTAGTGCGCTTGCTTCAGTTTCCTTTTCTCAAGTTCTTTCTTGATTGGTACAACTGTAGGTTGGAGTAATGTCTTTGACGTCGGCACTTGTGTTCGTGTTCTTCTGCCGAACAGTCTGACTGTTTACAGTCTCTGTCGGGATGTTTCTCAGCTCAAGTAAAGCGAGGAAGGGATCTTGATTGTTGTGTTCTGCTTTCTTCATGCACGTCTTTGCAGCCTTCACCGCGCTCTCTGCTTTTCCATTGGACTGAGGGTAGTGTGGTGAGCTTGTTACGTGTTCAAACCCATATATTTTTCTGAACTTTCCAAACTGGTTTGATGTGAATTGAGTTCCACAGTCTGTTGTCAGGCGTTCTGGTATTCCGTGTCTTGCCAAGTGTCTCTTCAGACAGATGATGACCTCTTTGGATTCTCTTGTTTGTAACCGATCAATCTCAAAGAAATCAGAGTAATGATCGACCGTGACCAGGTATTCATTGCCATTATATTCAAAGATGTCACAAGCGATGTGTTGCCAGGGCAGGTCAGGGATCTCTGTACTGATAAGTGGTTCCTTCTGCTGACCACGTTGGTATGTGTTACAGGCGCTGCATGTTTTGACAAAATCTTCAATGTCCATGTTCATCCTGGGCCAGTAGACTACCTCACGTGCTCTTCTTATGCAGCTCTGAATTCCTGAGTGGCTTGCATGAAGTTTCTCAAGGATGTCTGCTCTTTCGCTTTCAGGTACAATTACTCTGTGGCTTTTGAAGACAAGTCCGTTGTGGACTGACAGTTCCTCCCTGAAAGGAAAGTATTCTTGTAACTGTAATGAAAGTTGTTGTTTCTCCTCTGGCCAACCTTGTAGAATGACAGCTTTCAGGCTTTTCATGGTTGCATCTTCCTGAGTTGCTTGCTGCAGACTGTTCAGTCTTTCTTGGCTGATGGCCTGTTCTTGTAATGAGTCTGTTTTCTCCAGGTCTGTGAGGAAAACGGCTTCCTTGTGGGTGACTTGCTGTTCCGCTTTTCCACAGACTGCTCTGCTGAGGGTGTCAGCCAGGTGCATCTCAGATCCACGCTTGTACACTACCATGTACCTGAACTTCTGAGATCTGAGTAGCATCCTCTGAATCCTCTTAGGTGCTGAGAGCAGGCTCTTCTTGTGAATGGTCTCTAGTGGTTTGTGGTCGGTCTCCACCAGGATGTCTCTTCCATAGACGTATCTCTCAAACCTTTCCAGACCGAAGAGTATTGCCAACATCTCCTTTCTATTTGAGCATAGCTTTTTTCTATCTCGGTCAAGGCTCGTGATGCGTACTGAATCGGTTGACCATCCTGCATGAGACAAGCTCCAAGTCCAAACTGTGAAGCATCACACTGAAGGGTGGCTGTACGCTTTCCTGAAGAGTCAAAGTAGCGAAGTACCGGTGGCTCAGAGAGTATCTTCTTCACTTTCTTCAGGGCTTCTCCGTGGACGTCTTCATCCCATCGGAAGTGGACGTCTTTTTTGACCAGTTCTCTGAGTGGTGCTGCTGCCTCAGACAGGTTTGGTGCAAATTTCTGAAGGTATCCGACTACACCGAGTAGTCTCTGCACAGCTGCTTTGTCTTCTGGCACTGGGAGTTGTTGGACAGCGTCCAATTTCTTTGGGTCGGCTTTCAAGCCTTCTCTTGAGAAGATGTCCCAAATATGATATCTCTGTTCGTTTCATCTCAACCTTCTCCTTGTTGAGTTTGATTCCAGTCTCTCGGCATCGTTGTAGCAAACGGTTCAGGTTGGTATCATGAACTTGTGCTCCTGCTTCGTCGGTTGGTCCTCTGCCAAAAACAAAGATATCATGAACCGCTACCACGCCTGGCAGTCCTGCCAAAGCGATGTCAATCCTTCTCTGGAATTCTTCTGGGGCTGGTGAAATACCAAAGGGCATTCGTTTCCATCGGTATTTGCCAAAAGGCGTCTCAAATGTTGTCAGGTAGCTGCTGTCTTCGTCCAGTTCAACGTGCCAAAACCCGTTTTTCGCGTCCAGGTGTGTGAAGTATTTTGCATCTTTGAGGAGAGGCAGTACGTCATCAATGGTTGGCATGGGGTACTCGTTTCTCCTGAGGGCTTTGTTCAGTGGCTTAGGGTCGATGCACAGTCTGACTTTCCCATTGCTCTTTGTTGTTACGACCAAACTGCTTATCCACTCCGTTGGCGTGTCTACTTTAGTGACCACGTCCAGTTTTTTCAACCTCTTCAGCTCGTCCTTCACTTTCTCTTGCACTGCTATCGGCCACTTTCTGCAAGGCATCTTCACTGGAGCAATACCGGGGTCTGTTTCTAGGTGTAATTTCCCTTCTAGTTTTCCTTCTCCTTCAAAGACATCGTTGTACTTTGCGAGCATATCTTTTGCATTTTCCTCCTCTTTCTGATTCGCCGCTATCGTTGCAATGTTCTCTTCATTGATCGTCAACAATTGCATGTGCTGTACAGCTTTCAGTCCCAGTACTGGCTTACAGTCCGTTTTGGTGATCGCGAAGTTGACTTTGTATTTCCTTCTGTTCTTGGGGTTTTTCACTCGCAGCACTATCTCCCCACAGGCTTCATTTCTGTTCCGTTGAACATCACCAGCTTCTTCTTAGTCTCTTGTAGGTCAGACTTTCTTTCATCTCCTGTGACTTCTCTGTACAGGCTCTCAGACATCACGTTTGTTGTTGCACCTGTGTCAAGAAGAAATGTTACCGGCATCTCATTTATAAGCATTTTTGCTCCTATGTTTCTCTCCTTTTTTCTGGTTTTGTCTTCGATCCCGAGGATTTCATTATCGCTTTCAGTGTCAGTCTCTTCTTCTTCGAAGTGCCGAACTCTTGTTTTCTTTTGATTTTTCTTGGGTGTTCTGCAGCATGAAGCAAAGTGATTATTTCCTCCACAAGCTTTGCATTTTCTTCCAAATGCTGGACATTTCTCTTTTGCTCTTGGGTGCTTTCCACCACAATATCCGCATTTCTCTCTGTACTCTGGTTTGTTTCCTTTGCTATACTGCTTTGCTGTCTTCTTTTCTTTGAAAACTTGGACTTACTGCGTATCCTGCGTTTTTCTCATCATTTGGACGGTTTGATGTTGACTTGATTCATGCGCTCTGCAC
>JAPXFY010000019.1:34094535-34169535 GCA_030674185.1 Monoplex corrugatus | reverse complement strand
GGGCAGTTTGACGTCTGTCTTGGAGCGAGGGCCATCGCAATTCGTCAATCATGTCTGATACGCTGGAGGTGTTGCGATAGCGCCTCAAGACGAATCGAGCTGCTCTGCGCTGGATATTCTCAATCTTGTCAATACTCTCCTGTGTGTAGGGATCCCAGACTGTTGCAGCATATTCCATGATGGGTCGCACAAGGGTCTTGTATGCTGTCTCTTTGATTCCCCGGGAGCTGATTTTCAGGTTTCAAATAAAATTGGACGGAGTGGTCAATGCCAGGGGCATGTCCTTAGATTATGTGTGCGTATGCATTGATAATTTTCTTTTTTTTTCTGTTTTTTTTTCTGGTTGGTTAGTAGAGTACCTCAAGCGTTGGTTGGTTGGTTGGTCCCATTTTCTGCGCCACCTTAATGGCTACGGAAGGTGAAATAATTTATTTTACAATGCAATGATGATGTCAATGAGGACGATAACCATGATGCTATGGAGTTCCATCTAGGATAGAGACTGCGTGACAGGACTAACTATCATACCCTGGCGTCAACCAGGCCAAGAGATGCAGATACCTGCGGTGCTGGTCAGAAGATTTGAGCAACATCCTGAACGACGCATCCTTGAAGTGGATGAGACTTGGCTGTGTGGTCCCAGTCTTCCCAATGAGCCCATAGCACGCCCAAGTCTGGGTAGGAGCCGGTTAGAGCTGAAACATCCCGCAAGGATTTTTGAAGGGACTGATGGGGTTTCGAACCCACAACCTTCCATTCGGTAGTCTGTTGTGCTAACCACTACACCATGGCGACTGGTGAGGCATAATGATATTCCCATCATCATCTGCTCTTAGTCAGGGAAAAAAACACTATGTTCATACACGCTTGATAAGAACATTGCAAAATTGTGTCACACTTGGGGCAAATGTTAGCGTACGCAACACATCGAAAAATGGAAATGTACTTCATCTTCCCCGCCATTTTTACAAAGAACAGGATACGTTTTCAATATTTTCAGTCGAATAACACCACTGTGTATTATTTTTAAACCCACAAATTCTGAATTTAAACTTTGCCAGAGCGCCTTTTGGGTATTTTTGTGTAATGCTAACGAGATATTTTTCAAGTATTTATGTCTAATGCTAACAGGTCATTGTTTTAAGTGTTTATGTGTACTTGTAACAGGTTATTTTTTCAAGTATTTATGTGTATTGCTTACAAGATATTTTTCAAACATTTATGTGTAATGCTAATAAGATATTTTTTCAAGTATTTATGTGAAATGCTAACAAGATTTTTTTCAAGTATTCATGTGTGATGCTAACAAGATTTTTTTCAAGTATTCATGTGTGATGCTAACAAGGTATTTTCAAGTATTATGAGTAATGTTAAGATATTTTACAAGTATTTGTGTGTAATGCTAACAAGATATTTTTAAGTGTTTATATGTGATGCTAAAAATATATTTTTCAAGTATTTATGTGTAATGCTAACAAGATATTTTTCAAGTATGTGTAATGATAACAAGATATTTGTCAAGTATTTATGTGTAATGCTAACAAGATATTTTTCTGGTTAGAATACATCTTTAAAGGAATAAAACGTCCCCGTGGAGATGCCGAGGGCTCTTTCAGTATAAATAGTATCCCCACCTTCTGGAAATTCTGTGCTAGAAATTTCCTCTTTTCTGTCACTTTCTTTGTTTCTGCCTTGTTCTTTTGCTTTCTGTCATTTCTTCCTATCATTTTCTACCTTAATAGTCCATTCACCTGTCTGTCTTCGATAAAGTCTTACGTACTTTTTCTTAGGATTGATGATTAGGTACATGTATTAAGCGCATTTTTGGCTCTAGGGAGGTGAGATAAGGGGAAGCAATTCTAGGTAATTCATGTCCGTTTTTGTATATATTTTGGTGTCCTTCGGCATGCTTACGTTTGTATTCAGGTGTGTTTTTTAAATCCCCTGTGCGATAAATTGGACGGAGTGGTCAATGCCAGGGGCATGTCCTTAGATTATGTGTGCGTATGCATTGATAATTCTTTTTTTTTCTGTTGAAGTTTTGTATATTTTGAAACGGTTATAGCCCTGATATGGCTCTATGCAGTCGGCTGGGCTTTAAACAACAGCACCAATAAAGGAATGGAACCATGTGTATTTGGCGTTGCTTTCCATATATGAGTGGCAGTTTTGTTTATAACTAGCAACGAGGTGGTCTTCAATTTCAGCAACAAAATGTTTCAAAATCAAACGCCTTGGTTCAACCCGAAAATGCAAAACCATTTCCTGCCAGTGCTTTCTTTATTTGTGAAACAGTTAAATTTTGCAGACTGATCTCATAATAACATTGTTTTGCATGCTTGTCAGAATAGCTTTTGTTGTTGGCAATCTTGTTAGTTTTAGCAAATGATTTATAATACACTTAGCATACGTTCTTATATACAAGAAATATCTTCCAGTTTCTCCATAAGTGAATTTATCTGCGGCATCTAGCGACACGTCACTAAAACTCTTTACAGCATTAAACTTATGGATTTTGTCTACATGATGAGTTTCATTCAAGCCCAAAATTTCAGAGGCATATGTCGGGATTCGCTCAATTTGTGTATGAAATAATTTGAAAAAAATGTTAATGGATCGGCCGTTCTTAGTCTTCTGAATGATCTCTGTATTCCTATAACTCTAATTTTTTTTTCATACCTCTGACAAGACCAGATTAAGGCTAAGCTTTGTGGTAAAATTCAGGCAAACGCATCTCAGATTTTGTCACTATAACCTCTTTTAAACGATAAAACCACTTTTATCAGAGACAGAGACAGACAGACAGACAGACAAGAGACAGAGAAACAGAGAGATACAGACACACAGACAGAGAGAGAGATAGGAGAAGCAGAAGAAGCAGAAGAAGGATGAAGATGAACAAGAACAATAACAAGAGCAAGAAGAACAAGAAAAAGAACATCATCAACAACAACAAGTAGAAAAACAAGAAGAAGAAGAAAAAAAGTTTATTACCACAGAAATAAACACTGAAAACAAAACAGACGAAAACTATGTAACTACTCACGCTTTGTGAAGTTTCGTCACCAGTTTGTCATAAAATAAGAGACTCTTATCAGCCTACAACTCGATTCAACCAACAAGCACCAACACCACCCAACACGAATCTGAAGATCAATGCTTCTACTTTGACGCTTTTTAGACGGAATTAGTTAAACACGAACAATTATTTATAAACCTGACTTCGTTTTGTCAGGTTGGTCCTCAGTCGACTGGAAAGGAAAGGGGAAATTTTTCGTCACGGTGAATTGTTCCGTCTATGTAATGTGACGGTATTCACCGTGACGTTTTGCTGTATTTTTAAACCTGGGCCAGTATTAAGCAAGCCCGTTTCTGTTCAACGTGAGTTGACCGTGTGCTCGTTGTTCTGTTTAAACGTATTGTTGTTGTCTGTACCTAGGTTATAGGCCTTCCTTGTCCAATAATATGAGTCGACCGTCACTTTACACGGCTGAAGTGCTTGTTGTTAAATACGTATCAATTTTGTGAGTGTGTGTGTGTGTGTGTGTGTGTGTGTGTGTGTGTGTGTGTGTGTGCGTGTGTGTGTGTGTGTGTTTTACAAATAGTTGTGCGTGTGAGTGTGCGTGTGTCGATGTGAACGCAAGCGCGCGGGTGTTTGTGTGTGTATGTGTATATGAATCTTTGGTCGTATTTCGAAACAGTACAGCCTTGAAATTTTTGCAAGCATAACTTCATAGCTGTTAATGCATGTCTGACAACGGAGAAAACGTGTGCGTGTTTTTAATGATTTCATGGTATACATAAGCATTCCAAAAACATTCAACAACAAAAAACAAAAACGTAACGGGTTCTTAACTGATGCGTTTCTAGTTTTTAGATCTATGTTATTCATTTATTTAATGTATATCTGTGCCGTGCATGTGTGTTGTGTGTGTGTGTGTGTGTGTGTGTGTGTGTGTGTGTGTGTGTTGTGTGCACGCGCGTGCATGTGCATGCATGCGTGCGTGTGTGTGTGCGCGCACGCGTGCCTGAGTATATCTACGCGCATGAACGAGTGGCGCGCGTAGCAAATTTGCATTCAGTGCTTCAATGAACGAACTTAAGACGGGCGAAATTACCTTGTATCAAAATGTAAGACGGCGTTGACAATTCAAACTCACAGACACCGAGATGATGCCTGCCTTCTCAAAGGCGGTGGCATGAAAAAATAAAGAGTAAAATAGGTATTCGTTCGTTTTCACTTAAATATTTCAAGCGTGTGGCTGTGTGTGTGTGGTGTGTTGTGTGTGTGGTGTGTGTGTGCGCGCGCGGGCGCGTGTGTGTGTATTTGTGTGTGTGTTGGCGAGTAATACACACGGTCAAATGGAAGCCGAAGCACATACTTTTGTTGTTGCTACTTTGCTATTGTCGTTGATGGATGATGATGATGATGCTGTTGCCACAGCTGCTGCTGCTGCTGGCATCAATGTCATTGGTAGATTTTTTGTTTTGTTTTTTATTTCAATGTTTGCACACTGTTAATGCTTTCTTGACAAAACTGATATCAATTTTGCAAAACATTATTTTATTTTATCGTTTTATCAGAGCCAAGTTATTTGAAATGTGTAAATGTGTATGTGATTAATCAGCTATATTCATGTGCATACACAATTCTATGTGTTTTTAAAGCTGTAAGTTTGTTAACATGCTGACTTCCATTCATATTGATATTGGTTTTCACAATTAAAACTGATATTGTATGTATGTATGTATCATCATCAGGTGCTCTGTCGCATGGCGTTGGTGATCATGGTCCTCCATCTATCCCTTGTCGCCGCAAGTACATCTTCCACCCTCTCTGTCCTCAGTCACCCTGCAAGTCCGTCCAATATTTTCTCCCTGGGTCTACCTGGTGTTCTCTTTCCCTCCAGCTTTCCTATTGTGACTAGATGCTCCGATTTTTTTCCCTCTTGAAATGTCCTATAAATGTTTTCTTTTCCTGATCTCTGATTTTTTTCCCTCTTGAAATGTCCTATAAATGTTTTCTTTTCCTGATCTTCATTAATTTTATTTCAGGATTAGTACAGACACAGTAGAACTCTACCAAAGTGACCTAACAGAAGGGCAGAATCCTGGATTGTGTGGAGGATGGACCCATGGCATCTCAAGGCCCCGTAGGTTTCCTGGCACTGGGATTTTGACTGAATGAACTTGGTGGCGTCTTGTTGATCCGGAATGAGCGGCATGGGGTCAGCGTTGCTGAGGCTAATACAGGAACTGAATATAAAAACGGAGACATGGGGAGAGAGAAAGAGAGAGAGAGAGAGAGAGAGAGAGAGAGAGAGAGAGAGAGAGAGAGAGAGAGAGAGAGAGATTTATTCAGTAAGGCCAAAGATTGTGAACACATTATGCAAACACAAAATACAATACATAGTCGTTCTTGGATAATGCACACTTCAAATGTTTCGGAATAAACATAATATAGGTCACTTAGAGAGAGTGAGAGAGAGAGAGACTGATATAACTTCTCTGCAGAGCACGGCCTAAGTGCCTCTTTGCGATGGACCATGACCCTTTGAACAATGCCTGCAAAGAGCTTGGGACCTACTAACCATCTTTTTATTGCTTCCAGACGTACTGCACACACACACAGAGACTGACTGTTAGCAATAATCAATAACATCAGGATCACCACCTATATCGTCCATTTTCCGATTTCCCTATTCATGCATCAAAACTGGCGTTTGCGTTGTCTTGTGTTGGGTGGAGTGGTTGTGTGTGTGGTTGTTATTGTGGTGTGGAGTGGTGTGGTGTGTGTTTGTAGGTGGTGGGTGTGGTGTGGTGAGGTGTTCTTTTTTGTGTTTTTTTGTTTTTGGAACGGGGAAAAACATTTTCTGTATTCATATATTTTCAGCTACAGGTTGTTGTTTGTTGTTGTTGTTGTTCTTCATCTTTTGTTTGTATGTTCGTTTGCTTGTTTACAAGCTGTTTTGTTTTGTTTTGTTTTGTTTTGTTTTAATGAGGAAATTTGTCGTAAAGGGAAGATAACAGACAAGCTGCTAAGAAGAGACACAATCAGAAACTGAAAGAGAAAAGCTTACGAACGCAGTGTGTGACTGAAAATGTGTAAGTAGCAGAATGAACTTTTATTACTCTCCAAAACAATGACACCAAACACTTCGTAACAATGACACCAAACATTTCGTAACAATGACACCAAACACTTCGTAACAATGACACCAAACACTTCGTAACAATGACACCAAACATTTCGTAACAATGACACCGGATACTTCATAACAATGAACCGGACACTTCGTAACAATGACACCGGACACGTCATAACAATGACACCGGATACTTCATAACAATGACACCGGACACGTCATAACAATGACACCGGAATGACGTAACAATGATACCAAACACTTCGTAACAATACCACCAAACATTTCATAACAATGACACCGTATACTTCATAACAGTGACACCGGACACTTCGTAACAGTGACAATAAACACTTCATAACAGTGACACCAAACACTTTACAACAATGACACCAAACACTTCGTAACAATGATACCAAACACTTCGTAACAATGACACCAAACACGTCGTAACAATGACACCAAACACTTCGTAACAATGACACCAAATACTTCGTAACAATGATACCAAACACTTCGTAACAATGACACCAAACACGTCGTAACAATGACACCAAATACTTCGTAACAATGACAAACGCTTCATAACAATGACAAACAATTCATAACAATGACACCAAACACTTCATAACAATGATACACTTTATTACAATAACACCAAGACACGTCTTATCACACCATCATACAAAATAGGGCACGTTGACAATGACACGTATCCAAATGCACCCGGTACCGCTGATCACATCATTTCTCAAAGTACCATCATCGCAAAACACACACGTTTACAATGAACAGTAAACGTACACATATACGCACAAACGCTCGCGGGTACATGCGCTTGCGCGCACACACACAAATAAATCTGCAGCCCTTTCTACAAAGTTGAAGAAAAAAAAACAGCTAAAAACCAACAGCATATTTTTAAAAATAAACTAAGAAAAGCAAACAAAATATACCTCAAAAATCAAATTAAAACAAAACAATAAACTGGATTTTACAGTTATGTAATTTTTCATATCAGTTACCGATATGAAAAATTAAATAACTGTAAAATTTAGTTCATTGTTTTGTTTTAATTACATTTTTAGGTATATTTTCTTCACTTTTCTTTGAAGATTTTGTTCATCTTTAATTCAGGCTTTTTTTTTTTTTTTTTTTTAAACTCGTTCAAGAGAGATACATCGCAATTTGATAATTCTATACACACATCTGACGGACTCCTTGAGCCTGCACAAAACACTAAGCCCTGGCAAGGTCTTGAAATGAAATTGGAAAGATGTGGAGGATGAACCTATGAAACGCTAAGCTGATGCCACTGGAATGAATGAAGCAAACAGATGGGCAGTGAACAGTTTTTATGTTGTGGTCTGGTACTGAACTCGGGATAATGGGATCTTGAGTAGATGAGTCATATTTCGAACACCTATGCAACAAAACAATTCTTTAATAAGAAATTTATAACATCTGTACAACAAAACGCTACATATACTATATACTGTTCAAGAATTGATACCATATCACACTTAACAAAGCAACACAAAATATAGATATTACACAACAGAAAAACACATACAGTGCCTATTTCTTTCTCGTATTTTTTCTACCTGTCTAGTCTGCCTCTTTCAAGGTACCCTCTATTACTGTGTATTTGTTCAACAAAGTAACCCAAAGAGCAATGTTTCTAAAATAAACAAGTAGTAGTGGACGCTGTCGTTTTGGTAACCAAGGCAACTTTTCAACTAAGAAAATTAAAACAAAAACGCTTCTTCAAAGTAAAACACTTCATTCTCTTTTCTTTCTATTCTATGTTTTGTCAGTCTGTTCACTGTGATTTACCTTTCGCCCTCACACCAAGATTTTGTTGTTTGTTTCTCTCTTTTCCCCCTTCCTTTTTTTCTTTCATTTTTAGCACTCCAATTTTCTGCACGGGCAGTATGTAATTGTACAGTCTACATACTCAACTTCGGTGAGCGTGTGCTGGGTGTTTTCACGATCCATAGACACTGACATCACTTGCTAGAAAAGGATACTTCACTGGCGTATTTGTTGGTTCTGCGTGTCTACACACGGCGGGAGTTTACAGATGTCTTCACATAAATAAAAATGTTGGCCTGGTAGATCAGAAAATCTCTACCCTCTACTCAACACGCAGGAGGTACACTAAGTGGGATCGAACGCAACCCTTCCAACTGGACATCCAAAATCATACCCACTTGACACCAGCGTTCAAACTCATAAGCTCGGTAACAAACCTCGGTAACAAAATTAATGTGCCTTTTCTGTGTCAGTCTCAGTCCCAGGGATTTCTCAGATACTGTTAATATATATCACCTACTGCTGCCAGTCACTCCATGAACGAGGAACAGAACAACTGATTGATGATCTTTAAAGTGACATTATCTTAATCACAGAAGTGGAGGAGAAATGAAATTCAAAATGAGGTCACCTTCCCCCTCCAATTCCCCATCAGAAAAGGGCATTAAGAATTAAAAATCTTTTTATAATCCAGACAATTTTCACAAGGCTATGATCATCTGTGAAGGAGAAATGTGATAAATATGTGACAGATAGTTATGCTGTGGAGTTTCAATGTGGTTCAGACTGCATACGGTATTTTATATATCCAATTTTGACCCAGTTTGATAGATACAGATGCCTGTGGTATTGACCAGGGACTGACAATGGAAGGTCTAGATATAAACCTACTGATACAGATGCCTGTGGTATTGACCAGGGACTGACAATGGAAGGTCTAGGTATAAACCTACTGATACAGATGCCTGTGGTATTGACCAGGGACTGACAATGGAAGGTCTAGGTATAAACCTACTGATACAGATGCCTGTGGTATTGACCAGGGACTGACAATGGAAGGTCTAGGTATAAACCTACTGATACAGATGCTTGTGGTGTTGACCAGATTATGACAATGGAAGGTCTAGGTATAAACCTACTGATACAGATGCCTGTGGTATTGACCAGGAACTGACAATGGAAGGTCTAGGTATAAACCTGCTGACACAGATGCCTGTGATATTGACCAGGGACTGACAATGGAAGGTCTAGGTATAAACCTACTGATACAGATGCTTGTGGTGTTGACCAGATTATGACAATGGAAGGTCTAGATATAAACCTACTGATACAGATGCCTGTGGTATTGACCAGGGACTGACAATGGAAGGTCTAGGTATAAACCTGCTGATACAGATGTCTGTGGTATTGACCAGGGACTGACAATGGAAGGTCTAGGTATAAACCTGCTGACACAGATGCCTGTGGTATTGACCAGGGTCTGACAATGGAAGGTCTAGATATAAACGTACTTAGGTACCACCTGGTAGGTATATGGTGCCGGTGGAGATTCCCCCCCCCCCCCCCCCATCTTCCAGGTCAACATATGTGTGCAGACCTGCAAGTGCCTGAATCCCCTTTTGGTAACCTCGCACACTGAACGCCAAACACACAAGTTAAAGATCCTGAAAGCCAAATCAGTGTTCGGTGGCTTGTGGAAGCAAGCAAAGACTCTGCATATATCCCTGAAAACAAACTATGACCGCCTAACTTACGGGGTAAAATAACAAAATAAAAAAAAACGAAAAAATGTATATACACATTAAAGCTTACTTGTATATTCGACTGCTGGTGAGACTTGCAGACCACAAAGAAAAACAAAAAAGTACGACTGTGGCACCCTAACATAAACCTCACAAAGTTGCCAGCTCTGACATCAAGTTGCAAGTACATCGGCAAGCTAAGAGCCAGGCAAAACAAAAAGACAGCATTTTTCAATTATAACCCAAAACCCAGAAAAACGATGATTCAAACCGAGTCATAACAAACAAAAACACTAAAACAATGCTTACTGACCAAAATAACATACATAACTACAACCAAAACAAAACTACAACCACCCCCACCCACTTTACAATTTCCCTCCATGTTCAACTAAGAAGAAGTTTAAAGTCAATACTGAGAGATAAAAGAGGCGACAATGATAGCCATGCCATGTATATGAGCAAAGGCGTGTAAACTTGTATACCATCACCAGTCTTGAATCACAACATGTATGAAAAATGATGAATAAAAATGATATGTACAACAGTTCTTTACAAAAAGTTACCACACAAACACACACACACACACACAACACACACACACACACACACACACACAGCACACACACACGTGTGTGAGTGAGGAGCAGTTGTTAAAGCAGCTGCAAGAAATCACGGATCGGACAGCGATTTCTCCCTCTCCTCCCCTCCATTAAAGTGATAATCAAGTTTATTGTCTTTCCAAAAAGTCGATAAACCAAGATCCCATGTACGGCAAGCATTCGGCGAACGTTACAGACCCAATGGCAAGAAGGGCGTTGTTCATGGCAAAATCCTCTTCGTGGGTACACAGAAATACAAAAATACAGAAAAAAAAGGGTGGTGCGGCGATGGACTTCTCACGGGGGTCAGCATCTCAAAATTTCGCATTGTAAATCCATAGCAACAAAACAAAAAGATATAAATACAATACATTCAACAAAAACAATACATGTAAACTCAATTATACAAGCACATGTTTGGGGAAAAAACAGTGGTGAATAAACAATGATCTGCACAATCACAGGATTTTATAATCACACCGTTGTAAGCATACATCACGATTAAACAATGTTGCTGTATGATACTGGTTCTTTATGCCAAGTCATGTGCAAACAATGATGACTGAGGAACGATGTGTTCCATCACAGCTATATACCAATTTCAATCCTACACAAGGCCAGCACTTTCACATCACGACCAAGTAGACTGTCATTGTTTATTTGTTAGTGTATTTGCTAGCTTGTTCTGGACCATGTATGGATTGGTTCTGGTAGTTCTTTTGTTTTTGATTTTGTTTGTTTTGTTTCGTTTGTTTCTAAATCTTTCTGCCCCATCTCCTACACAGTTCCTGTCACTACTCCCACAGCACTCAATTCAGCTCTTCAACACCTCTCAAAACTCACCGATAATGAGGTCACCATCAGCTCCAACACCTCTCAAAACTCACCGATAATGAGGTCACATCAGTGCGAAACACCAAGGAACCACAGAATCTGGAACTAATTATTTCACAATCCTATGACGATGACAATAGGAATAATAACGATATCGATAATGTACCAAGTTCCTTTTGGTTCGTAAGTGCATGACAGGTCTGACTCTACATTAAGTTATTCAGTTTCATTATTGTGTCCTTGCAACCAGACCCGAGAGTTACAATCCATTTGAGCAACGCTCTTAATGATGCATTCAGAAAGTGGATAAGACTCAGCTGTGTCGTTCCAGTCTTCCTATGGAGTACATAGCACATTCAATTCCGCGTAGGAGCAGGCTGGGCCAGAAAAATAACACACTAAGCTTATGGGTTCAAACACAGAACCTCCCAGTTAATACTTCGTTGCTGTTCAAGCTGTTCTGGCAGACATAACTCTGTACTGCCTACATTATTGCAGACATAACTCCTGTACTGCCTACATTATTGCAAAGCTGTGATGTCGGCTGCCTACAGTCTGCATACAGCTTGGAATGTACTCAAGAGGAATCCATAGAAACTGAATTACGCCATACCGACTAACTAGATACAGTACATTGCTTCAAGACAACCTCCGCACACCAACAACTTAAAATGGCTTCACTAAAACTCCAACATTTCGTGACATACTGTCTTCAACAAGCAAAGTCAGAACATGATTGAGGCAGATTTAGGCAGTTTCTATGAAGACCGTTAAGAGGTCTGTGGACAGCAAAAAAAAAAAAAGAAAAAAAGCAAACAAACAAACAAAAAAAACCCAACCGAGACAGTCTTGAAAAAAGCAAACATGAAAAAAACGTTAATGAATATAATGAAAAGACAAGCAATATTTTTTTTTGTGGACATTTTATGAAGCAAGAGAAATTTCAGCATTTAGTCACAACGAGAAAGAGGGAAAAATAGCATCAAGAAGACCTAGGGAGAAAATATTAAGTTTTGCGGAGTGGGTGGGGACAAAGAAGGTAGGATATATACTCAAAGCGACAAAAGACAGATTCGTATGGAGGACCATGGTCGCCAACACCATGCAGCAATGCACACGATGATGACTGTCTTCCATCTTCTTTCATTCGCCGTGCACATGGTCGAGTATTATCTGGCGATGTCTAAGGCCACAATGAACGCGTAATATTCTCGTCTGATATAGATGACTATATAGACATTTGCATTACACTACATGGTGCCATGGTTCGTAAATAGGTGCCTGCAGGCCAGGCTTTATGATCTGCCCTGTGAGCACAGGGAGCTACGGCTTAGGCAGCCCTTTTCCGCCTGATGGTTCCATCACAGGTCATACACGATATTCTCTAGGTGCAAGCCTGCGACCCACTGGGTTGGGGATGGTCACTCCACTATCGAGCTGGAAGTAGGCTTTCCTAATGCTTGCCTCTTTTTGATTATGGTCATTCTTTTTTGTGAAGTTACTGTTATTGTTATTGTTGTTTAAAGCCCAGCCGACTGCGTAGAGCCAAATCAGGGCTATAACCGCTTCAAAACATACAAAACTTCAACAGGGGAAAAAAAAAAAAACAGAAAAGAAAATTAAAGTACACATATCAATGCATTCGTGCACATAATCTAAGGACATGCCCCGGCGTTGACCGCTCCGTCCAATTTATCAAACAGGGGATTTAAAAAACACACATGAATACAAATTTAAGCATACCTAAAGACACTAAATCATGTATAAAAACGGGCATAAATTACCTAAAATTGCTTTCACATATTTCACCTCCCTAGAGCCGAAAATACACTTAACACATGTACTCAATTATCAATCCCAAGAAAACGCATGTAAGACTTTATCGAAGACATACAGGTGAATGGACCAGCAAGGCAGAAAATGACAAGAAAGGACAGAAAGCAAAGGAACATGGCAGAAACAAAGAGAGTGACAGAAAAGGGGAAATTTCTAGCACAGAATTTCCAGAAGATGGACATACTATTTATACTAAAAGAGCCCCCGGTATCCCCATGGGGGGATTTTTTTGTGAAGTAAAAACGTGGAAATGAATATAGCAGTTTGCTACCCAGCCCACAGTTGTCACCAGTAGCAGTGATGGCTTAATGTTCTATGTCCATACAGCAGACACTTCTTACAGACAAGCTAAAGTCACGTGCTAGATTTTCAATAATGCTATATTATGCCAGTTCTGAGTAACAATAAAGGTTAGTTTAATCTGGAATGTACTCAAAGACTGTGGTAACGATTCAGCAACATATTTCAGATCAAACATGAACAATAACAAATACTAAGTTTCAACAAACTGAATCAAGTTTATCACCTATTAGCAATGCTTGGAATGAGCAAAAATATCATGTCATATTTCAATAAAATAATTGTCAACAGCCATATTAAATTTTAACCAATTCAAACATAAACAATAACATACTATAACAAGCATAAACAGTAATGATTAAGATGATATAACATAATCAATAACGAATAAAAATTGTTATTGTTATTGTTATTGTTGTTTAAAGCCCAGCTGACTGCGTAGAGCCATATCAGGGCTATCACCAGTTCAAAACATACACAATACTTCAACAGGTAAAAAGGAAAAGAAAAGTAAGCACACACATCAATACAAAATTAAACAACGAATAACAAGAGCTGGCAAACATGAACAATAAGTTTTAACAAGCGCAAAAACATTCATCACCATTTTCTTCAAGCAAATATGCACAACGAATAATAATAATAATAATAATAATAATAATTACAATATTTATATAGCGCAAAATTTGATAAAATCAAATCTAAGCGCTGAAACACACACACGCACGCACGCACGCCACGCACGCACGCACGCACACACACGCACGCACGCACGCACGCACACGCACACACGCACACACACACACACACACACACACACGGCTATAAATGGGGAGAAAGAATAAAAGCAATGGAAAATTATAGAGAGCATATTATATACAATTATATATTACAATGTGATTCCCCTCCGAGTGGAGACAGGCTGCAGGGGATTGAGTGAGGTCAGGATTTTATGCAGAGGAGAAAAGGTGAGTTTTGAGAGCGGACTTGAAGGAGACAAAAGTAGGTTGCTGACGGACTGAGAGAGGAAGTTTGTTCCAGGAGAGTGGACCAGAAACAGAGAAGGCTCGTGGACCATAGGTATTGAGCTTAGTGCGTGGAAAACGAAAAGTCAGAGGATCGGATGCAGAGCAGAGGGTACGTGAGGGAACATAGATCTCAAGTAGGCTTGACAGGTAATCGGGGGCTGCGTTATTGAGGCTTTTGTAGCTGGCGCGACATCTACTCATCATATAACGATTTTTCAAACACGAACAATAGTAAATATAAACCTATATCAGAGCCGAAATCCTCGCCTAAAGGGAGCAGGTGGGTCTCGTCTAACGACCTTTTGCTGTCCAGCTCTCCCCACAGTTTTTTGTTACATGAACAAAAATAAGTAACAACAAACAAAACAAAAACATGATAAATTCAAAATTTCAACAAGCACCAACAATTAATACCAAATATCAACAAATGCCAACACAGAATGGCAAGACCTCACAAAAATGAGCAATAATACAGACCAAGTTTTAACAAGGTAAATAACAACATAAACAATGACAGCATTTACATATAAAAACAATGAATGAGATTTTAACAAGTATGAACAACAAAAATCAAGTGTGACCAGTTTCCAACTAAAAAAAAAAACACAAACCTACAATAAACTTTAAAAAAATATGAGCACACACACCACACACACACACACACACACACACACACCACACACACACACACACACCAGCCATCGTGTGCAGAGTAAGTCTATATCTGTACATGTCTTCATATGAAATGCGCTCTTGTCACAAGAACCTGTTTAAATGAACACTATCATACCCATACATGCATGCATTTCTTTCCAACTTGCAAACCAGAACATAAGAATAGAGACAGGTAGCACAGAAATAATAAATCATAAAAATCCACCTGCGTACATAGCCTTATAGGCACATTAACAAGAAAAGGAAAAAAATATGGTTAGGCCACCAGAATGTAAGAACAGAGGCAGGTAGCAGAGAAATAATCAACCATAAAAATCCATGAGCATACAGACCCTTGTATATATATATATATATATATATATATATATATATATATATATATATATATATATATATATATATATATATATATATATAGATACATACATATTAACAAGAAAAGAAAAAAAGTGATGGTTAGACCATTCTGACACTCCCTTTTCATACAAAAATTTCTACAGAAAATCCAGATTTTGTACTTTTCAAGGTCAGTGTGATCTTGAAGAAGCATCAGATAAAGTAAAACTTGATGTGTATTAAGGACAAAAGTAGACTATCACAAAAGCGAAACCGAATATTCAGCATTGTCAGTTATTCCCGAGAAAAAGCTGTAAAACACATTCCTCCAACAATGCTAATTTTAGGCACTTTATTTTTATCCATTTCACCTTGACTTTTACACCTTGTTCTCCAGACATAAGCATTCATGACTCTTCAATGATCGACATCTTTGACCAAAAATTTGTAACAATCCATCCAGAAACTGCTATAAAACTTTCTAATACATTCCCGTCACTCAACACACATGTACTGTATACACACATCTTCCCATGGTCGATATGAATGAGTCTCACTTCTTTTTACATGGAGATTAAAAAAAAAAGACTGCGTTCTGGGAAGATATTAAAAAGGGCAGACTTGCCACAAACAAATAAACAAGATCTTTCAACGGCACCCTCTGATAAACAAACTACTCCTAAATACTGATCCTGAGACTGTGATGTTAAAGTGGATGGTGGTCGGTTTGTTCTTTTGGTTTGTTTGGTTGGTATGTTGGTCGGTTGGATGGTTTTTATCTGTTTCTTTATTGGGGAGGGGGAGTTCACAAAGCAACTTCCCCCTGGAAACTGATATTTTACCAGTTTGGCATGGCAGGTTCTCTGAGGTTGCCAGGACAACAAACTAGTGGGCAGAACAGCAGAAGTGAAAAAAAAAACCCACAGATTCATTTCTGCCAAATCAGAAAGGTTGCCTCCTTTCACTGAAATTTGATGATAATTACACTTTGATATGTACAGCACAGTCTATGTCAAGAGATATGCTCCCAGAACTTTTCACAGTAACATACATTATTATCAAATTTTACACAATGACAACTGCAGCAATATTATCACAAACAGGCAAGAGACCCACTGGTCACCGCTTTCTTTGTTTCTCATACAGAACTCATGAGCTAAGAAGCTGTCTAGTAAACAACTTGAAAACGGCAGAACTCAGTGGGCCAATCCCATTCACCGGCAATGCCACAGACACCCGCCGTCATTCCATCGTGCCATATTTTTTGCTTCTGATAATGATACCATGGCGACCTCATCCACATCCTCGAATTCGAATTGACTGTCTAGTCAGTGTGCGTACATAAATATATACATACATAAATAACAGTTACAAACATAGATAACAGTTACAAAAGATAGTTTGACACCCTTAAACAGAGTCAGGTGACAGACTCTTCAATAGTTTTAAGCCAGTTTTATGCGTCTGGGTTCCACTTCTCTAGCTCACAGCTTTACCTTCCCCAACACTGAAAAGGGTTAGGTACCTTTTCACATCTATGTGATCCTGGTGGTCACAAGCAAAATATTTTCATGAACCAGGTTTAAACCACTGCTGGTAAACTGGACAGAAGTCATTTTCCCCTTTAATTAAGAAGGCCTCTGATGTGGACCATTACTAAATAATTCAGTCCTTCTTTGATAGTGTTTGTAACTATTCTAACAGAGGCAGTTCTCCTCCAAAGGCAGCTAAGGATATAGAAAAGTGAACTTTCTAACAGAAAGAAACATATTCATGAACATGTTACCCGATATCACAATACATTCTTCAAAATATTACCCAATATCACATGATATACAAATTATTCCCAGACAAAAGTTTTTGAAGTTTCTTCAAGGAGGATTCACTGCACTTGGACAATTCCATACATGCTCCATCCAAACCTGCCAGCAATTTTTTTAAAAATGCCAATTTTTAATGCTGCGGCATAGGACTCAACTCAAAATATCAGATCATGAGTCTACAGCTCTATCAAAAGAAACAACCAGCATCATTCCAAGACAACAACAAAAAAAAGTATATACAATTTTTTTTAAATTACCCCTCTCATAATACAAGCTCAGCCTCTGATCAAACAATGGCAAAAGTTAAAGTCACCACACCAACCAAACATGGTGCAAATTGTTGTAGTTATTGTTGTTTAAAGATCAGCCGACTACATAAAGCCATATCCGGGATATAACCGTTTCAAAACAACCAAAACTTCAACAGGAAAAAAAAAAGAAAAAGAAAAGAAAACTAAATACACATATCAATATATCCGCACACATAATCTAAGGATATCCCCTGGCCTTGACTACTCCGTCCAATTTATCACACACGAGATTTTAAAAACACACCTGAATAAAAATTTAAGCACACCCTAAGGACACCAAAACATACACAAAAAGGGTTCCTAAATTACCTAAAATTACTTCCGCTTATCTCACCTCCCTAAAACCAAAAATGCATTAAATATATGATGTACCCAATTATCAATCCTAAGAGAAAGTACATAAGACTTTACTGAACACATACAGGTGAATAGACCAGCAAAGCAGAAAATGACCGGAAAAAATAACAAAAAGCAAAGAAACAAGGCAGACACGAAGAGAGTGACAGAAAAGAGGAAATCTCTAGCACAGAATTTCCAGAAGGTGGGGATAATATTTATACTCAAAGAGCCCCCGGCATCCCCACGGGGGGTAAGGTGCGAAAAATGTAACAAATCTGTCATCAGGGAATCAACGACACAACTCCAAACCCATCATGTGGTGATGACTGATATGAATACATACATTCTGAGTGAAAACAAAAGAAGGATAATAGATAATTCTGATAAAGAAACACCCATGCACATGCACACAACTACATACGAACACCAGCTATGATGCTGAATAAAATCAATAGCAGAAACAGCTATTTTAAAGCACAAACATTGTCAAAAATTTGCTTCCATAATTTTAATAAAACAGTCTCATAACAATTTTTTACAATTACATATACTTCACTTACAACATTCAGAATAAGTAGTTAATCTGAGGACGGATATTTGTTTCACTTATTATTTCGTTGTAATTTGTGTTTGCTTCTATCTTGATCTCCTTTGTTTGCACCCCCTGTCCCCCTCTTTCCGATCTGCCCTCCTCATTCTAATTTCAGGCAATGCAACAATACTGTGTCAGCACACACACATAAACACACACATACTCTCTCTCTCTCTCCACCACTGCTCATTTTGGCCTTCAACACACCTCCAAGCCATCAAAACTAAAGTCTCCATGACAGAAAGGCATGAAATAGGGCCACAGATTTTGGGATAATTTATCATTTTTTTTCACAATGCTTTGATGTTGAGAATGGGGATAGTGGTAATGATGCTATGAGGTTTTATCTCAAACCGAGATTGAATGACACGGCTGACGGCTATCTTTACTTTCGTAATACAGCTGATCATCAACCAAGCCTGAGAGACACAGACACTTGGAGAGTTAGGAAAATTGAGTAACACCCTCACTTCAGTAGTTATAATAATGTGGATCAGACTCAACCAAGGGATCTCAGTTTTCCCACTGAGCCCATAGAACACTCAACATGGGTGTGAGCAAGCCAGGGCCAAAAAATCCCACAATAATATTTTACACTGGTGGGAGCGCAAATGCATAATTTCCCAGTCTCAAGTCCACTGTGCAAGTCTTAACATCTGTTGTTTTTTACTCTAAACAGCAAGTCTTGATCTCTGTCTCATCATCTCACTGAGCGTTGTTATTCCCATACGGCTTTTTTTTAAATACTGCAGATGTTGATACATATCACCGATACATGTCATGTGCAGCATGTTAAAAAATATCCCCTGAAAATATATCCCTCCTAAACACAACATTAGAATATTTTTGTACAAAACAATGTCTTCCTTTTAGAAAACAATATCCATGTTTTAAAACAATGCACTCCTTTTGCAAACAATGTTTCTCTTTTCAAAATAATGTTTTCCTTTCTCAGGAGAATGTCTTTCTTTAACAGAATGCCTTTTTCTTACAAAACAGTGTCACGACTGACAAACAATGCCATGTCAACACAAGATAATTTGATGAGACTCTTTAATAGCCAACAATATGGATATGTTACAGCTGAACGATGTGTATATAAATGATTACAATTTGATATGTACATAAATTATTATTATAATTGATGTGTATATAGATTATTACAATGAAGTATTGCAAAATTCCTGTCATGATATGTCTCGACTGTCCACTCCCTTTCTGATTCCAATTCTATTCAGCCATTATTAATCATATAAACATCTGTTATTTCCAATCAAAGGAATATTTCAACATAATTTGTATAAATGTACATGTATGAACCTATACTTTCTAGTAGGCATACATATGCTCGCAAATGCATGCTTACACTTGGAACTTTCCTGAACAATCCATGTCTTTAAAAAAACGTTAAAACCTTAAATCAGAGTCGAGACCTGAAATCAACTAGGTTAACAGAAACAGATGTAAACAGTAAACTAATAAAGTACCAATACAACCACAGACAAAGTATATGGCTTTTGAGACATATTGCTATCATCATCTATTAAGAAAAAAAAATCTAATAAAAGATTCCATTAAAAGAAACCAATTTAAAAACAAGTTCCATTTGGGGAATATTCATGATGCAGTTACAAAATGAAAACAAAATGACAGCTGAACATATTTATATATAATACAAAGCTAAACATATAAATACAAAAAGTTTTCAAGAAAACTATACCTTGATAGGCTCACAACAGTTAGCTGTTATACCTTAGGATTTTATCATTATGTTTCTTCAGTAGCATGTACTAATCAATCATCATATCTTACATTTGTGGTAGGTTTCTTATTGTCAGTGATATTTAACTGTTTGCAAGCAAGGTTTCTACTAACACTACTATACTATATAATTTTTCAAACATAAATATACCGCAGACAAGCGGTTTCAAATGGTGTTTAAAAACAGTACCTGATACAGAAAAGAACATGTCTTTAACAACTATGATATAATGATCTTAAAAATGACTGGTTTCCATACAAAAAAAAACAACATCATCAACAGATAAGTAGACTTGATGAACTATTCATATCCATTTATCATTTGTACATGCATATCATTATGATACAAATATCTTGATATGAAGTATTCCCACTATGATACAAGTATATTGTTATTAAGTATTCTTGTGAACGTCTCTTTTCTAGATTTTTTTTATTCCTATGGGTCTTGACAGCATCATCAATATCTATCTTCTGCATGACATAATGTATACAAATATATGATATACTGAGATGAAAATACTGTTACTGTATATAAGTTTGTAATGTATGTTCCTTTCACAGAATACAAAAATGAATCAATTACAAATACATATATGCCAGTACATACACAAAATTACCATAATATTACAGATCCGCACAAAAATTTGTGAATGCTGGAATTATGCTTTCCCCACCCATTCGCTAAAAAACATACAACCTAGCAGAATGAATTTATAGCATGTGGGTATTTTATGAGCACAATTAATCACAGCCTTCTTTTTTAAACAGGCAAGTTTCATACATTTACTGAAGGAAATGGCTTAATATAAGATCTACATGGAAAAAAAACTGTGCAATGTATACAATCGTTATTTTTTCTATAATAGACAGAACAAAACAAAAAACAAAAAAACAGACACGCAAACACACACACACACACAAAGAAAAAATGGTCTACATTTCTGGGTCTACTGCTTTCTTTAAAAAAAAATGTAACTGAGAATATTGTTTCAAATACAGTTACATGAATATGTAATACCAAAATGTATCCCACTCCATTCATCTGATCGTCAATAAAATGACTAAAAGCATTTTATTCTCTCTCTCTCTCTCTCTCTCTCTCTCTCTCTCTCTCTCTCTCTCCTCACACACACACACACACACTTTCCTTTTCAATTTCAAAAGAGCTGCCATACAAAAGAATACCAACACATAGATAATCTCCCTTGCTGTGGATTCTACCCTGAAATGTTTTTGCTCTTTATATAGGCCTACCAGGATTTAAGATGTTAGAAATATCCATGAATGAGCATACCACTCTCTCCAATTATTTCTTCTATGATAATGATATAATAATTATCAACCTGTAACAACAGACACTCGATACTAGTCCCTCAGATCAAAAGATGCCTATATTACAAAAAGCTAATTAGAAATATCGGTTGACAAAAAGACAAACTGTACCATTGTGACAATTTAAAAAAATGTATCAGCTACCACTGGCAGTAAACATCAAAATGTACTTTAACTGATGTGTAAATTTGTATCATGAACAAGAAGCATCTCTAGAACAAGCACCTTTCACATGAACTGTATTGGTATCTACATCAGTCCTGCTCAGTGATATTACTTCAAACTCTCAATTAAAGTTACTGCTTGCACTTTAAAAACCCCAAGCTAAGAACACAACAAATTTCAAACAGAAAAAGGATGCTAATCTGTTTGCTGGTGAAAAAAGAGCATCTACTTTGTCTCTCTCTGTGGAATAAGCATTTTTTTTCCTTAATCTGTGTTCACATTATGTCCCTTACATTGTCTACTCTGAAAAATTGCATTCAAATTCTGTCCATTACACTGTTTCACTGAAACAGGTAACTGTGTCACTGAAATTGCAGTTTTTGTATAAATTGCATACACATGTATGCACATTATATCCAGCATCTTGTTTCATTGAAATTACCAGTTCTTCTGTAAACTGCATACCCACTATGTCCATTGCACTGTCCTATCGAAATAACCAGGGTTTTTGTAAACTACGTTCACATTATGTACATAACACTGTCTCACTGAAACAACCTTTTTTCTGCAAACTGTCTTCATCATACTATGTCCATTATACATAAAGCTTCCAATATCAGATTCTGTGGTAAGAAACATCAATGGCCGATTTGCAGCAATATCTGTAAATAACCAAGTCACAAAGAAGGCAACAAATTGCAGCACAAGGAATGACATCCTATGCTTCACAATAAGGCACAAATGCAGATGTCAAGAGCAGAACTCATTTGCGATACATTATAGGTGTAATCTCACTTAGTCCAGTTTCAAGTTTTAGTTAATGTTTCAATGCTGTGATTTAGTTTAAAATAAACATTCATCAATTGTAGTCACGTATCAGGAGACACAGTATCACAGCCAATTTCTCAGCTATTTCATCTTGTTGATTCTTTCTTGAAACAACTGAGGTGAAACTAACTATTCAGTAACAACAAACTCCAGAACACAAAAATCCCAGAATCAATGCACAACACCTACCTCAAAATTATGCTACAGCAAAAATGTGGCTCACAGCTGACTAGGCAAACAAGAAATTAGAGAATACTGGAGAAAAATAAACAAACTTTCTTTCTAAACATCTGAAAAGGAAGTTACGAGGTCACCCAATAAATAGTAACAATGCCTTAATAATTAATCATTTTGAAACTTCACATGAACCAGGCCCAATTATTCCGCATCTGAATTATAAAATTATATGTAAATATTGTGGCATATTTGTTGCGATGTCATTCCAAGCATCATGGCCTCATTAAGCATTGAAGAAAAACGAACTTACAATAAAACTGAATTATAGAAAGGCAGTTCTGATGCAGATATATTTGTGGGACAAAAGCATTTTTGTCAGGCTGCACTTTATAGATGGATGTCATTATTATCTTTATTGTTACTGTTTAAAGCTCACTTGACAGCACACAGCCATATCAGGACTATAATCATCTCAACGCCTTTCTTTTTGAACCTAAAAAAGAAAGAAAAAAAAGAATAATAAAATATAATATAATTATATATATATATATATATATATATATATATATATATATATCAATGCAAACCTGGACAAAGAAACTAAGTACACGCACATCAATGCATTTGTGCACATAAATCTAAGGATATGCCCCATGCTTTAACCACTTCATCCAATTTATCACCAGCTAGTTTAAAGAATGAACCTGGATAAAAACGTAATTACAAACACAACTCAGTACACTAAATTGTACAAATAAACTGGCCTAAAGTACTGAAATTTGATTTTGCACATCACATTTCCTCAATGCCAAAAATACAGTGTCATTGTTGCTTAAAGCCCAGCCCATTGCACAGAGCCCTATCAGGGCTATAACCATCTCAAAATGTACACCATACGTCTTTGGAGAGAAAAAAAAAGAACACCTGGAAAAGAAAATGCAGTAAATATATGTGCCAATTATCAGTCCTAAAGAAAGTAAGGAAGACTTTAACGAGAACATACAGGTGAATGAACCAGCAAGGAAGAAAATGATAGGAAGAGACAACAGAAAATAAGGGAGCAAGGGAGAAAAAATTAGTGACAGGAAAAAAGAAATTTCTGGTACAGAATTTCTAGAAAGGTGAGAATACCATTTATACTAAAAGAACCCCTGGCATCCCCACAGGGGAGTAGATGGATGTCATTCTTTAAAGATGGATGATGTTATGTTAAAAGGCAAGCATGGTCCAGGAGGCTACTTGAAGTTACTGATGAGAAAAATGTACAGAAAGATACAGAAATCTGAATGAATACAGCAAACAACGTGAAAGAGATCTCTCATAACAAGGATATCAGTCATGGATCAGTTTAAGCGATTTTCACAAGTAGATTTGTAATTACATGTGTTGCAGCATGAGGGGCCCCACACTGCCTTACTGAAGATCAAAACAGGCGCACATCACTGTTGCAGAGACACTGTTAAAAGGGTATGTAAATGAGGGTGACAGCTTTTCACATTGGACAGATGCCACTGAAATAAACTAAGTTAAAAGCAATGAGACAGAATTAAAAAGACAATCATCAGAGTGGCAGCTCCTTCTTTCAAAGGACAATAAAGGTCACAATGAACCACAATTAAAAAGACAATCATCAGACAGCTCCTTCTTTCAAAGGACAATAAAGGTCACAATGAACCACAATTAAAAAGACAATCATCAGAATGACAGCTCCTTTCAAAATGACAATAAAGGTCACAATAAACCACAATTAAAAAACAATCATCAAAGTGACAGCTCCTTCTTTCAAAGGACAATAAAGATCACAATGAACCACAATTAAAAAGACAATCATCAGAATGACAGCTCCTTCTTTCAAAGGACAATAAAGATCACAATGAACCACAATTAAAAAGACAATCATCAGAATGACAGCTCCTTCTTTCAAAGGACAATAAAGTCACAATGAACCACATTAAAGACAATCATGCAGAATGCAGCTCTTTCAAAAATGACAATAAAGGTCACAATAAACCACAATTAAAAACAATCATCAAAGTGACAGCTCCTTCTTTCAAAGGACAATAAAGATCACAATGAACCACAATTAAAAAGACAATCATCAGAATGACAGCTCCTTCTTTCAAAGGACAATAAAGGTCACAATGAACCACAATTAAAAAGACAATCATCAGATGACAGCTCCTTCTTTCAAAGGACAATAAAGGTCACAATGAACCACAATTAAAAAGACAATCATCAGAATGACAGCTCCTTTCAAAAGGACAATAAAGGTCACAATAAACCACAATTAAAAACACAATCATCAAGTGACAGCTCCTTCTTTCAAAGGACAATAAAGATCACAATGAACCACAATTAAAAAGACAATCATCAGAATGACAGCTCCTTCTTTCAAAGGACAATAAAGGTCACAATGAACCACAATTAAAAAGACAGTCATCAGAGTGGCAGCTCCTTCTTGCAAAGAACAATAAAGTACAGAAGAGAGCAGGTAAAGTTCAAAATGATAATGATAAGTGCCAGAAGAAAGCAAGGAAAGTTCAAGACGATAAACGCCTATGATATGATAACAAGGGTGTACTGACAATGCATTGCATTCCAATGGGACAAACTTAAGACTGCTACAGGATGTTTCTGATGAAAATACTAGGACCTGCGATCTGAAAAGTAGAACATGAATCACTGTTAAATGATTCATTATTGATGTTACATGGCAATGAATCTCGCCAAAAAAACAGAGAGGGTAATCTTCCTTACCACATCCTATCAATGGGACATTCTGCCACACTCCATCTATTCTTCAGAAAAGAGTTCCCAAGGTTGATTTACTCCCCAAGCCGAAAGAACCCCTCCATGGAGTGCGTTTCAATGACTTACATGACTTGAAAGTTCAAGTGGCCAGGCAGGTACTATACATCAACTCTATTTGCCTAGTACCTGTAACAGGTATTTCAGACCTTTCCAACTGATGGGAATTGATTTTTCAGGAGACAGCATGTCACACAGAAAGAATATAGCAAAATACCCATAATTACCTCATGTTTTACACTGTATACATATTTTCTATTTATTGGATGACCCTCTCTTCACACTTTACAGTGGGCTGAAACACAACACACACACACACACACACAACACACACACACACACACACACACACACACACACACACACACACACACACACACACACAAAACATGCTGCAATTACATAATTATGTACTTAGTACACCAAAACAATCTTGTGGGCAGTTATCTTTGAATATGACATTTTTACGCCAAACGATTACATCACCTCTGTCATTCCAGAAATGATGAAAACAGTTAAGTTAGCCATCATTAAAATGAAAGTTGAAAAGAAATCTGTTTAAGATGTAGTTACCAAGTTGTCAACATTTGGCGCCATATAAATACTGTAATTATTATTATTGTTGTTGTTATTGTTATTATTATTATTATTATTACTATTATTATTATTGTTGTTATTATTATTATTAGTAGTAGTGTTATTATTATTATATTATTATTATTATTATTGTTGTTGTTGTCGTCGTCGTCATCATTATTGTCGTCATCATCATCATCATATTATTATTACTATTATTATTAGTTACCTCCATCACACCTAAAACACTGCAGTACAACACAATTTAACACAACAAGGCATCACAATAAAACGCTACACAATCAAACAACAATAGTACGCCATGATCCTGACTTGACAGGATCATTGCAAAATATGTTATCTATCCAACTTTGACAAAATGATGCACCCTGATCTTTTCATCTTATGGCACCAATATCTGATTCATCCGTAACATTTTTTTTTTTTCGATTAAGGACAATTACAAAAATAAAAGGATAAAGGAAATCAAATATATGTTTGTTAACACAATCCTACTCTTGCCATATGTATTAATCCATGACAGAGTACTTGTGGCACAGCAGATAAGAAACACCTTGTTTGTTGAAAAGGATTTCATCGCACTTGGACAATTCCATATGTGCTCCACCCAAACCTGCCAGGAAATATCTAGCAGACTCCCTGAGCCCATACAAAACCCTATGCGTTCACAAGATCTTGAAATGATGACGAAGGAAGGGAGCTATGAAAACTAAGCTGACAACACCAGAATGATGAAAACATTAAAATGGACAGTGAACAGTTCAGTTATTAATGCTCTAGGCTGGGACTGAACTTGAGATATTAGATCTCAAGTCCATGGCTCTATCAAAAGAACCAATAAGTCAATCTTAGATGGATACCCAAAAGAGTGCCATCTTGTCATGATTGGGAGGCTTGCAAGCCTTTGGGACACTTGAGTTATGCCAGCAGTAGCTCCAGCTATAAGCAGTCTCCCAAAATATACAGGTCAAAGAGTAGAGGCTTGGCAAAACACAATCCCTGATCTTCCCAGGTGGGAGATGAGTACACAACTAACAACTTAGTGAAGTTAGTCCCAGAGAAAAGCCTTGCTACAGAAACAGCTATAGGAGATACCAACTCTACTGCATGTGAGCGGCTTTCAGGACAGAGACGAGTGAATGATCTTAACCCTTTGACTCCTGCAACCCTATCCACCAACTGCAAAAACTTAACCCTTTGTCTCCTTCACCCTATCCACCAGCTTCCTGCAGGAAGCTGGTGGATAGGGTGACAAGAGTCAAAGGGTTTGATTTTTGCTTTGCTGTCATGAGGGAATCAAAGGGTTGAGCGTTTGCTTTGCTAGCATGGTTGAAAATGCAGGATGCTGGTGGACAGGTGCGGGAGTCAGAGTTAATTGCTGTTCTATGTGTTTAATGACACAATGGGCAGTAAGTAAGATAAGTACTCATCTATTGCTGTGACATCTTCTTTAATAAGCTAAATTAGACTAAGAAAACTGAAACTAAATGTGTACATATATCAATATCAAAAATATAAAGAAACTGTACATACATACACAAGAGTACAAGACACAAAACGCATATCTGCAGGTATTACAATGCCCATATTGTCACTGGAATCCAAATGCTGCCATATCTTGCCAGGGTGCAAAGAAAACTTTGGAAACGACATGAAAATTAGTCATTCCACTGAATTTTAACTCCCACGTCCACTGCTAAGACAACCAAAACAAAGTGACATGCACAACAAGGCGACATTGTGGTCAAGACAATGATATGAAAGTGATGATCCACTGACTGTGGAACACTCTACATGTGCCGGAGATTAAATCCTATTAGGACAGAAACATAAGGAACTTCTGCAGGTGGTACCACTTGACTGACACGTCACTGGATGTTCTCTCCAGCTCATCAAACAGTAACACAAACACAAAAACACAAACCCGTTATGTCAAATCAAACAACTTTTCACTTTTCACAAGAGCATTTCCACTTTCAGAATTAATTCCACATGCACCAGTGCCATAGATCCATGAGGCAGAATAAGATTCAAAGTGATCACGGTGATAATAAGCAATAAGCCAGCATATAAAGCCAATGCTCAGAATCAGACAGATAAACAATGTAAGCTGGAGGCACCAGCCATTCTGCTAATGCAGATTTTGTTCCCTATTTTTTGGTGAACTTCAGTTGCATGCAGCTACATGAAGCATCAATTTCCTTTTTTCTATCTTACTTTTTTTTTCTTTCAGGCTTAACATGCCTTTCTTCACTTATCCTCTCTTTTTTTTTATTATACTTTTTACCCTTTTTTTGTGTGTGTTGAGGCAAAAATTGGTGATATTCTATTCATAATCCAGTGCCTATATGCTTATTATAAATGGACAGCTTGATAATTTCTTAAGTCTTTTACAGCATGGATTTTACCCATTTTCTGTGACCCAACGTATATGTGTAGGTGCACTGTTTATTTGTTCCAAGCTATCACTGAAATATGCAACACTACTCTAAATGCTACATTCATCATTATTGTTAACAGATTACAAACTTCAATGCAAAAAAAGTCTTAAATACCCCATTGTTCTTTGTATGTGTTTGTATGCTCATGTATGCATGTGTGTATATGTGTACATGCTAGCATACTGTGACTGAACCATGAATGCATGTTCATGCATGTCCCTGAGCAAATGCATGCATGCATGCGGATGTGTATTTTTGCCAGTACCCATATTTTATTTCTTGTTTAAAAATCATGTGCAAAGATAACTTGTGTCTCGGTTGTTGTTTTTGGTTTTAATGGTTGTTTATTTGTTTGTATGTTTGATTTTTCTGTATGCTGATACACACCTTTTTCATTAGGATCATGTAATGAACAATAGCCAGTTTGGCTAACCTGAAAACCCTCAGATCTCAGTGCTTAAGTATCACAGCAGAGTAATCCAGCTAACATCTTAAAAACTACAATGTAGAGGAGAATTTCTGAAAAAGTACAGGTGCATGGACCAATAAGAGGAGAAAAATCCAAATAACACAGAAAATTGAACAGATGGAAAAGAGAGTGTTTGTTGCATATCACACCCAAAAATGTCACTGTAGTCACTAAAGCATTCATTTTACTGCAGACACAAAGAACATTACATTATAAACATACCAAATTTTAGTATCCTTACAAAGAACACATGTGACCTGCTCTGAAAAAAGGGTCAGTAAGTCTAATTTGATTGTTTCGGGACTTTAATATCATTAAAATCTACAGTTTCTTAGCTTTCATTTGATTAATGGTTTATAGCTGTTGCTCTTTTAAACATGAATTACAGCCATTTTAAGTGAGTAACTGCTGAAGTATCTATTTTGAATGCTGACTTTCAAAGTTGACAGATCAGAAAAGAACAAATTCCTTAATACTGGGCTTCAGTGTTCACTTCAAGAACTGTAGTTTGGCAGTCATGCTTCTACTCTGTTTTGTCATTCAGATACAAAAATAAACTTGGGCACTGAACTTTCTTCTGCTACAGCTCGACAAAAACAACAAAATCAGTCAGTATCAGCAGTAATTTCAATATCACTAACACATGCAAACCAATATTTTAAGATTATTCAGACTTCATTTTCTAATGTTTCAGCTTAACGTACATGTCACGGACAAAGGTTAGTGGCAGATAGGAATGGGAGGGAAAAATGGAGTGAAGTGGGCAGATAGTTGAAAGAGGTTGATCAGTGCACTCTTGTGGGATTAAGATTTATGATGAAGCACTGGCAGACTGGGTGTCTGTTGATAAGGGAGGAAATTCGTACTGGCATCAAAGAACTAGAGAGGGAAAGGGAGCAGGTCCAGTATTTTGGTTGGAAATTATCATGTTTTATTTATTCCATATCCTTTTCAATATCACTGTAATGCATTAAAACACATAAGATTATATGAGTATGGATTCATAATGAGATTTATAATAAAGCACTGGTGGCTGGGTGTCTGTTGATAGGGAGGAAATTCGCACTGGCATCAAAGAACTAGTGAGTGAAAGGGATCAGGTCCAGTAACTTGGAAATAATCCATTTTACGTACTCCATATCCTTTCAGTATCACTGTAATACATTAAAACATGTAAGATTGTATGAGTATGGATTCATAATATTGTAACATTAATGCCTTTTGCCTTGCTTACCATGTGATTACTTAATGAATATGCATGAGTGTATGAAGACAGAGTGCAAAATGTCATGGGAAAGAGAGCAGGAGCAGAGTTGGAGGTTAAAAGAAAAATACAAAGGATGTGAATGTTGGAGTCTGGGCAGTGGTTGGACTGAAAGAAGAAGATCCGAACGAACTGACTGTGACTATTGGGACTATGATAGAGTGGAAGAGGTGATATGTCATGAGCATTGTATAACAAACATTATGGAGGAGGTGACAGTGTGAACACTACACCAGCACATGATAGTGGAAGAGATGCACTGCAGACAATGATGACAATTCTATTCACAGAAAGCTGTCTGAGGGATTCCCTTGGACTTTAGAGAGACCTGTGACCAAGCCTTCAGCCAGACAAACCATGATTTGTTCTGAGAACTCTGGTGACAATAACTTTTGTACTGCCAACCTGAGAGAAAGTGCTGATGTGCTGTGGCATGAAAGACTGGTACTAGAATCTGTAAGAGACACTGCAAGATGATGTCAACAATGCAGTTGTGTGTGGGTGTGGGTATGGATGTGGTCTGTGAAAGAAGGAATGGGCAAGTGTGCAGTCAGCTGGTGAATTTAAGCCTTGTTTATTCCTAGGAATGAGGTGATTTCTTGATCAGTAACAAACAGAATTTAAGGCATGCATTTAGCTCTCTTGTGTTCTTTTTCTTTGGTCTGCTCCATATGATTAATGATGAAGTTGTTGAACTAGAACTCTTGGTTTGGAATAATTCAGTATGGAGACGAATGCATGAATATGGTGTGAGGTGTGCCTAGGAGAGTTTTCTGAATGAGAGAATGAGCACATGTATGTATCCTGAAGGGGACTGCAGTGTGGGGTACTACAAGAAAATAAAGGATATTTCCAATCATGGGTGACAATACATGATAGAATAATACGGTTCTATATACTGAAAATGCTAAAACCTTAAAATCAATGTCAAAGGCCCATTACGGAAAATGTGCTGGGCAAATTTTGTGATCATTTTATAGTGAGAGGATCACAAGTATACGTTACTACAGACACAAAGAACTATACAACACACACACACAGCACACTCCAATACAATCATAAATAACATAACTGCATCACTACTGTCAAAAGGAATAGGTCGGGTCAGTGCAGTTATAAAGAGTATGATAATTATATCCCAGAGCTCAAGATCTATTAATGTGCCATTTACAACAATCAAACTAAACAATCTGCACATTCTGTACTCATTCTGCCATTCAATACAGTCATCTAAAATACAACATCTCCCACTTAAATGGTCTTAAATCTGGGTTGAAAAAGAAAGGTTATACACAGGAACAGATGCAAACAGTTTTTAAGGTAGTATAACACTCCACACCCTTGTTCAAAACTGTGCTGCTGTTTAGGTGGTCTACGGAAACATGAAAACATCCAGCATGAAAATGGAGTACAGCTGCCTTAAGGGCAGGATTAAAAAAAAATAGTCTTCATGTAAAAGTCCACTCGTATATTCAAGTGCATGCAGGACATGAAGCCTTCAAATGTAAAAAAAAACAAAAAAACACTGCAACAAATCCAACCGAACAAACAACAACAACAAAATAAACAAATAAAATCATAGATGTCAATATCAGAACAATATTGTCTACTACTCACAGGAAAGTTTTCTCCGCACATCAAAATAGCTTAATCTTTTCACCGGGATCAATAAATGCAGCATCTTTCTTAGTTTCTACAGTTAAACAATGCAACTATAACAATAATGTGACCTTCTTTTCACAGATCAGAATAAGAGAATCTACTCCAATATCGGAAAATCATCAAACGTCAACAAAAATATTTATATCTTCCTCTGTCCACAGAGGCCAATAAGAATGTCTTCATCTATCTACAAATGTCAATAACATAAATGTTTTTCTCTATTTACACATGTCAACATTATTTTTCCTTGCAGATGTCTACAACAGTGTATTTTTCTGTCCATCCAAGGCAAAAACGGTGCCTTCCCCTGCCAACAAAAGAATCTTCCTCCATTCAAACATGACAGTAAGGCAATGTGTATATAATATATATATACACACACACACACACACACAACACATATATATATATATATATGATGATATTTTATCTGCATTTTTCATACAAAAATAAGGTCATTCATTCTGTTCAAATGAAATGGTCAACAAAATAACAACAAAGGAATTCTGTTGAATACTGTCAACAGCACTGCCAAAAGCGATCACAAGAAAATCTTTCATTATTTACAAATACTAAACCTACAAAACTGTCACTAAACTGTCACCTGATTTTTGTGTGTGTTCTCTTTGGGGAAAAAAATTAAGCATTACACATTTTCATGAGGATCAACATTAAGTTTTTTTGTGTGAGTGATTTGTTTTGGGTTATCAGATAGTCATTTTCTGACACGAGATTGTCCACAAAATCTTGCAGTTTTTGACATGTGATCCTATGGTAGTTTTTTGGTATCAGAGTGTCTGGCAGTCTCTCATGTTTTTTTTTTTCTAATTTCACATGTACTCATTTGAATGATACTACAGAATTCTTACAATTCTTGTAATGAGATCATGTGGCAGTCTCTCTCCTTCACTCTTCAGCAAAAGAAACTTGTTTAAATGATACTACAGCATTCTTACAATTCTTGTAATAATATAATCTAGCAGTCTCTGTCTCTTGCACTTTTCAGCGAAAGACTATTCACAGTTCCCCTACAGTTTTTGGCACAGGGAGTCAGACAGCTTTCTGCAGATCACCAGGAACATCTGTACCAAGTGGAAAACACACACACACACACACAACACACACACACACACACACACACACCACACACACACACACACACACACACAACATGCACATACATGCACACAAACACATGCATACATAATAATAATAATTACAATATTTATATAGCACAAAATCTTGATAAAATCAAATCTAAGCGCTGAACAGACACACACGCACGCACGCACACGCACGCACCACCACCACCACACACACACACACACACACACACACACACACCACACACACACACACACACACACACGGCTATAAATGGGGAGAAAGAATAAAAGCAATGGAAAATTATAGAGAGCATACACATGTACACACACACACACACACACACACACACACACACAACACACATATACACACATAACACACAACACAGGAAAATTATAGCGAGCATACACATGTCACACACACACACACACACACACACACACACACATATACACACAACACACACACACACGCACACGCACACACACACACACACACACACACCACACACACACGTGCACCCACCATACATATTTACCAAACATGTGCAAACACATACAATGTAACTGTAGTACACTGTGAGTAGACTGCTGTCAACAAAGCTGGAAAAGATGTTACACTGTCAAAATAGTGCTTAAACACATCTTTCATCTTTAACAGTGCATTACCTATTTTTCCTAAACAAAACCACACACACACACACACACACACACACACACACACACACACACACACACACACACACATGTATACTGTAAGATAGTAAATTCATCCCAAGACTCAGAACATAATATATAAAAACCAGAAATGCTGTAATAATCTCCTAACAGTTGCAATGTGCGCACCTAGCAACAATGAACTTGCTGTTCCAAGAATTTTCATATAGTTATCTGTGAACTTACTGAATTATAACTATTGAGAAAATAGACGCTATAGTCAGAATGTTGAGTTTCTCCAACCATCTTCTCCTTTCTTCTCTCTTTTTTTTTCTTTCCTTTTCTTTTTCTCAGTAAAAACATGCATGAGGCTGTCTTGGTTCATCTTGTATAGACAGTAGGCCGCTGACAGTCAACATTTGGGTACAGAGAGCTACCTGACTGTAAATTAATGTGACCAGAATTAGTCAAAGGCAGCAGTTTTGAGGTCAAAGTGTGATAAAATGTTATCTGAAGAATCCAGCAATTTATTCTTCAATGGTCAAGGCAGCTGTGATGCTACCATTGTAACATCATGATAAAGACCAAATTAAAGAAACGTCAATGAAGCTTCAACAGGTCTGCACATGCAGATGAAATGTGTTTTTCGATTTCTTCTCTACTGTGCAGCATTATCTCCATGAAGGATTCTTGACTTGGAAAGGAAGAAGATGAATCACCCTTGTCACCCTACAACCATTCTTTTTCAATTGGTTACATAAACAAAATAAACATTAAAACATAATTTTCATTTCATATACAAAACTGTGATTCCCATTCTACCAACTGAAAAGAAACGAAAACAAAAAACACTGGAGATCAGCTGAAAACACCAGTCTGATTCTTAAATGACATGACTAGGCATTACTTTCATGTAAAAGATCCCATCTCTCGATGCCAATCTGGAAGGCAAACAGTTTTTCAACTAAGCCCACACAAATCTGATATACTCACTCACCTGATGCTGGAGTCTCTGGGGGTTTAGTAATGCTGAATGCAGCTATCAGCTCCCTCTGCAACCGATTGACTTCTGCAAGCAGTGGAACCAGGCGGAAAATATCCACGAGTACCCGACTGCATGTATCTGGGTGGATCAGAGTCACCACGGCAACTAGCAGGTCCAGGTAAAAAGAGTTGAGTTTCTGGATCTGCTTGACATCTTTCAGGACTGTTTGCTGGTCTGGATGACGACAGAAAAGTGAATGTGTATTGAATTAAACTGTGTTCAGAGCAGACTTTGTGGAAAAATGTGAGCACTGAAAGTTTCAGAGTATATAAACATGAAGCATGTGGCTGGCAAACATGCTCTTGTGCACACACACACACACACACACACACACACACACACACACCACACACGCGCGACGTCAATAAGTGCACCAAACTTACGACCACCGTTGCGTGCCAGACGGATTCCGCAGTCCACGGTGACTTCACCACCATGTCACCGATGGACAAATTCTCCACCTATGCGGAATGCGCAGCTCAACCCCCCAAACTAGAAGATCGGGCGAAAACACAAATTGGCAGGAGAAATGACATCAAACATAGACCAGACGTCTCCACAAAACCTAACCGTGACGTCAAAACTGCGCTATCGTCTACACGTTCCAGACCACAATCAAATGTTCTTCCCCGTGTCCTTATCATTCACGACTCAGTCCTCAATAAAGTGGATGGAAAAAGACTGGGCTCTTCATACGGTTTTCAGGTGGCCACGAGGAAGATCCATACCATCGAGGACTGTAAGACTGCAATTGAAAAATCAAAAGAAGAGCTGACACCTGAACCTGACTGTGTAGTTTTACATGTGGGGATCACAGATTTAAAAACAAAGGAGCCCACTGAATGTAGCACAACTCTTGACACCTGTGTGAAAACTATCAACACACAATTTCCAAAAGCCAGGGTAGTTTTAAGTCAGGTAGCTCCTGTGAGAAACAAACATCTAAACGCTAAAAGAGAGCTCCTTAATGCCCTAACAAAAGTGCGACTTCTTAAAGCAGCCAGTGTCGACTACGTCAACAATGACAATCTTCAAACTATCAGTCACACTCAAGTCAGCCAGGACGACGTCCATCCAACCACCAGAGGGGCGAGCGTTCTGGCCAGAAACTTAGGGAGGCAAATCCATCAGCTTTTCTGGGAAAAACCGAGGAGGAGATCAAACCGACAACAACATCAACAAAGACCCGGCTTTCAATCTCCGTTTTTCTTCTCTCCTTGGTCATTTTAGATTCAGCCCAGATTCAGTTTCTCTTCGTTCAGTTCTCAGCTATATTGTTTTACTTAATTATTTTCTTGTTAACATACTTCATTTTTATCCTATTTGTACCTTTTGATTTCAAGTTAAATGAAATCTAATTATCTAAACGTACCATATTGTTCTAAAGTTATTCAACCGTTCCTCATGAAGATGTGTGTAGTAAGTGATATCAACATTTTTCAGTGGAACGCACGTTCCATTGTTAAAAACATCTCATATTTGAGTAACTATCTGTCTTCTAAAAACGTCCATGTCATGCTCCTACAATCGCTGAATACCATCAAAACCAAATTACCTAAAATATCCGGTTTTTATTTTCCACCAATATGTGACTCTGTAAATGACGGTGGCCGTATACAAACAGCTATATACATTCGTGAAGGACTGAACTATTGTGAACGATCATCGCCAGTACCTAAATCTACCGCATTTATTTCATCATGTGCAATCATTATAAAATTTTCCTCATCGTTAGTTGTGAATATGGCCTCTGTATACTTACCAAGAGGCCCAGACTCTGTGAACACTGAATGGTTAAAACACTTTCAAGATCAGGACAAGTGGATAATTGGAGGTGATTTTAATGCACATGCCCCATTTTGGGAAAAGTATTGTACAAACATAACAAGCAACAGGTTGATTGAAAATATTGTAGATTCCAATTTATATTTACTTAACAACGGACACGTTACCCGGATCCCCGATATACCAACCCACAGACCCACAGCTATCGACCTCACTTTAATCTCACCATCCCTAGCCCCAAACGCCACGTGGCAAACAGAGGATGACTTGTTGGGATCAGATCACATCCCCATACGTCTTACCCTAAACCATACTACAGAAATAGACGCCATACCACAAGATAGTTTACCCAAGTTTAATTATAAAAACGCTGACTGGATCAGTTTTAAGGCAATCCTTGAAAAGACAAGAACAGATCTATCTGAAGCAATGAACATAAACGAAACATACGAAGTTTTCTGTAACTCACTCTTAAGGGCTGCTAACATTTCAATTCCAAAACTTACAGTGTCAAAAATAGGAAAACATCATGGAAATGTCTGGTGGAATGAGGACTGTCAAAAGGCAGTGAACGAAAAGAAAGAAAAATACAAAATTTATTTAGCAAACAGGTCACCTGAAAATCATACAGCGATGAAAAGTGCCAACATTAAGTGTAACAGAATCATAGAGCAAGCCAAAGAACAACACTGGACATCTTTTTGTAAATGTGAAATAAATAACCACAAAGACACGATAAAGATTTGGGAAAAACTAAAATTAATGAAAAACGGGATTAAGTTGCCATCAATTCCAGTAAAGCTAGAAAATAACCCTATTCCTAGCTCATTGGAAAAAGCAGAAGCTTTTGCAGACGTGTTTGCTGAGGCCTGTCGTGTAGAAGGACTCCCTGTCTCTAATAGAATTTATAGGGAACGAGATGAAAAGAAAGATGTATATAAGGATCCTGCCTCTGACAATACTCACTACATAAATGCATCACTCACACTTCAAGAATTAAAAGATGCCATTCAGTCCCTTCCAAGTAAAAAAACGTCAGTTGGACTAGATGCAATTTCCAATGAGATGCTGAAAAATTTACCAGACAATTTTATAATCTTGCTACATGACATATTTCAAAAATGCTGGAATAGTGGGAAAATGCCTAACAACTGGAAAGAAACAATAGTGGTTCCTGTATTAAAACCAGGTAAATGTAATACCGATTTGAAAAACTACAGGCCAATTGCATTAACATCAGATGTATGTAAACTAATGGAGAAAATAATCTTAAAGAGACTGATGCACTATTGTGAAAAGAATAAAATAATACCAGTAAATCAGGCAGGATTTCGAAAAGGCAGGTCACCAGTGGAAATCCTAACAAAGCTAACTACTAATATAAAACAACAATTTGCAAGACGTCAATGTGTTTTAGCTACATTTTTTGATATAACGAAAGCATACGATCAAGTGTGGCACTCCCGATTGTTATTCAAATTTAAAAGTATTGGGCTGACAGGTCACATTTTTGGCTATGTTAAGTGTTTCTTAGAAAACAGAGTATTTCAAACGAGGATTGAAAATGTATTCCTCGAAACGAATTCTTCAAATGGGTATCCCTCAGGGATCCGTTATAGCTCCCCTTCTTTTCATGATATTAATGCATGACTTACCCAGTAAAGTATCTAAGCATGTAGTTTTAGCTCAATATGCTGACGATTTATGCATGTGGATGCAGGTAAATATGAAAAAGAAAACTCCTTTGCGCTGTATCAATTATACACGCAAATGCTACCAATTAGAACTTGATAAAATAGCGCGATACATGGTAGAAAATGGGTTACATCTATCCCTGGAAAAAACAAAAATAGTTTTATTTAATAATGGAGCTAACCCAGTAAATATTCCCACTTTCAAACTGGGAGATACTCTTCTTCAGTTTAACGAGTCGATTAAATTCTTAGGAGTTTTCCTTACAGCAAAATTATCTTGGAATCAGCATATTGAATACTTATTAACCAAAGCTCAAAAAAGTTTAAATTTATTAAAAATAGTTCGCAAACAGACATGGGGTCAAGATTCATCAACACTTGTTCATCTTTGTAAATCGCTTGTTAGATCTAAATTAACCTATGCTCAAGAAATCTTCTTCAGTGCACCGAAACACTTACTAAAAAAAACTGCAGAGCATAGATTGTAAAGGTTTCAAACTTGCACTGGGTCTTCCAATGCATGCTTCCTGTCTTCGGACATATAATGAAATCAAACTGTTGCCACTTGATGAGCAAAGGAAAGTCGCTTCTACTAAATTTTTGTTAAGAAACACCACCGTAGAAAACATCTCAGAAACAGAAATTAAACTGAGATCAGATACTGACTTTCCAAAACGAGCTAAATCAATATCTTCACAGGTCACACTTGCAACATACACATCTGACGTCATGAAAGGCTCAGGAATTGATCTAGACGTAGATCCTGTATCTATACGACCTTCCTTTTCGCCAGTACCCAGTTGGGAACTCCAAAGAGCACGATTTGACGTACACCACACTAATTTAAAAAAAGGAGACAATATAAACTTACTGGCAAGTCAGGTTAAATGTCATATAGACGACGTATATTCTGATCATTTGAAAATTTACACTGATGGGTCAGTAATTGAAAGAAAAGCAGGCTCAGCATTTTTAATACCTGCTCTCAAAATTGAAAAATCTTTCTACATAGGACTTGATAAATCTATCTTTACAGCTGAACTCTTTGCAATATTAATGGCTTTAAACTTTCTGATAAGTCTTCCTAGGACAATTTTTCAGATACTTCTTTGCGTTGATTCAAAATCAGTACTTCAGGCTCTTGAATTATCAAAATTACAAACAAGATCAGAAATGATTCTGGAAATAAGTCACTTGATTCATAATTTATCTTTAAGAGGCACTGATATTACTTTCTGCTGGATACCTTCTCATAGTTCTTTTAGTTATAATAATAAAGTTGACAGGGCTGCCAAACGGGGAGCTAATAACTCACTAGATTCAAACAATATCCAGCTTTCTCTCTCGTTGCACGAGAATTACACTTTAGTGGACAACTACGTCTGGAAGCAGTTCCAATTAAAACAGAAAAAGTATGATAAATGTCACATGAACTTTGAAGTTAGCAAAATACTTAAGCAGCTTCATGCCAGCAGAACTATACAGTCCCTTATGTACAGATGGAAACTTGATGCATTCAAAACAAAATATACCAATAACATAGTGTGTCTGTGTGGAAAGAAGATAACACATAGTCATATTCTTTCTTGCGTTAGGGTAAAACGACATATTCCAACACTATCTGTGAGTACAGTTTCTGACATATTTGCCTCATCATCATTACTGTATGAATTTTTTGTTAGCCTGTCAAAAAGTCCTATAGCGAATTACCTTTAAAATGTTATTTGACTTGTTCATTGTTGTGGTTAGTCAATTATTAGTTTTACTTTTTATTCATTTCTTCCGGATATTTACTAATTTTGTTTGTTAGTTTGTTTGTTTAAATCGATAATTATGGTAACATTATTTGTTAGTTTTACCTTCCCTTCTTCAAAACAGTTATTTTCTGGATCATCTTTTCTCAAATTCAAAATTAACAATTTTCAAATATCCTCTTCACTCCTCCTCTATCACTCCCCTCCCCCCCCCCCCCCCCCCACCCTTTTTTTTTTTTTTTTTTTTTTTTTTTTGTCTAAAATCACTTTAGTGAATAGACATTAAATCAAAGACCACCACCACCACCACACACACACACACACACACACAAAACTGCATGCAAAGAGTACATATGCATACAACTTACAAAAGATTTCTACTCTCATTAATAGAGAATTCTATTATTATCACAATTGTTGCTGTCATCACTGTTATTATTTTTTTTGTGCATGTGAAATCTTAAGGCTTTGTTGGACTCTCAATCTTGTCATGTGATATTACATATTTTGAATGTGCCTTCAAAAACATAGGCTGTCTTGCGGCCATACAACTGGGCACTCTGGACTACTGTTCTGCCCACAACCATCTTTGTTGACAGCCTGATGCCATGGTCATGCTGCAATCATTTGGTCAGCTTTCAAAAAGCAGAATTCACCTTGGAGATGTGCAACACCACCTGAGCATGAAGAGATACATTGCTGTTCACTGTAGTCTGTACTATCCAAGTAGCAGACTGTCCATATTCTTGATCTGCTCTAATACACACACACACACATACACATACACACTTTGTCTATATTCTTGATCTGTTCTCACACACACACACACACACACACACACACACACACACACACACACACACACACTCTTTGTCTATATTCTTGATCTGTTCTCACAGACACGCACGCACGCATGCGCACACGCGCGCACACACGCGTGCATGCGCATGCACACACACATGCAAGCACAAACACAGGCATGTGCTTATGCATACATGCATCCACGCGCGCACACACACACACACAGATGCACGCACCCGCACACACAAAAACACATGCACAAACCATGACTGGGTGCAGTAAGCTGAATACAACACATGATGGCTACTTCCAGGTGAGACAGCCCCAGAGCATTGAACTGCTGAGCAAACATGTGAAAGGTCTCTGTGTGCGCCACTCCGATGATCTTCTCCATGTGGCGACGCACATAAAACACATCCTCAGTCACCATCAGATATGATTCCCCATCCACAAAAAATTCACTCGAGGTCAGCTGAAAACACAAGACTGAGTCTGAGTATTGTGATGAAGATAAAGTGTGTAAAAAATCTCCCTGCACTAAAAGAATCATCTCTAACTAAATCCTGCTCTAAGAGTTGTAAAATAAGTAAATAGATACCAGACCGAGAGAATGAAAAAAAAATTAATAAAATAAGTTTAGAAAAACATAGCATAACAAAATACAAAACATTAAATACAGTAAAAATTTTTGATGTACCAAAGAATACCTTAAACGCAGTACAAAAGTACAAATACTACAATACTTCATTAGTTCATATTCTGTTCCATCTCAGTTCTGGTTTTGTCGTAACTACATGAGACCATTCTTCAGAGAACACTGCAGGGATAGAAAAGACAAGAGCGGGCAGAGCTAGAAATGGGTCGACACAACCAGTCAACATGGTTAAGTCATCAATGCAATGAACTTCTCACTGGGAGATCATGGATTTGAATCCCCACCAATCAAAAAAAATATATATATACTGTGGGAGTTTTCAGCCTTCACTGGTTCCTATCTAGAGCTGACTGTGCCATAGGCTCAATAGGAAGACTGGAACTATGAGCTAAGCCCACTTTACAAACATGACATTGATTTTATGACCAATACTGCAAAAGTTTATATCTCTTGGGCATGGCTGATGCCAAGATGTATTTATGAAAGTAAGCATGTTCTACAGCCCTGTCAAGCAGACATAATCCGAAATGGAATTCCGTAGTATCATCACTGTCATACACATTCTCATCACCATAGTTTTAAGAAAAATTGTCATCAACTCTGTGGCTCTTTATACCATGCTCTAACTGTGATTTCAGTTCAGGGATGGGTTTGGAGGTATGACCTGTTCTCATTGTGATCTCAGTTCCTGGACAGGTTTGGAAGTATGTTGTAAGGCTGAAATGAGCGATAATGGGTAGTGACACAATAGTACTGCAGAAGATGGGCCAGCAAAACAAACAAACAAAGAACTGGCCAACAATATTGCTGAAAGGAGCAGGAAGAACTTCGCTGCAATTTGCTGCAAACTAGGAATAGTTAAGAGGGTGTATTGTTCAACAATGCAGCACATCTAAAGCCCTGACAAATTAAGAGATCACTAAGCAGTGAACACAGAGCACTTATACATCATGAAATGTACTTGTGCTTTACAAAGTGTATCAGCACTTACCATCCATATATCATAGTAGGCTCTCTTCAGCAAGATCTTCTGATCAGCCAAGTCCAGTTTAGCAAAACCAGGGGCCACCTGACAAAATTCTGGAACACAGCATTCATGTTTATTTTCCACCATTCCATTTTGTGTGTGTGTGTGTGTGTGTGTGTGTGTGTGTGTGTGTGTGTGTGTGTGTGTGTGTTTTGTGCGCGCGTGTGTGTGTGTGTGTGTGTGTGTGTGTGTGTGTGTGTGTGTGTGTGTGTGTGTGTGTGTGGTGTGTGTGTGTGTGTGTGAGTGTATGTTTCTTTTTTGTTGTTGTTGTTGTTAACTGATCTATTCACACGTTGCACTACTGTATGTTGTCTAAACACACTTGGGAAAACCAGTTCTCTCCCTTCGTTTTCCCACAGACAGTCCATTGTACAGAGTAGAGGGAAATAATCTCTGGAAAAAAACATTTACAAAATATGATGCAAGAAGTCTGAATATGGAACTGTCAAAATTGATTATTCTTATGCAGAGGTAGTATGTATGAAAACATTGATCTTCTTACATCAAGATTTCAGCTTACTGGACCATGTGGAAAACATTCCCAATTACAAATCCAGCATTACTATCCATTGTCACACTTTCAATATGTCTATGACAATGTAGAAAGCAGGAACAAGTATATGGACATACAGCTTATTATTACCCCAGAAGGCCACAAACTCTACTTCAGTGGCAGTGAAGACAAACATGAACATGGAGTTGGATTCCTCATTCACAAAGACACTGTGAATGCCATCATGGGATGCCGACCAGTCTCTAGCAGACTCATTACTATTCGGCTTAAGGCTTCACCTTTTAACATCACCGTCATCCAAGCTTATGCCCCAACAACTGACTATGATGACGAGGCTGTCGAAGATTTCTATGATCAACTGCAGGAAATCGTAGATCAGACGCCAAAGAAAGACATCATTATAGTGCAGGGCGACTGGAATGCGAAGATTGGAGAGGATGAACACAATAACTGGAAAGGGATATGTGGCCAATACTGCAACCCTGAGACCAACGAAAGAGGTTTAAGGCTCCTAGAATTCGCCAGTTACAACGACCTGAGGGTGGTGAACACGTTCGGTCCACACAAACCATCTAGACGCTGGACATGGCACAGCCCAGGAGAAAAATACCACAGTCAGATCGACTACATCATGGTTCAAAGACGCTTCCAGTCAAGTGTTAACATCGCAAAGACCAGGAGCTTTCCAGGAGCCGACATTGGAAGCGATCATGAGCTTGTAATGATGACCTTCAAACTCCGCCTCCAGAGGATGAAGAAACAGGGCAACATAAGAATTAAGTTCAATCTTGAGAAGCTCAAAGACCCCAACATAGTTGAAAACTTCCAAGCAACGATAGGAGGGAAGTTTGCTCCTCTCCTCATCCTTGACAATATGGACACCGAAGTAGACACTCTGATCAACAACTTCAACACTGCCGTGACCGAAGCAGCCAACGACATCCTTGAAAAACACCGACCAACAAAGATGCCCTGGGTCACGGAAGAAGTACTAAAGCTGAGCGACAAACGCAGAGAACTAAAGCAAAAGAAGAGTACGGATGAAGGTGCTAAACTATACAGAAAAGCCAACCAGCAAGTTAAAGAAGGCATGAGGAAAGCAAAGGAAACATGGATTGAAGAACAATGCCAAGATATCGAAGCAAACCTGCAGAAAAATAACAGCAAAAAAGCCTACCAGCTTGTGAAAGAACTAGCAAGCTCAAAACAAGGCAGAACCACTACCATACAGAACAAAGCAGGGAAATGTCTCACAGAAGATCAAGAGATTCTGCAGAGGTGGACAGAGTACTGCTCCGAATTATACACACACACAACAACAGGAGATCCCAAGGTGCTAGACGTTCCTCCACCAACCAACAACGACAGCTACCCCATCATGCGAGAAGAAGTTGAAGCTGCAGTAAAATCATTGAAGAAAGGCAAGTCGGCAGGAATGGACAACATTCCCTCAGAACTGGTCCAGGCAGGAGGAGAGGCCATGATAGATATGTTACTCATCATCTGCAATAAGATCTGGCGGACAGGTGAGTGGCCAACACCTTGGACCCAGTCCCTGATCATCACTCTCCCGAAGAAAGGCAACCTACAACTATGCCAAAACTACCGTACCATCAGCCTGATCAGCCATCCAAGTAAGGTCATGCTAAAAATCCTTCTGAGTAGACTGAAGCCACAAGCTGAGGAGATAATAAAAGAAGAGCAGGCAGGTTTCAGACCAGGAAGAAGTACCACAGAGCAAATTTTCAACCTCAGATTGCTCTGTGAGAAATACCTGCAACACCAGCAAGGCCTTTACCACGTCTTCGTGGACTTCAAGAAGGCATTCGACAGAGTTTGGCACGCAGCCTTGTGGGCAACCATGAGGCTGTACAACATCAATGCCAACCTGATCAGAACCATAGAATGCCTCTACGAAAAGGCGACCAGTGCAGTCTACCATGACAACAACATAGGCGAATGGTTCCGAACCACAGTTGGAGTACGCCAAGGATGCCTGCTCTCCCCCACTCTCTTCAACATCTTCTTAGAGAGAATAATGGCTGACGCACTTGAAGACCACGAGGGAACAGTCAGCATCGGAGGTAGAACAATCACAAACTTGCGTTTTGCCGACGACATTGACGGACTAGCTGGGCAAGAGCAAGAGCTAGTCAGCTTGATAAAACATCTTGATGAGGCCTCCACATCATATGGCATGCAGATCAGTGCAGAGAAAACCCAGTTGATGACAAATAATACCAATGGCATCAGCACTGACATTACCATAGACAACAAGGAACTTGAGACCGTCCATAGATTTAAATATCTGGGAGCTATAGTATCAGATGAAGGATCAAAGCCCGAGGTACTTTCCAGGATTGCACAGACCACAGCTGCAATGACCAAGCTAAAAGTCATCTGGAACGACAAGAATATCGCAATCGGCTCCAAGATCAGACTGATGCGTTCCCTGGTCATGTCAATATTTTTGTATGCATGCGAAACATGGACCATAACAGCAGACATTGAAAGAAGGATACAGGCAACGGAGTTGAGATGCTTCCGCAAACTCCTTGGTATCTCGTACATAGATCATATAACCAATAAAGAAGTGAAAACCCGAATCGAAAACGCCATCGGGCCGTATGAAGACCTCCTGACCTCAGTGAAAAGACGCAAACTGAGGTGGTACGGCACGTCACACGATCATCTGGACTGGCCAAGACCGTCTTGCAGGGAACAGTTCAGGGAGGGAGACGAAGAGGCAGACAGAGAAAAAGATGGGAAGACAATATCAGAGAGTGGACTGGCCTTGAATGGAATATCATTCTGCGGAAAGCTGAGGACCGTGAGGAGTGGAGGAAGTTGGTTGCAAAATCTTCAATGGTGCCCCAACGGTCAACCAGACTACGGGACTGATGATGATGATATGACCACAAGAACATACAAAACTACATCACAGATTACATCATGACATGATGGCACTCCGCAGATATATATGCAGACCAAATGAACCAGAAAAAGAGGCACAGCAGGGCAAAAATCTCTGCAAGTCCTTGTGTCAGTTATGCAACATGAAATATAAACATCCTTCCTCATTCATATCTCTCAAAGCCTGCTTCTTACATACCAGCACCCCTCCCTCTCACACACACACACACACAACACACACACACACACACACACACACACACACACACACACACCCACACACACACAACATTGCCCTCTGGTGTGCAGTCAGTATCTGAACTGTCCATCACAATTTTCTGTTTACTGGGATTGCTGTGATTCTCATTTTCCTTCGCCTGTTCAACATCTGATCCTTTAATCCTACCACTTTAACAAAGGCAAAATATTGCCATCATAGTTTACTTTACTAACTTAAGTTCATTAACATTTGAGCAACTAATAACATGAATCAAAACACAGAAGGCTGGTTGGGAAATACCTTTGATGTACAAAACCAAACACAACAACAGAATCTGCACTGACTGGTTGTCTTAAGAGGTCAATGGTGGTGTTTTTTGCTTATAACACTGTGCAACAGGGAAATCCGAAATGCCACTCCAAAAAATTCACAATTGTCCAAATTCCCAAACATGACTGTTCACATGAAACCAATGAGAACTGAACAGTGCCCATCAAGAATGTTCAGCATTAACAGCTCTAGTTTTGTTTGGCTGGTTGGGGGTTTCTTTCTTTCTTTCTTTCTTTCTTTGTACTGCACAGAACTGAACTGTGCTGTTATGTGCTCTGGTGATGCGCAGCTGTACTAAGTGCATCATGCCTGTAAGTTGGTTAGGGCGCCATGCTGATAATGCAGGGGTCAATGGTGCATCATGCCTGTTATTGTGTTAACTCAGCCAGTTACGCAGGGGTCAATGGTACATCATGCCTGTTACTGTGTTAGTTCTGCTGGTTAGAGCATCATGCTGGTAATGCAGGGGTCAATGATGCATCATGCCTGTTACTGTGTTAACTCAGCCAGTTAGGGCACCATGCTGATAACGCAGGGGTCATTGGTACATCATGCCTGTTACTGTGTTAGCTCTGCTGGTTAGGGCGCCATACTGATAACGCAGGGGTCATTGGTACATCATGCCTGTTACTGTGTTAGTTCAGCTGGTTAGAGCATCATGCTGATAATGCAGGGGTCAACAGTACATCATGCCTGTTACTGTGTTAGCTCTGCTGGTTAGGGCGCCATGCTGATAACGCAGGGGTCATTGGTACATCATGCCTGTTACTGTGTTAGTTCTGCTGGTTAGAGCATCATGCTGGTAATGCAGGGTCAATGGTACATCATGCCTGTTATTGAGTTAGTTCAGCTGGTTAGAGCATCATGCTGATAATGCAGGGGTCAATGGTACATCATGCCTGTTACTGTGTTAGTTCTGCTGGTTAGAGCATCATGCTGATAATGCAGGGGTCAATGGTGCATCATGCCTGTTACTGTGTTAGTTCTGTTGGTTAGAGCATCATGCTGGTAATGCAGGGGTCAATGGTACATCATGCCTGTTACTGTGTTAGTTCTGTTGGTTAGAGCATCATGCTGGTAATGCAGGGGTCAATGGTACATCATGCCTGTTACTGTGTTAGTTCATGTTGGTTAGAGCATCATGCTGGTAATGCAGGGTCAATGGTGCATCATGCCTGTTACTGTGTTAGTTCAGCTGGTTAGAGCATCATGCTGGTAATGCAGGGGTCAATGGTGCATCATGCCTGTTACTGTGTTAGCTCTGTTGGTTAGAGCATCATGCTGGTAATGCAGGGGTCAATGGTACATCATGCCTGTTACTGTGTTAGTTCTGTTGGTTAGAGCATCATGCTGGTAATGCAGGGGTCAATGGTGCATCATGCCTGTTCCTGTGTTAGTTCTGTTGGTTAGAGCATCATGCTGGTAATGCAGGGGTCAACAGTATATCATGCCTGTTACTGTGTTAGTTCTGCTGGTTAGAGCATCATGCTGGTAATGCAGGGGTCAACAGTATATCATGCCTGTTACTGTGTTAGTTCTGCTGGTTAGAGCATCATGCTGGTAATGCAGGGGTCAATGGTACATCATGCCTGTTACTGTGTTAGTTCTGCTGGTTAGAGCATCATGCTGGTAATGCAGGGGTCAATGGTGCATCATGCCTGTTACTGTGTTAGTTCTGCTGGTTAGAGCATCATGCTGGTAATGCAGGGGTCAATGGTGCATCATGCCTGTTACTGTGTTAGTTCTGTTGGTTAGAGCATCATGCTGGTAATGCAGGGTCAATGGTGCATCATGCCTGTTATTGTGTTAACTCAGCCAGTTAGGGCACCATGCTGATAACGCAGGGGTCATTGGTACATCATGCCTGTTACTGTGTTAGTTCTGCTGGTTAGAGCATCATGCTGGTAATGCAGGGGTCAACAGTATATCATGCCTGTTACTGTGTTAGTTCAGCTGGTTAGAGCATCATGCTGGTAATGCAGGGGTCAACAGTACATCATGCCTGTTACTGTGTTAGTTCAGCTGGTTAGAGCATCATGCTGATAATGCAGGGGTCAATGGTACATCATGCCTGTTACTGTGTTAGCTCTGTTGGTTAGAGCATCATGCTGATAACGCAGGGGTCAATGGTACATCATGCCTGTTACTGTGTTAGCTCTGTTGGTTAGAGCATCATGCTGATAATGCAGGGGTCAATGGTGCATCATGCCTGTTAGTTGGTTAGGGCGCCATGCTGATAATGCAGGGGTCAACAGTACATCATGCCTGTTACTGTGTTAGCTCAGCTGGTTAGGGCGCCATGCTGAAATTGCAGGGTCAATGGTGCATCATGGCTGTTAGCTGGTTAGGGCGCCATGCTGATAATGCAGGGGTCAACAGTACATCATGCCTGTTACTGTGTTAGTTCAGCTGGTTAGGAGCGCCATGCTGAAATTGCAGGGGTCAATGGTTTATCATGCCTGTTACTGTGTTAGCTCTGCTGGTTAGAGCATCATGCTGATAAAGCAGGGGTCAATGGTGCATCATGCCTGTTACTGTTAGCTCAGCTGGTTAGGGCGCCATGTTGATAAAGCAGGGGTCAATCTCAATGGTGCATCATGCCTGTTAGTACAGCTGGTTAGGGCGCCATGCTGATAAAGCGGGGGTCAATCTCAATGGTGCGTCATGCCCGTTAGTTCAGCTGATTAGGGCGCCATGCTGATAATGCAGGAGTCAATGATTCAGCACTTGGGTGGGCCAATTTATTTTTCTGGCAAGCAGGGTGATTCTTTTGACAGAGCTGTGTGGACTCAAGACTTGTCTTGAATTTAATCCCACCCTGCAAAACAGAAGTTGGTTTATTCCTGTGCATTTTAATGCTCCAGACATTCTGGTGGTATTTTATGGTGTCAATATTCATAGATCCCATCCCCTTCCCCAACCTTGAGACAGGTTGATAAGTTTAATTTATCTGGGAATGATCATCTCACCGGATGGCATTTGCACATCAGAAATAGCCAGCAGAATCGGCCAAGCCAAAAGAGCATTCAAGAAGATGAAAAGCATTCTTACCAACAAATGCCTATCAATTAACATCAGGACGACTGTTCTTGAATGTTATACAAAACCGATAATGTTATACAGTTGTGAGGCATGGACAATCAACACCCAAAGCCAGAACAAGATTTGAGGCAGCCGAGATGTGGTTTCTAAGAAGAATGTTGAGAGTTCCATGGACAGCAAAGAAAACAAACGAGACAGTCTTGATGGAGGCAGACACAAGAAGATCATTCATAACGAAGATTAGGAAAAGACAGGAAACATTTATAGGCCATTTTATGAGGAAAAGGGAATTAGAGCACCTGGTCACAACGGGAAAGCTGGAGGGAAAGAGAACATCAGATAGACCCAGGGAAAAAATACTGGACGGACTAGCAGAGTGGCTGAGGACAGAGAGGGTGGAAGATGTGCTTGCGGCAACTAGGGATAGATGCATATGGAGGGCCATGATCGCCAACGCCATATGGCAGGGCACATGATGATGATGATGATGATCCCCTTTCCATTTCAAGTTCTTGTAAGTGCACAGTTGTGCACAGGGTTAAGGAGTTTGCCAGATAACTGCTGGCAAATTTGGGCTGAGTGCATATGGAATTGTCTAAGTGCAAAGAATCCCTCTCACACAAACTTTAAACTCCTCTAAAAGAGAAGGCTAGGAAGCCGACTTTAAATAAAATATCAACCGGGCCAGCAAGAGTAACAGTCAGAAACAGGTCTACCTCAAGGTACAGATCTAGTTCAAGGTGTGTGAAAAGTGTGTAAGTATCCTGTTTCCACACACATCACTGATCTTTGGATTCCCAAATCATAAAGTTTTACAATAATATCAGGGCTATAACTGTCTGAAAACATCAAATACTTCAACATGAAGAAAAAAGGAAAGGAAATGACGTACATAAATCAATGCGCACACAATCTAAAGAGATGCCCTTGGCATTGACTATTCCATCTGATTTATCATAAATGGGATTTAAAAAACATACCTAAATACATATTTTAAACATCTAAGGTCACTAAAACATGTACAAAAGCAGGCATAAATTATCTAAAATTGCTGCTGCATATCACATTTACCTAGAGCCAAAAATGCACTTAGTACATGTACCCAATTATCAATCCTAAGAGAAAGTACATAAGACTTTATCGAACACATACAGATGAATGGACCAGCAAGGCAGAAAAATATAGGAAAAAATCACAGAAAGCAAAGGAACAAGGCAAGAACAAAGAGAGTGACTGAAAAGATAAATTTCCAGCACAAAATTTAATATTTATACTGAAAGAGCCCCCGGCATCCCCAAAGGGGAGTTTCACAATAACAAGTTAGAAGACAATGTTTCTATTAAAATGACTTATTTTGACAAAATACTTTTATCAAGTACACTGAGAATTGGACAATTCTAGCAACTCACATTTTCAGCACTCATTCTTTTTCATGTGAAAGGAAGTAATGACAAGTCATGTTTTAATCTTCTGTTACATCTGAGTATGATTTCATTTGGACTGGCCTAACACAGTGCTGCCACATAACTGCATGGCTCACGCAATTCATTTCAAACTATACGCAAATAAAGAAAATATCATCATTACATCAACTTACTCCTAACGTTTAAAGCCCAGCCAACAAAACCATATCAGGGCTGTCACCATTTCAATACATACCTAAAAAAACAACAAAAAAACACATGGAAAAAAAATTTAAAAGGGGCATCACCATTTCAAGACATACACAACGCCTGAATGACCCTAGGAAAAAAAACATGGAAAAAAATTAAGTACAATATCAATGCATCTGCATACATAATCTTAGGATGTGACCCTGGCATTGACCATTCCACACAATTTATCACAAGGGAAATTAGAAAAAAACAAACCTGAATATAAATGTAAACGTAACCAAGGACACTGAAACATATAAAAACTGGCCTAGTTAATCTAAAATTGCTTCTGCACATCACATTTCTTTAAAGCCAAAAATTCAGTTAATACATATATCCAATTATCAACCCTAACAGAAAGTAAGACAGGCTTTACAGAACACATACAGGTTGAATGGACCAGCAATGCAGAAATTATAGGAAGAGATGACAGAAAACAGAGGAAAAGGCAGAAACAAAAAGAGCATCAGAACAGAGGAAACTTCTAACACAGAATTTATACTGAAAGAGCCCCCAGCATCCCCATGGGTGGGGTGGGGAGGGGGGGGGGTGCACCACATCAACTCATACAAATGAATGATGTATGGTGATATAGGATATAGTCTCAGTTTAACTTATCAATTTACTGCCTATTAAACAATGGGCATGTGGAGCAACACCAAAGATCCCCACTTCTATCTGTTCTGGGCCTGTAACCTTTGTCTGTACCAGAGAAAAGCATCAATTTTAAAACCAAGAAGAAAAGATACTTACTGATGATTTTCTGGTTAACAATGGGCATACTATCAATCAGCATGGGGTACATGTCCATGTGTGTGGGTACTGTGGGAGGAACATCAACCATTTTATCCTTCAGCTGCAAATAAAACAAAAAACAAACAAAAAAATCAACAGACAAACTACAGAACAGCTTGAAATGTATCTCTACACAGCTTTAAAAACCTGAAATGTTACGATACAAAAAAAAGGAGATTTAGTTGTTTTCATGTTCATTCCCGCTTGAAGGGCCATGACCTTGGTTTACAAATGAACTATCTGAATCTGGCATGAATTTATGATAAAAAGATCTCAATTTTAATCTCCCTTTAACACACAAAAATTGCCTTGACTCTATTACCTTTACTCCATGATTTATAATCCATTATTTTAACCCTTTGACTCCCAAACCCTGTCCATCAGTATCCTGTATTGCCAACCATGCTAGCACAGCAAAAATTTTACCTTTTGATTCCCTCACCTTATCCATCAGCTTCCTGCAGGAAGCTGGTGGAAAGGGTGAGAGAATCAAAGGGTTAAGTTTTTGCAGTTGGTGGAAAGAGTGCGGGAGTCAAAGGGTTAAGATGGTGGGAAATCAACAACAGCTGACCTTGATTTTTAGGAACTTGTCTCTCAGCATGCGGCGCACACCCAGCTCAAAGATGGCATAGGTGTTATTGTCAAGGATCATCACCGCTTCCTTCATCTGGGGATCAGGCAGCAAGGCAGGGTTGAAGGTCATCTTGAAGCTGTCACTGTTCAGCACAGGACTGTTGGTGTCACTTGTGACACTCAACTCATGCTGGTCCCGAACCTGTTCATGGCACAGGTAGTTGAAGTCAAGGCTGCAGGAATTTGACTCTGCCGCAGACTGGATGATGCCAAGGTTGTCCATGGGGGGGAACGACTGTGCCTGGACGGATGAAGATGGTAAGGGGTTTGTGTGCAGGTTGCTGCTTCCCTGGACTTGATGGGTGTGACACTGGAGCTGTTCAGAGGTCAGGGTGTGGGAAGGGGGATAGCTGTTGGGTAATGGATGTTTGATATGCATCTGTATATTATCACCCCTGTTCATGATATGGGCCTGTCCACAATTCGATGATATTTCTGCGTCTGAAAAAAATGTGGGTGTAGTAAAGAACTTGTCTGTGAAGGTGGCACTGTCATCAGTATGTGAAAAGGATGGAGACACAGTGAATGTCACAGAGTCTGTACCACTAAAATGTTCTGACCAACCGATCAATCTAGTGTGAGCTTGACTAGAAGACAGTGTTTCACTGTGAGACACAGAAGCGGGCAGACAGGTGGGCAGAGGCTGAGGCAAAAACTTGGGCTGTCCAGAGGTGTGGAGAGTAGGCCACTATACTTGGACAGCGTCTCTGAGTCAGAGCTGTGGTGCAAAGCAGGCATCTGAGAAGTCCCACCCTTCTCAGTGAAGCAGTCTCCAGTTCCTGAGGTAGATACAGTCTGAGATCCAGAAAACATATCCATGCTAGCAGAATTGGGTGTGGCATGAAACTGGGAAGCAGTGAACCCCTTTTCTGCCGGAACTACTGCAGATTCTTTACTGCTATTCATGCCAGAAGATACCGAGACAGAATCACAGTGTGAGGTAGGATAACCAGGCTGTGAAGGCAAAGTGTTTGGACAATGGGATATCACTGTGGAAGTTAAGGCAGGCGTTATGGCTGCTGAGCTGCTTAGGGAGAGTGAGGTGTGAAGGTTTGGCTTGGCATCTAAAGCAGCTTTCATTTCCAACAAAGGAGCGGCCATGGTGGCAACTGCAGATGTGAATGAGGAACTGCTGCTGGGAACTATGGAATGAACAAGGTCCAGGCCAGAGTCACAGGATTCTGTTGGGTAAGACCTGCAGCAAAACAATCTCATTCAAAACTGCCTTCTTACTCAAAACGGCCTTCTTACTAATAATAATGCTAAAAAAATATCATCAACATTATTGTTGGGGTAATACTCTTGACAATTAATTATGAACTTGTACTATTTTTGCACTCACATGCACCAGAACGATGGACAGCAAAACTGGACAACTTTATTATTGCAGACTAAAAGTGAACTTGGACATCAAAATTTGGATTCTACACCAAAGCTCTACTGAACCAGCCACATTTGCATGAAAAGTACACCATTACATGATTTGTCTAAGAGACAAACTTTCCTATTCGTACTTTAACAATAATTAAGGCCATATCTCTGATACAGTGATAGCCTGGAGGCCTTGGATAAAATGACTTAATTTTCTTGTTATTGCTTTGGTTCTTGCTGCTGCTGCCTTTTTATTTGTTTGTTTTTGTTTGTTTGTTTGATATTTTTGTTTGTTTGTTTTTGTTTGTTTGATATCTTTTCATAAGGATAACAGGATATGAAAGTTAACTCACTGATATGGGGATATGGAGATATCTTCACTGAATAGCAAATACTGGGGTAAAAGCTTGGTGCTCAACTATTTCCACATGTTACATATTACTGGTATCTTTCTTAAAAACACAATATGACTAATGCATATTTCACTATTTCAATAATACCTTTAAATAATGAAACTGCAGAAAAATACTCAAAAAGCTCGTCAAACTACATAACATCTATAAATCTGTAATGTGTCACTAAAAGTTGTATTATTGATGGCTGACTTAAGAACATATTTACAGGAATACACTGTAATTTCAAAGCCTATACAAAAGTATGCAATTATTCTTAATGCAAAATTTCTCAAATTTTTACTAGCAGCAATACACTTAAACTTTCTTCAAGCTCATGCAACTCTCATCATATACATGACAGAACACAAAAAGAAGAATAACGGAATGATTACAACATACATAAACTCAGTGAGATATGCAGTTTGTAACAATAAACTATAAACTGATTAACTTTTTGAAGATGTGCCTATGTTACTGCATAAGTGCTCAGAAACCCTTGCTGACACACCAATGCACAAATATCTGTGATTTTCATCAAATTTTACTGAAAACATACAACAGTTTGAAGGGAAATACCAATGATATTTTTCAAAAGCAAAAGTCACCACTGTAAACCTTCCTGTGCAGAACGTAATTCTGTTGAGCTGTGTTTCTTCAATTTGTAATTTTCAAAGCTAAAGAGATAGAAAGTGGTGCCCACAGATAAAGAATGTGTTCCATGCATGAAGGCTCTCTACTTGCTTTGCTCTGAGATTTTTTTTTCTTTTTTTCCTTTTTAACCTATTTTTAATGACATTTTTGAAACATTGCATGAACACCACAAAATCACAATGAAAAAGATTATGTGCTAATAATATGAAATCATGAAGAAAACAAAAAAAAAAAAAAAACATATGAGCAATATAGAACATATGACATATCACATAATAACATAGTAACATAAACAATGATAAAATTGTGATACTTATTCATGTATCTGTATATCAAAAAGGCTACAACGAATTATTACATATAATTACAAAATAATTAATTAACCTCTACCATCAAGCACATGTATCAATCCATGTTAAAATTGGACAAGCTTTGGTTTAACTTGGCATTAAAATGTTCAGTTTTGAATTTCATGTCTAATCACTTCTGGAAACCGGGTAAATTCTGATAGCACTTGTCTTTTTGACATCAAAATATATATGATTTTGCAAGCAAATTTTATAAAATAAAATATTTTATCTGTTTTTAATATTTGGCATCTGTTTTTAATATTTGGCACAGAAAAAATAACAGCCCTCCTAAATGAAATTTACGACACTGGAAAAATCCCCAAAGATATGTCAAAATCAATTTTCATTGAACTTCTAAAGAGAACAGGGGCTATAGAATGCGAACTCCATCGCACAATCAGTTTGATGAGTCATGTAACAAAAATCCTGTTAAGAATAATCATGATGAGGACAAGGAATAGAATCAAAAGAGAAATAGCTGAAGAACAGTGTGGATTTGTGGAAGGGAAAGGAACTATTAATGCCATATACATCCTAAGAACTATCACAGAGAGGTCAATCCAGATGAATAAGGATTTGTATTTATGCTTTGTTGACTACACCAAGGCTTTCGATCGGGTAAGACATGATGAATTGATCAACCAACTGGAGAGACTCAATGTTGATGGAAAAGATCTACGAATAATCACAAATATGTACTGGGAACAAACAGCTGCAATGAAAATAGAAAACAATGTAAGCTCTTTCCAAAACATCAAAAGAGGAGTCAGACAGGGTTGTGTTTTGTCACCAGATCTGTTTTCACTTTACAGCGAAAACATCATGAGAAACCTAGAAGAAGACCCTGGATTAAAGATTGGAGGGAAAATGATAAACAACATTCGATATGCAGATGACACCGTGCTAATTGCAGAAAATGAAAGGGACCTACAAAACCTTGTGAATATACTAGAAATAGAAAGCAAAGGTATGGGGCTGGAACTAAACAGCAGGAAGACTGAAGTGATCAGTAAAAAACATGAAATCCCCTCATGCAAAATAACAGCAAATGGCACAACCTTGACACAGGTTGATAAATTTAAATACCTGGGAACGGTCATTTCATCAGACAGCAGATGCACATCGGAAATAGCCGGCAGAATCGGCCAAGCCAAAACAGCATTCAAGAAGATGACAAGCATTCTTACCAACAAATGCCTGTCAATTAACATCAGGAAGAGAGTTCTTGAATGTTATATAGAACCAATACTGTTGTACGGATGTGAGGCGTGGACAGTCAACAAGCAAAGCCAGAACAAGATTGATGCAGCCGAGTTATGGTTTCTAAGAAGAATGTTGAGAGTTCCTTGGACAGCAAAGAAAACAAACGAGACAGTCTTGATGGAGGCAGACACAAGTAGATCACTCATAAGGAAGATTAGGAAAAGACGGGCAACATTTATAGGCCATTTTATGAGGAAGGGGGATTTGGAGCACCTGGTCACAACGGGAAAGCTGGAGGGAAGGAGAGCACCAGGTAGACCCAGGGAGAAAATGCTGGACGGACTTGCAGAGTGGCTGAAGACGAGGAGGGTGGGGGAGATGTTAGGGGCAATGAGAGATAGAGACAGATGGAAGTCCATGATCATCAACGACATGCGGCAGGGCACCTGATGATGATGATGTACATTTAACAGTACAGGTTACTTCATGACATTTTTACATTAACAATATTTTCACAATGTTTATGAAACATTTGCTCCACAGACTTCCAGAAATTCTGAACCTACATAGTTCCATAGGAAATGTTCAATAGAGTCCCTTGTGCCATCACACTATGTACAATTTGCCATGGTTGCTATACCCATTGCTGTACCCTAGATAATATTTGTAGCTATAATTCTACAATGATTTTTATCAGCAACCATTTAACATCTTTTTACACTTAACACAGTATTTGTAGCTATAATTATAAAACAATTATTATCTGCAACCATTTAACATCTTTGATTTGATGAATTTTTGTAAACACTTTTTCCCAGGGAAACTCAACATTTCACTTTTCAACCCACTTCTGGCAAAAGTTGGGCTTTCTGTCATTAATATAAACATACTTGTAATACAGTTTTGTTCCCTTTTGCACATTCATGATAAGATTCAAAGCACAACAGACAGTCAAAACAATATTCATGCTGTCCTTTACTAAATTAGTTGTATCCCAGTTGGTCTTAACTACTGTTTTATGGATGATATCCAACCATTAACAGTAACAAAATCAATGCGACAATTGAATTAGGTTTTAAATTCTTCATGAGTCTTAAAACTGCCATTTCCTTTTTCTATTACTTCAATGTGTTTCATTATTACTCACCTTGATTCTTTCATTATAAAAAACAGGTTCTGCTACCAAATTACAGGAATTTTTTGGTGTGACGTAATAATGGAATGACTTATGAGCTTTAAATTCATGGGCCAAGAAATGATCACTACTTACAAAACAACACACAAATGCCAATCCAGAAGATCCAACAGTCTGAAGAAATGGGTACATACCCACTGTAATACTTTTTCATTTATGGTTCATTGTTTCAAAAATTCTTATCCATAAGTTTTAAGATGTAAATGCACATTCTAGTATTGGGTACAATCAATCCACCTTGTTTTATATTTTTAACAGTTATCTTTCTGTTGAATTTACACTATATCCCATTTCACACAAACCAAAAACATGATTTCTGTAATTTCTGTATAAAGTGATCAGGGGGGTCTAGAAGCAGTATCCAGAGGTGTATGAGTTTAGACAGCAAAAGGAATTTTAAAACTGCTGCTTTACCAAGTGGGGAAATTGTTCTCTGTGACCAGATTTTAAACAATAGCTTTATTTCTGAAAATGTGCCTTCATAGTTAATAATTTCACAGTCTTCTTGGTCTTGGGTAAACAAATTGCCAAGAATTTTAATTTAGGAGGATTCAATATCGTTTTTACATGGGGACAGCGTATCTTCTGAGATGAATTCTTACTTCCAAGTCAACTGCTTTTGTTCTTCCACTATTCATGTATAACATGATACTGTACCAAACTCTGAGATCTATCACACCAATTAAGACTTATCCAAGCAGACAGCAAAGTCGACAGTTTTCAGTAACTATATCCATGGACCGCATCTAATGTAAGTATTATTTTGTAAATGTAGTGACTATTCAGTTATGTACCTTACAGGAAAAAAAAATGTTGTGCACCCTGCTGGAACCATTTTTAGAGACACACTTTTTGAGTACAAAATGCATGTTATCAAATTCAGAACTAATCATCTGAAAAGCCAAATTTCAGACTTAAAAGATATGTGCATTTTTGTGAATGTGTATTTTTTCTATTGTTTTTCAATTTTTGTAAAAGTAGTCAAAAATGGTGCATCACCAGAATATTTCTGTCACTATTCACAGCATCTGAAAAGAAGTTAAGGCAGAGAATCTCAAGCCTGATGAGTTGTTTCACATTTTAAAGTTAAACTAAATGTTAGCTTTCACTTGTGACCTTACCTGGCCAGTTTCTTGAGCAGCTTGTCACACTGTTCCATGTTTCTGTTTTCCATAACCTGTTGAAACAGCATCTTGATTACCCCTGTGCTGAAGGGCGCCTGCCGACCTCTATCACTGCCATCACCATCACCACTGGCACCAACAGTTTTGCTTCCTCTATCCCCATTAACAGCTGACAGAACACTAGGTCCTGCTACCGAGCCTGCTTTACTGTATGAACTCTGACCCTGCAAGGGCTCCACAGAAATGTCCTCAGAAAGGCACCCTCTACTTTCCCAGCCTATGGAACCATCACCAACACTCCCATTTTTTTGGTTTGCTACATTTGGCTCCTTAACATCAAACTGGTCAACATTCTCTTCCTGGGGAAGTGCTATATTCATAGCATTTTGTCCATTTAGTACAGAATCTGAAAATGTGTACATGGAAGCAGTGCTTTGATCTGAACCAACATTACTACTATTGGTGTCATCACCAGGGGAAGTGTTCTGACTGTTGTCACTGCTAGACCCAGGAAAGCTGTGTCCTCGTTGGATGCCTCTCATTCTGTCCAAACAATGCTGAGTCTGGAAATTAGAGTCGAGGCTTTGATTCAAATGAGAATTAGGGAATGGCATGGACTGATCACCAGTAGAATGCACAACAGTCAAACAGGTCTTTGAGGTGGGAGTATCACATGACATGGGTGGCTGAGAGTCCACAGGACCCATTGAATGTTCCATCATCATGGTCTGTGAATGCCCCACTGTTGAGGAAAATGTGTTTTGAAGGAATGGAGTATTCAGAGTTTCCAATTTGACAGCACTGCCTTTAGCATCACCAGTAGCAAACTGCTGGAAGATGGAGGAGTCCTCATACATGTTGCTGGACTGTGGGGTGTTCCAGGCATTTGTGTCTTTGTCTTCATCCAGTGAGAGATTTTGACTGGCTTGTCCGACCTCACTACCCACTCCTACACTGGAGAGTGCATGAATGTTTGGATGCACCATATTGGCTGTTGAGATGGAGGTAGTGGCAAACTGAAATGAGTGACTGCCTTCATCAGCGTCGGTTCTCATGGTGGCAGCTTGTTCCAGTGCTTTTTCTCTTTCTACTTTCGGAATGCGACCCATCTTCACAGCTGGAAAGAATTCAATATATCAAGTTATATTTACAATACGAATCAGTAATGTATTACATAGTACTATACATCACGCAGTATGATGTATCTCAAGTTCAACAACACTCAACAGTCATATCAGATTATCATAATGAGAGTGAGTGGTGCACTTATGGAATTTAAGTGTGATTAATTTTTCTTGAACAAATTCCAAAATTTACCGATGAGTCAACTGAATATAACACAGAAAAAGAGCAGTATCATATATCAATGTCCTTACAATACATTACACGTAATAGCATAATTTGACAAATTAAAAAAATAAAGTATTCCTAAAAAAACAAATTACAGACCACAAATTTAATCTTATACCCTAACAATAATCTTAGTCAACCAATATTCTGATGGATTTTGTTAATAAAGTAATGATTACTTCCAATTCGTGCCATTATTCTGAGGACTTTAAAAAAATCAGAAATGAAATAGAAAGCACAGAAAATAAAACAAAGCAAGCTAACTGAAAAAAAAAAGATCATTTCTTTTGTACAGATTTTCACAGGTAAACTTGCCAGTCCAAGTGTTGCAAATACAACACAAACTCTCCACATTCACGCTCTGCAGCCAACATTTCTTAAAGGATATTTTTGGGTGGTTTGGGGTTTATGTCTTATTTTCTGGGAATAGTACAACAATACTACTAGTAAAAGTGGTATATTCATAAGTATCATAATTCTTACCTACGCATGGGCTGTTCACAGACGAGCCAATGTTAAAAATACAAATCTTCCACAGCCATGTCCAGCTGCAGATATTTCTTGTGAGATACACTGGGTTTCTTTTGACAGTAGTAGAAAGTAGCAGTAGTATAATTATCATTAATATCATTACTCTTACTTATGCCTAGACTGTCCAGACAGGCGAATGCAACAAATACAAATCTTTCACAGCCATGTCCTGCAGCAGACATTTCTTAAAGAGACAAATTTTTTGTTGCTGCCGTTGTTTTTAGTAGCAGTAGTAGTATGATTATTATCATAACTCTTTCCTATACCGTATACATGGGTTAACATCAATACAGACATGTAAATGTTACAAATGCAAAGAAAATAAAAACCTTCCACAGCCATGCCCTGCTGCAGACATTTCTTGAAGCGACACGCTTTGCAACGATTTCGATTCTCCGGGCTGATGACACAACAACTGCCAAAGTAGCATCTGTACTTGTCTCCCTTAGGGATGCTTCGCTTGTAAAAGCCCTGTACAGAAGGATGTAAAGTCTCAAATGAAGACAATCTGTCATCAATCAAGACAGAAAACACACACACACACACACACACATACACACACACACACACTACACACACACACATACACACACAGAATGGGGAGAGGGACAAACAGACCTGAATCAGTAGTATAGAGACAGACAGTGAAAATGAAAATTTCATTTGTGAATGCAAACTGATATTGACTTTGCCATACTTTTCATGACTGATATGATGATTTTTACATCACCACCCACCTCAGGTAATATAGCTGTCAAGAATAACCATTCTTGGGAAATGAGGAAAGGAAGCTTATCCAATTCCATAATACCTTGTATAATAACTGTGATTTCTAACCAAGGTCAACTGATCCATAATCTAGATACTTATGATATAAGCTCTGACCAGTCAGGATAAAATGATTAAAATGATTAATGGAACAGACTATGACTGGAACGTTATTCAAAGTCTACCCACCCATCCACCCACCCATCCCCAAATCAGTCCAAAAAGTTATTACGGGATTTTTCAACCCTAAGCGGTTCCTGTGAGCATCATCCAATAAACAGCAAGAATGTCCTAAAAACAGAAAAAGTAACTTTCGCAGCACAATGAAACTTAAATACAACAGGCCAAATTTTTTTGTGATCTAATTACAAAATTATGCGCAAATATTGTTATATCATTTATTATAATTCACACTGGGTACAGTCATTCCAAGCATCATGCCCATGTGTAAGGTAAAAGTTTTAAATTGGTTAGTTGCTATTGATGAAACCTGGATCAGAAGCTATGAGTATGAGACAGAATTAAAGAGACAATCAACAGGGTGGCACACTCCTGCCTCTCCAAGGCCCATGAAGTCCAGACAAAAAAAGAAGGGAATTTAAATATGATGACAAATGCCTAAGATAACAAGGCACCAGTGCATGGCATTCCAGTGAGACAAACTGTTAATCAAGACTACTGCAGGATGTTTCTGAGGAAAATACTATGACCTGCAATCCAAAAGAAAAGTAAAGCACTGTTAAATGATTTGCCATGGTGCTACATGACAACGTATCTTTCCAAAGAGCAGAGAAGATAAAGTCACTTATGATGTCACATTGATGGGATGCTCTGCCACGCACTGCCTATTCTCCAGATACGAGTCTATCAGACTTTGATCTATTCCGGAAGTTGTAGGAACTGCTCCATGGTGTATGTTTGTATAATGCAGATGACTCAGAAGTGGAGGTGGCCAAGCAGGTACAAACTTGTATGACATATTGGTCAACACCAGTTGCCTAACAACAGGCATTTCAGACCTTGAAATCAGTCGTTTGGGAGAAAAGAACGTTATCATTATCTATGGGGTTCTTGGGCTCATTGGGAAGATTAAGACCACAGAATCTCATTTCATCCAATTAACAGATGCATCATTGAGTGTGTTGCTCAATTTCCAGACCAGTCGCAACACCACAAGTGTCTGTATTTCTCAGGCCTAGTTGATATCAAGATATATCATGAAAGCAAGCACAGACTACAGCCCTGTCACAGTCTTCTAAATCTACTATCACTTCACTGTCATTTCCATTCTCATCATCATCTGAGCACTGTAAAAAATTGCCCCTGATTCTCTGGCCCTTCATGCCTTGCTCTCATTGTCACATATGTGTCAGCAGTTTTGAAGGCTTGTTGGAGAGCCATGATAAGCAGTGCTGTGATATGGACACATGCAGAAGGTGAGGCAGCACACAAAATAAAAATCCAAATGACCAATATGACCAACAAATTCTATGAAAGCAATCACTCCTACTACATAAAACTATTCATTGTTTAGCTACCACTGTACCAGTCTAAATAAAAGGAAATAACTAAAAGAAAAAGACATCAAAACATCACTAAAAAAAAAAACAAACCCAGAATTATACAATACGTAGATACACTGTTATATACTAATACATATTTCATATATTATGAATATTTCATATAAACTTGTGCTCACAGAAAACACTCTAAAGTAATGTAACTTGCATTGCAAGGATTGTGGCTGTGACCAATTTGGGATAAAATTACATTTAGTTGTGCACAACACACAGCTTCTGTCAACAACAAATGCTTACCATGTGGCTATAACATGTTCCCCTTCTGTTTGACACTGTTAACTTGATATGTTAGTTACAGTAAGTAGGATATGACACCCTGGGACGACTAGTTTTCTTCTACACTGCAAAACTAGATTTTGGTTATACTGCACAGCTAAACTGGTGGTCTACATTCCTAATTATGTTGTGTCTCTAGGCCTTCATCACTGCTGTTGAAAAGTTTCAGGAAAATTGAAATTGCTATCACACTCACAGAAAATGGTATGTGAGACTGAGAGTGTGTAACTGTAAGCCACTAAGTGTGCACACGGACACATGAGTGAGTGAGTGAGTGAGTGAGAGAGAGAGACAGAGAGAGACAGAGTGTGTGTGTGTGTGTGTGTGTGTGTGTGTGTGTGTGTGTGTGTGTGTGTGTGTGTGTGTGTGTGTGTGTGTGTGTGTGGTGTGTGTGTGTTTCGTTCTTTGATTTAACGTCTTTTCACTATGAGTGATATTAGACGGGAGAAAAAAAAAGAGATGGGCGGTTGGATTTGGGGCAGAGAGAAGACAGAGTAAGAGACATAAGTGAGTGTGTGTGTCACTGTGTCACGTGTGTCTAAATCGTGTAGATGCAAGACTGGATGCATGAATGAAAGTGCATCGAGCACCTGTCCATGTAGACCATAACTTGTATAAGTCTGGACGTGTGAATGTGTGCATATTGAATGTCTATCTGTGTAGACTGTAAGACTGGATGCATGAATGAGAGTGCGTAATAATGTGTCTATCTGTGTAGACTGTAAGACATATCTGACAGAGCAAAACACTTAATCTGACACCACGTACTATACATATCTCACAAGCATGGATGATGCAAATAAACACATCTATGCACACTAAACACTCACCTTACACCCTTCACATGTGGCCACCCCATAATGCACTCCAGTAGCCTTGTCATTACAGATACGACACTTGCCAAAGGGAAACGGCACAGCTCCTTGAGGCATGATGACACCAATAATGATCCTCTGATTATTTCAAACTCTCCTGTCGATTTCAAACTCTCCTGTCTATGGCAGTAACTAAAGCATTTGTAATTCTGCTATCCCTCTCCTTCAGACTATACAGGTGCTCCTCCATTTGTCTGATGACAGAAGATATAAAAATAATAAATAACAATGTCCAAGCTATTGCTATTTCATCTGTCCACTTACATTTAAACTCATTATAAGGCATAAAGATACTGCAGCAAAAGTTCCTAAATCTTCAGAAACAATCTTAATGATAGAAAAAAATATCAATAGAAATCTAGTGATGAATGCTGTTGCAATGACTACTGTCTGCCTAAATGACTGACAAATCATAAAAGTACTACTATTACCTTTTAGAAATTTTTCTCTAATCAACACCTGAAAACACTGTATGATGCACTGCTGTAATATTGTTTGCAATAACAAAATAACTGCTCAAATACACTTCATCTGCTTTTTACTCAATGAAAAAAAAATGTTCCTGAAGATTTGGAGATGATCAATAATCATATTAAAGAAAGGCTGACGTAGAAACATATTCTACAAGATGACGCAGGATGGTGGCCTAGTATACAAGACATGTATAGTTTTTAGTAGGATGGTGGCCTTGTGGTTAAAGCATCCACTTAGGATGCACATGGTCCCCAGTTTGATGCATAGTCTCATATAGAAAATAGTCACATATAGACTTCTCTTCTCCCTCTACAAGATCTGGAGTGGTGATCTGGGTGCTAGTCTTTCTGAGGGATGATAAACCAATGTCCTATGTGCAGCATGCGCTTAGCACACACAAAGGAAGCCAAGGCAATAATTTGGGCAACAATTTGGACACAGAGGTAGCCCTTGGCAAATATCACAGAAAAATCCATTCTGACAAGCACAGCAAAATAATAGCAATAAAATGATATACTAATAAAGTAAGCCTCCTTCGGTCATGGCTGACCATGGACAAAGTACATCCGTTCTAATGTCTAGATGGGCTGTCTGCTTGGTCCAAGCAGCGTCGCCTGTGACTGTAGAGACCAATGCGAGAGAGGCAGTCTCTGTCACAGCGGTCGCATGTGTATGCTGATGCTGGTCTGTTGGCTGTGATCCCTTTTCTGCGAACTCGCTTTTCTGCTGCAGCAGCTGACAGTTTTGTCCTCACCAATCCGCAGCTGTTTCTTGAGAGTGGTTCTCCAGCTGTTGCGGTTGTCTGCGAGGTCCTCCCAGGACTCAGTGTTGATCTCCAGTGCCTTCATGTCACGTTTGCAAACATCTTTGTATCTCAGCTGTGGGCGGCCAATGTTTCTCTGCCCTGTGGCAAGCTCACCATAAAGGATGTCTTTTGGGATGCGACCATCTTCCATGCGGCGAACGTGGCCCAACCAGCGCAGCCGATGCTGTCTCAGCATGGTATGCATGGTTGGGAGGCCAGCGCGGGTCAGGACTTCGGTGTTGGTCACCTTGTCTTGCCAGGAAATGCCGAGTATGCGCCGTAGGCTTCTCAGGTGGAAGGTACTGAGCCTTTTCTCCTGATGAGCATGCGTGGTCCACGCCTCACTGCCATACAGCAAGGTGCTGAGGACACAGGCGTTGTATACAGCCATCTTTGTCTTCGTGGTCAGCTTGGGATTTGTCCACACCCTTTGTGTGAGGCGGGCTAGTGTTGTGGCTGCCTTCCCGATACTCTTGTCGATCTCTGTGTCAAGGGAGAGGTTATCGGTGATAGTGGACCCAAGATATGTAAATTGATGGATGGCTTCAAGCTCGTAGTCATCAATGGTGATGGCTGGTGGAGATGGTGTGCCTTGGCCCAGGACGTTTGTCTTCTTAAGACTGATGGTCAGACCAAAATCTTTGCAGGCCTGGGAGAAGCGGTCCATTAGTGACTGCAAGTCCTGCTGAGTATGGGTCACAACTGCGGCATCGTCGGCAAATAGCATGTCTCTGATGAGGGCTTCACGGACCTTTGTCCTTGCTCTAAGGCGGGCGAGGTTGAAGAGCCTGCCATCTGATCTGGTCCGCAGGTGGATCCCTTCTTGCGCTGTGCTGAACGCATGCCTCAGGAGGAGAGTGAAGAAGATTCCAACGAGGGTTGGGGCCAGGACACAGCCTTGTTTCACACCACTGTGTAAATCGAAGGGCTTGGAGGGGTTTCCGTTGAACTGCACCGTCCTTTTCATGTTGGAGTGGAAGGACTCAATTAAGCTGTGCAGTTTGGGGGGGGGGGGGGGGGGGGGGGGGGGGGGGGGCAGCCGATTTTTCAGAGAGCCCTGAAAAGGCCATCTCTGCTGACTAGGTCAAAGGCCTTGGTGAGGTCAATGAATGCCACATACAGGGGCATCCGCTGCTCTCTGCACTTCTCCTGGATTTGGCGAAGGGAAAAGACCATGTCTACCGTGGATCTCTCTGCTCGAAAACCACACTGTGATTCCAGGTAGACGAGTTCAGCCTGTTTCTGCAGGCGGATTAGGAGGACCCGAGCGTAGACTTTGCCAACAATGCTGAAGAGTGAGATACCTCTGTAGTTGTTGCAGTCGCTCCTTTCGCCCTTGTTTTTGTACAGGGTGACGATCTTGGCGTCCCTCATGTCCTGCGGTACAGCTCCCTCATTCCAACACTGACATAGGACTGTGTGCAAAGGGTGCAGAAGAGAAGTCTTGCAGTGCTTGATGAGGTCTGGGGGAATTCCGTCGTTGCCAGGTGCCCTGCCTGACGCCAGGCTATCAATGGCCTTGCTGAGTTCGTCCACAGTTGGCTCTGCGTCAAGTTCTTCCATTACCGGCATGCACTTGATGGCATCGAGGGCTGAGGGGGACACCATGGTCTGTGTGGAGTAGAGGTTGGAGTAGTGTTCCGCCCATCTTTCCATCTGTCGGCTAGGATCGCTGATTACTTCCCCAGTGGAGGATTTGAGGGGGGCGATCTTGCTCTGTGTTGGTCCCAGTGCCTTCTTGATGCCATCATACATTCCTCGGATGTTGCCTCTTTCAGCAGCACTCTGTATCTCTTCGCTGAGCTCTGTCCAGTACTCGTTTGCGCAGCACCTGGCGTTAAGCTGAACCTTACTCCTGGCAGCCCTGAGGATTTGCAGGTTCCTCTCACTGGGTGACCGCTTATACTCAGTGAGTGCGGCGCGCTTGGCCTCAACAGTGGGAGTCATCTCTGATGATTTGGCCTCAAACCAGTCGTGGGACTTCAGTTTTCTTCCCAAAGGTGGTCAAGCAATAAAATAATATACTAATAAAGAAAAATATGTTAATAAATGATAAGCATGCATGCAATCTGCAAAAATCATATCTTCACTAAAAAAATCACAGAAAAAAGAAAAAAAGCTGATCATGGTTGCCATTCTCTACTCACAGACTTATGCAGCAACATAATGCCTGGACAGTGTCGATCAAACAATCAGAACAACACGCATCCAAGACAAATTCCTCATAACACAGTTAGAAACAGTCTTTCTCCTCTCTCAATTATCATGTTTTTGATGTTGATGGTGGTGGTATTGGTCTTCTTGTTGTTCTTTTTCTTAAGAGTGGACTTTACCAAAAAAGTTGCCAGACAACCTTTCATGGATGTGGATTCTTTTGGTTTTACAGAACAAAACCAGGAATGCCACATGGTGTTTGCAGATCTGACCAAAGCATTTGACACAATTAACACAAAGTGCCTGGGGGCGATAATGCTAAAGTAAAATGTGAAGTGATTTTTCAGATCTCTCTGATCAATATGTGGCAGACTTGGGTGTCTAAAACCCCTTCATATGATGTGCATGAAAAATACAAAATATGCATCATTGCATGTTAAGATCATGTAACTCATGTCAGTGTCCGGTGGCTTATGCAAACAGCAATACAGAATATGCACACCCACCAATGATACAGACTGAGCGACAACATCGTGCTCCACCAAGTCTGATTATGTGTAATATACAATGACACAAACGAGTCTGGAGAATAGTGCTATACACATCTGATTTATAAGACCAACGACAATAAGTTTGGTTGCCCTCACAAGCTTGTTTTTGCCACTTGTTTCTTTTCATAATGGCATGCTGGTTAGGATGCAAGAAAATGGGGAAGTATCTGAACCCTTTCCTGAGCAGAATGGAGAGAATCAAGGATGTGTTCTAGCACTCACACTCTTCACCATGCTCTTTCCATGTTCTTTGCAATGATGCTGATCAAAGCAATGAGAGATTTGACACACAGGAGAGAGAGGGAATGAGAGTGAGTACATCTGATTCTGCTTTGATGGAAAAAAATCCCTTTAAACCTGTGGAAAATCCGAGCCAAGACCGCAGTGCTCAAAACTGTCTTGGGGAAATTTCCCGTCACACACAACTGCACACTGGAAGAACACTCACAGGAGGAAATTTGGCGCATCACTGGCCTGTTTGCTGCAACTTGCAAACACTTTGGTTTTGAATTAGCTTCAGCAAGACTGCTGACAACTTCAGCTACATCAGCACTAAAGTAAACAGCAATGGATCTCTTGATGCTGAGATAACGCTAGGCATCTCCAAAGGCTGGTTCTGCCTTTAGAAGGCTGACCAAGAGGTTGCAACAAAGATTACCATGTACAGAATAGTAGTTCTAAGCACCCAGCTATGCTGCTGCAAGACTTTGTCAGCCTACCGAAAACACATTCAACAGCTGGATCGGATGTACTGAAGATGTTTACACACAATCTGCAACATCACATGTAAAGATCAAATGTTCACCCTTCAAGTTTGTAAGAAATCTGGTTTGCCAAGCACTGACTGTCTATTGTCAAATGCCAGCTTCACAAGACAGGACCTATTGTCCATATGGAAGACAACTACATACCAAAGATGATCCTGTACAAAGAGTTTGAGCAATGATACCATGACCAGGGAAAACAACTAAAACAAGAAAAGTACTGTGAAGGCTAATCAGCTGCAGCAACAACACCAGCTGGGAGGAGATTGCCCCAAAGGAGTATGCTGGTGGAAGCAGTATATTCAATGCACAGTCAGACTTAGCCAGAAGAAGGACCGACTAAAACAAAATCCAGAACAGCTGGACTCGCTTCCATGCAGTGTCAGCAGAAGAACATGTGCCTCCAAGACTGGTCCCACATTAAGTCCCACACCCAGTGCTGAGAATCTGAATGTCTACTCATCTGTTGGATCAAAAGGAGAGCCCATCCATCAATTTTACATCAGGATTATGTTTCCTGGCCTCTCAGATGACTCGCAACATGTCAATAACAGCAGATAAACAGCAATTCTACGCAGAGGAGGGACATCAACGCAGTGGCAGTACAAGAGATCAGTCTTATAGTGGATGGCATGCTGTGGGACACCTTCTGGCAGTAGAGACTCCTGAGGAGCTAGCCTCAATGTTGGCCTTACAAACAAGAACAGACCGCTACCCATGACAGTTCCTCTCAAAGGCAATTCAGAATGAATCTAATCTTTCTTACTTTATTTTTTCTGACTGTATGGGGGGGGGGGGGGGGTCCTGTGGAGATGAAGCCAACAGTCTGCAGCTAAATGGGCAGCCTAGCATTGAACTATGTAAATGTTGTGGAGTATTTGCTATTCCATTTATCCAAATGATCAATCAGTTTATCATTAGGCTAAACTTTATGCTCTGAATTTTGACTGAACCACAAAATCCTTGAACAAACAATACCACCTCGTAACAATGGCTCTGCTGCTGACTTTCAAGCTGATAGCCGAGCAGACCTAATTAGCTCTACTTCGCATGATATTTTGTCTCGATGATATTAATTCTGGTAGGCTAACTACCTGAAACACCACCGCAGAAGAGAGGAAAAGTTTTTTTATCTGCAAACTTTTCTGCGTCAAAGGCGTAAAGTACAAAAGATCTAGGCATACTGTTAATTATATCACGGACCATTCCTATCCGACGCTGGCCTAACCGACAACTTGCACCTAGCATGCACAAGCCGCATGTCAATGAAGATGACTTTTTTCCCGCACTGCTTGACCTGCAGAAGACACTATCACTCATGACTGTCAACGATTTCTGTATGTTTATTATTTCACTTGACACTTGGCTTACCAGCAGAACGCCACGTTTTCAGTCTTAGAAACGACGAACACACATATCGCAAACATAACTTCAAACACACAGATCTGCAGCAAACTGTTAGCTTAATCTTATTCATTCATACTGTCATGACCTATATATTATGGGTGTTCCATATCTGCCTTACAGAAAGACGAAGAGAAAACATGAACGACGACATTTTGATCTACTTTTTTCGCTCACGAGGAAGAGCAGACGACACTTGTCCTGGCTTCAGCTGATGATAATAATCGTTGTCCTGTCAGGTAGTTAATTTCACATACAATGTCATTTAAGGTAAAAGTTGGACTGTTGGTCTACCCATGAGATCTGTCGATTCTGTTTTGAGCACCAATCCAAAGGAAAAATGGTTTAAAACACCGAAAACAACATTACCCTACTTCTTCTGCTAGACGCAACTGCTAAAAATAGGTGCAAGGCATTGTGGGCATTAGGTGCGTTTGCCCATGTGTGCGTGTGTTTGTGATACAAAAAAAACGCGTCTGGCCCGCTGCCTGACATTGCAATTAGCCTTACCAAAACCTCAAGACGGTTTTTGTTTGTTTGTCTGTCTGTCTGTCTGCTTGCTTGATTGATTGATTGCTTGATTGCTTGATTGATCGCTTGATTGCTTGTTTGTTTGTTTGTTTATGTTAGATGCCAGACAAACAGAAATCTGAATCAAAGTAATTCCCAAATAAGAAACAAAAAATGCACGGCCAGAACTCAGTGCCTTTCTCAAGTGTATACAAGAGACAACAAAGAATAAATACACACCACTTAACACACACACACACACACACACACACACACACACACACACACACACACACACACACACACACACACACACACACACACACACACACACACACCAGCCATTTTCTCCTGCCAGACGACACGATTTTAGAAGCTGTCGTGACGCTTTTTATGCTGAGTGGTATGCCCCCCCCCCCGCCCCTTTTTGTTTTGTTTTTAAACGCATGACAGAGAGGGTGGGAGAGCCATGATCGCCAACGCCATGCGGCAGGGCACATAATGATGATGATCGCATGACAAAGTCCAGTCGGCCGAAAATTTGCGCCCGTCTTGTATTATTATTTTGAATACTTGTTCCAATTCTGAAATAAAACAAGCCGGTTTCATACTACGTATAGCGATGTAACACTGAAGATCCAACTATATGGCTTTGTTAAATCAACTCCTCCAGGCAGGACACTGTTGAGGAAGGAAGACAGAGGGGAAGACAGAAAAACGATGGACTGACAACATTGCAGAATGGACAGGGAAACCATTTACAGAGGTGCAGGCTTTGGCACACAACCGACAGAGCTGGAGGAATCTGTTTAACAGTCCTCAGTGTGGTGTCTCAGTGACTCATCTTGATGTTAAGGGAGAAGAAGAAGAAGAAGAGTGCTAGAAGTGCTAATGTGTGTGTGTGTGTGTGTGTGTGTGTTGTGTGTGTGTGGTGTGTGTGTGTGTGTGTGTGTGTGTGTGTGTTTGTGTGTGTGTGTGTGTGTGTGTGTGTGTGTGTGTGTTTACAATAAGTACTTTTGGTATCAACTTTACCATAGTCCATCCAGTATCACTCGTCTTTTTGTTTCATTCAGTTTAATTTAATTCTGCATCCCTGTCAGTCTTTGTCTCATGCACACATAGATACATACTGACTCAACATTTATTCACACAAACACACACCACATACATATGCACACACACACACACACACACACACACACACACACACACACACACACTGTGACACAACCACACACACTGTTACACAAACACACACACACACACACACACACACACACACACACACACACACACACACACACACACACACACACTCACACACACATACACAACACACACACACACACACACACCACGACACAACACAACACGACACACACGCACACGCACACACGCACACACACACACACACACACACAACACACATGAAACCAGTCACACATACGCACACATAGACACACACACACACACACACACACACACACACACACACACACACACACACACACACACACACACACACACACACACACAGAGGCTAATATCACTTAAAGTGAAAAGACGTTAAATCAAAGAATGAACGATGAATGAACACACACAGGCACGCGCGCATGCGCATACAACCAGGCACACACGCACTCGCGCGCGCGCGCACATACACATTCACACACACACACACACACACACACACACACACACACACACACACACACACACACACACACACACACACACACACACACACACACTACATGTATTTAAGCGGACTAAAAACGAAAACCGACACTATGAGTAGTAGCTTACAAGGGACTGTTCGTTCCTGTCTTTGTCCAATCTTCTGTTTCTGCAGGCTTTTCGAACTGGATCGTGTGGTCTCAGGTGTGGATTCTAGCCTTCCAGAATCTTCTGTCTGTGGCATCCTCCTCCTTCACTCCCGCTCGCTCCAAGTCTTCGCCAAGATAGCCTGGTCGCATTCTCTTTCTGCTCCCAGCTGTCCTTTTTTTTTTTTTCCTTAGTACTCTTTTTTCCCCCCCACGTAGTTGTCCTCTTTCCACAAGACAATGTCCATGTCATCTCAGTCTTGTTTCCCTCAGCTTGTGTCCTATGAAATTATCATCATCATCAAGAGCCCTGCCGCATGGCGTTGGCGATCATGTCCCTCCATATGTATCTATCCCTTGTTGCCGCAAGCACGTCTTCCACCCTCTCTGTCCTCAGCCACTCTGCAAGTCCGTCCAATATTTTCTCCCTGGGTCTACCTGGTGCTCTCTTTCCCTCCAGCTTTCCTGTTGTGACCAGGTGCTCTAATTTCCCGTTCATTCTCGTACGTTCCTGTCTTGAATGGTCAAAATGTCGCCGGGTCTGTTTGAAAAGACACAGACGGGCTATTTTGAAAGACTGTGACAGCAAAACATTCATAACGGCGCTCTTCTTTCGTTGGCTGTCTGGATGGCCAGGCCTCAACTGGCGATGAATGTGACCACACCATTGTTGTTGTTATTGTTGCGATGAAATTTAATTGGCCTCTCAGTTGATGCAAGTAAGGTGAGAAGTTCGTGAAGAAGGTCCACACTTTGTCGATGATACCACTCAATGACGTGGGCTACGTGTTATAACTAGTTATTGGAGCTCATCATCATCGTCATGTGCCCTGCCGAACGGCGTTGGCGATCATGGCCCTCCACATGCATCTATCCCTTGTCGCCTCAAGCACATCTCTACCTTCTCTGTCCTCAGCCACCCTGCAAGTCCCTCCAATATTTTCTCCCTGGGTCTACCTAGTGTTCTCTTTCAATCCAGCTTTCTTGTTGTGACCAGGTGCTCTAATTTCCTTTTCCTCATAAAATGGCCTATAAATGTTGCTTGTCTTTTCCTAATCTTCCTTATCAATGATCTTCTTGTGTCTGCCTCCATCAAGACTGTCTCGTTTGTTTTCTTTGCTGTCCATGGAACTCTCAACATTCTTCTTAGAAACCACATCTCGGCTGCCTAAATCTTGTTGTTAATGGAATTATTGGATTTATTTCAAGAGGGATTCATGGCGCTCGGACAGTCCATATGCGCTCCACCCAGACCCGCCAGCAATTCTCTGACAGATTTCCTGAGCCTGTACTAAACCCTATGCGCTGGCAAGGTCCTGAAACGGGGAAAGGGGAGAAGGGACCTGTCAAACACTAAGCTGGCACCATCAGAATGACGGAAACATTAAGATGGGCAGCGAGCAGGCCAGTTTTTAGTGTAGAGGGCTGGATTGAACTCACGATATCAGATCTTGAGTCCATGGCTCTACCAACTAAGCCCACGATGATGTTGCACACTGGGGACGGACTTGGGACATCACATCTTGAATCCATAGCTCTCTCAACTAGGTTCACAGTGGGCCATACCGGTCGCTGCTCCACTTCAGTGGGCTATCGCTATGCTATTCTCGTCTAATGTAGATGACTGTGTAGACGTTTATTTGCGTTATAGGCCTACTGCAATGTAACATGGTTTAATATTGATAGCCTAGATAGTAACAGAAGGCGCCTGCAGGCTTGCTATCTCGGACTGCTGGCCTCATTTTTTGTGGCCCCGAAACTGTGCTTATCTGGGACGTTCTGATGCCTTCAGCGTGCCTCAGTCCTGTGAAGGTTCGTGCCTATTTCTCTTTTCATTTACTCCCCCCCCCCCCCTCTCTCTCTCTCTCTCTCTCACACACACACACCACACACCACACACACACACACACACACACACACACACACACACACACACACACACACACACACACACACACAACCCCCACCATTTCTCATTGCTGAAGGGACCCCCCCCCCCCCCCCCCCCCCCCACTAGAAGATATACAGATAAATACACACACACTAACAGCAAATTTCAGGAGACAAATTGCAAGCTTACAAGTAAAAAAATTGCAACAGAGATCACCATCCCGGTTGGGAAAAAGTGGGCCCCCCAAAAAAATGGGCCAGGAAAGAGTTCAAAGGCGAGGAAGAGATTACTTCTTCGCGGGCTTCTTGGCAGCAGACGTCTTAAGGGCTTTCGCCTTCTTGGGCTTGGCAGCCTTCTTGGCAGCAGACGTCTTAAGGGCTTTCGCCTTCTTGGGCTTGGCAGCCTTCTTGGCAGCAGACTTGGCCTTCTTTGGTTTGACGGCC
>JAPXFY010000019.1:34084535-34087035 GCA_030674185.1 Monoplex corrugatus | reverse complement strand
CCTTGAGCAACAAGGTGTTCTGTAGGTTGTTTGTCCGTCTTGTGGTATTAATTAACCTTTTGACTCCCGCACTCTGTCCACCAACACCCTGCATTGTCAACCATGCTAGCAAACCAAAAGCTTTTACTCTTTGACTCCCTCCTCCTATCCACCAGCTTCCTGCAGTTGGTGGGTAAAGTGCGGGAGTAAAAGGGTTGATTAAAAGTGCCACGTTGCTCTCAAACTAGAAAGCTGTGGAGACACCTGCTGTGGTTGTCTCTTGGACATGAGACAAGACACCATTGACCTAAGTAGGCTATTTCCTTTGTGGCGATCCGCGTTGGCAGGGAAAGGAGAGGTTGTGTTTGCGTCAGTGACTTTTCCAGTAACCATGGCGACAGAGGAGGAAATGGTGGTGATGTGGACGAAACAAACAGTGACAATGGTAATACAAATGATGGTAATACTGGTGGTGGTGGAGGTGGTGGAGGTAGTAATAGAGGCGTTGGTGGTGGTGGTGGGTTTTGGATATAGGGTGGGTCTGTGGTAGTGGTGATAGAAATGTGGTGGGTGTGGTCTGTGGTAGTGATGATAGATATGGTAGTAACTGGTGGTCGTGTAGGTGGTGGTGGTGGTGGTAGAGGTGGTGATGGTGATGGTTTCCATATGTCGTGCGGTTTACGTCAATGCTGGGAGTATAAGAGTCGGAGTTTGTGTTCCTGATGGTGGGATCCTCATCATCATCATCAGGTGTCTTGCCGCATGGCGTTGGCGATCATGGCCTTCCACCTGTCTCTATCTCTTGTTGCCCCAAGCATCTCTTCCACCCTCTTTGTCTTCAGCCACTCTGCAAGTCCGTCTAATATCTTCTCCCTGGGTCTACCTGGTGCTCTCTTTCCCTCCAGCTTTCCCGTTGTAACCACGTGCTCCAGTTTCCCTTTCCTCATAAAATGGCCTATAAATGTTGCATGTCTTTTCCTAATCTTCCTTATAAATGATCTTCCTGTGTCTGCCTCCATCAAGACTGTCTCGTTTGTTTTCTTTGCTGTCCATGGAACTCTCAACATTCTTCTTAGAAACCACATCTTGGCTGCCTCATCTTGTTCTGGCTTTGCTTGTTGACTGTCCACCCTCGCAACCGTAAACAGATTGGTTCTATACAACATCCAAGAACTCTCTTCTTGATGTTAACTGATAGGCATTTGTTGGTAAGACTGCTTTTATCTTCTTGAATGCTGTTTTGGCTTGGCCGATTCTGTTGGCTATTTCTGATGTGCATCTGCCTGTCTGGTGAAACGATCGTTCCCAGGTATTTAAACTTATCAACCTGTCTCAAGGTTGTGCCGTTTGCTGTTATTTTGCATGAGGGGATTTCATGTTTTTTACTGATCACCACGACTTCAGTCTTCCTGCTTTTTAGTTCCAACCCCTTACCTTTGCTTTCCAATTCTAGTATATTCACAAGGTTTTGTAGATCCCTTTCATTTTCTGCAATTAGCACGGTGTCATCTGCGTATCGAATATTGTTTATCATTTTTCCTCCAACCTTCAATCCAGGGTCTTCCTCTAGGTTTCTCATGAAGTTTTCACTGTAAAGTGAAAACAGATCTTGTGACAAAACACAACCCTGTCTGACTCCTCTTTTGATGTTTTTTGGAAAGAGCTTATATTGTTTTCTATTCTCATTGCAGCTGTTTGTTCGCAATACATATTTGTGATTATTCGTAGATCTTTTCCATCAATAGTGAGTCTTTCTAGTTAGTTGATCAATTCTTCATGTCGTACCCGATCGAAAGCCTGGGTATAATCAACAAAGCACAAACATAAATCCTTATTCATCTCGATTGACCTCTCTATGATAGTTCTTAGGATATATATGGCATTACTAGTTTTTTTCCCTTCCACAAATCCACACTGTTCATCTGCTGTTTCTCTTTTGATTCTATTCCTTGTCCTCATCATGATTATTCTTAATAGGATTTTTGTTACATGACTCATCAAATTGATTGTGCGATGGAGTTCGCATTCTATAACCCCTGTCTTGATGGTGGGATAATAGAAGAAATTAGGCCGCCACAGTCCTGTTTTATTCTGAGATTGCTCTCGCTATCGAAGTAGAAATCTGAAATGCGAGCCACTAATGCTTTTGTTTGTTTTGTTTTGTTTTGTTTTGTTTTGTTTTGTTTTGTTTTGTTTTGTTCTAACACACGTTGGTAGCAAATACATACGCAGACGCACGTACATATATCCCTTCCTGGTTGATATGCAATAATCCCCTCTCCCCCGCTTTGTGTGTGTGGTGTATGTGTATGTGTGTGTGTGTGTTTGTGTGTGTGTGTGTGTGTGTGTGTGTTTGTGTGTTTTTTGGTTTTGTGTGTGTGTGCGTGTGTGTGTGTGTGTGTGTGTGTGTGTGTGTGTGTGTGTGTGTGTGTGTGTGTGTGTGTGTGGTGTGTGTGTGTGTGTGTGTGTGTGTGTGTGTGTGTGTAAAGGGAAATTTCAAAAAGAAAGCGCTCGTTCCAAT
>JAPXFY010000019.1:34064535-34074535 GCA_030674185.1 Monoplex corrugatus | reverse complement strand
GGATGAAACTGTGTGTGACAGGGCTGCGCTCTATGCTTCCTTTCATACTATATCCTGGTGTCAAACAAGCCCAAGAAATACAGGCACCTGCAGTGTTGCGGCTCACAACAGGAAAGCTGGAGGGTAAGAAAACATCAGGTAGACCTAGGGAGAAAATATTGGACGGACTTGCAAGGTGGACTTGAGGACAGAGAGGGTGGAAGATGTGCTTGAGGCGACAAAGGATAGATGCATGCGGAGGCCATGATCGCCAACGCCATGCGGCAAGGCACATGATGATGATGATGATGATGATGCAGCAGTGTTGGTCAGGAAATGTAATCAACATCCCCAATAAAGCTATCCTGAATGCGATGCTATTGTGTAGTCTCAGTCTTCCCCATCAGCCCACAGCACGCTCAGCTCTTAGTCACAGCCGGTCGGAGTTGAAAAATCCGACAAAAATTTTGTTTAGACTGATGGAGATTCGAACCCACATCTCCCAGGCGATAGTCAGTTGTGCTAATCACTTCGACGCGCTGGCTCTTTTTTTTCCGCCTTGTTTATTTTCTACTTTCTTCAGTGATTACTTTTCTTTCTTCTTTCTTTCTTTCTTTCTTTCTTTCTTTTCTTTCTTTCTTTCTTTTTCTTCTTCTTCTTCTTCTTCTGCTTCAACTCATTCCTCTTCATTCTGTGTTTTGTTCTTTCTTTCTTTCATTCGCTTCTTTCTCTTCCTTCCTTTACCCTCCTCCTCTATCGGTTTCTCGTTTTTCTTTCTGTCGTTCTCTTTCTGCTCTTTCTTTACTGTCCGCATTATTTTAAAATCTGTCTTGTGTTCTTTTTTTCTCCACAGTTTTTTACTACTACTATTTCCTTTATCCTCCTCCATCATCTTGTCATTCTTCTTTTTGTTTTTATGTTGTTGTTTTTTTATTTTTTTATTTCATTTCTTTTTCTTTCTTTCTTTTTTCTCCCTTCTGCTTTTTTACTTCTGTCTCGTTCCTCCCTCTCTGTCCATTCTCCCCCCCCCTCTCCCTCTCTTCTCCATATTTTTTCTTATTTTTTGTCGTTTTTCAATTTGTGTGTGTGTGTGTGTGTTTATGTATGTGTTTCTCTTCCCTCCCCCTGTCTTTCTCTCTCTCTCGTTCTTTTGTTTTCTTTTTGTTTCTATTTTCCTTCTTCTTTTTCTTCTTTAAATTCTTCTTCTTCTTCTTCTTCTTCTTCTTCTTCTTCTCTCTCTCTCTGTCTCTCTCTCTCTGTCTGTCTGTCTGTCTCTGTCTGTCTCTCTCTCTAACTATTTCTTTTCTCCTACTAAATTATTTTCTGCCCCACTCCTTTGTCACTGCCCCCGCATCTCCAAAACCCACCGAAACTTGCCAACTAATGCGTATATAATGTAGATTGTAAAATAGATTCTTCTGTTCTGAATTTTTCTTTCATTTGTTTTCTTTCGTTTTTTTCTTTCTGTCTTTTTTTTTTTTTTTTACTTTCTTTCTTTCTTTTTTCTTTTTTTTTCTTTCTTTTCTTTCTTTGTTTCTTTTTTCCTTCCCCTCTGCTCTTTCTTCTCTTTTTTTCTTTTTCTTTCATTCTTTCTTTCTTCTCGTTTTGAATTTTTTTGTTTCATTTTCCTTCGTTTTTCTTTCTTTCATTTTTTTACTTACTTTTTTTTTTTTTTTTTTTTTTTTTTTTACTTTCTTTTTTCATTTCTTTTTTTTTCTTCCTCCCCTGCTCTTTCTTTTCTTTTCTTTTCTTTTCTTTTCTTTTCTTTCTTTCAGTCTTTTTTTTTTTTTTCCAGTGTGTGTGTCTGTCTATTCAGTGGGCAACCACGTGTGGTCTAACGTGTCACTGAGAAGAAAAGCAGGATGACCCGAGGCGATGGATCAGACGCTCGCATGACTGGGTTCATTGTGGAAGGGGAGACAGGCAAGTGAGGGGTGCATTGTTTTCTCCTCCCGATCTTCGGTAAGGTGACTCAACCACCCGTGACCAACCACACCACAGACTCACAGCATGGGGTGTGCTGTGGTGTGGTGTGGATGGGGCTTGGGGTGGGGGTGGGGTGGGGTTGGGGTGGGACTTGAGGCAGGGTAGTTGTGACGTGTGTTGTGTGCTGTGTGTGTGTTGTGTGTGTGTGTGTGTGTGTTTGTGTGTGTGTGTGTGTGTGTGTGTGTGTTTGTGTTGTGTTGTGTTGTGTGTGTGTGTCTTGTGTGTTGTGTGTGTGTGTTCGTTCGTTGCTTGATTTAACGTCTTTTCACTATAAGTGATATTAGACGGGGAAAAATGGCATGGAGGATGAAATAAGGGGGGGGGGTGTGGAGGGGAGAGGGGAACAGAGTAAGGGACGTAAAAAAAATTAAAAGGAAGCGGCAAGGTCTTAAGAAAAAGGATGTGGATGAACAGAGAAATGAAACTAGAACAACGCTAACATCAATAATGTAAAAGAAAAATCGTCATAAAAACAAAACAAAACAAAAATAATCATAATTATAATAATAATCTTAAAGTAACGCATTAACAGGACTGTGAACCAATGATTCTGAAATTTTAACTAACAAAACTTGATCCGATACTACTTCTTTAAAATGCGTTTCAAGATAGTTTCCTTGTGTAAATGTCTTTGGTAAAAAGGAACGAAGCTTTCTGCAGTAAAACAAACAGTGATACAATGTGAATTGTTCGCCACAAATACATAAAACGTTGTTACAATATTTTGTTTTCAAAGCGTTCAGTTGAATGCGAAAATATGTCATAACAATTAATCTCAAATGATATAACGAGGAATACTGCAAATTTTTACAGATATTTTGAACTGAAAGTTTGATTCTTTTTTGAGACACAAATTTTTCATTTAAATGTTCATGAAATCGAATCCATGATACTAATTCTAGCGAGTTGTAAGCTTCTTTTACCGAGGTGTTAACATGTAATTCTATGGAATTTTCAGAATGGAGGGCACCGGATTTAGCTGCTCTGTCAACTACGTTGTTGCCATGAAGACCAACATGAGAAGGCACCCAGCATAAATTGATTTCCGAACCATTTATCTTTAAACAATGTATTAGATGATTTGCCTCAATAATTAAGTCAGGTCTTGTGTCTGTATCAAAAGACTGTAAGGCATATAATACAGATTTTGAATCAACAAAGAGAACTACTTTGAATGACACAGGCCGAAGGCTTATTAAATAATGCAACGCTTGAACAACAGCGACCAATTCTGCTGTATATATAGATACATTTGCCCCAATGAAAAAAGACTTTTTAATGTTAAATTTTGGAACATAAAAGGCTGCTCCAGCGCTCTGGTTTGCTAAGACTGACCCATCGGTAAAAATGTGGAGGTGGGTACTGTACTTTTCATCGATGTGTTCACAAGCTGTGGATAGCGTAATGTTGACATTATCATCTTTTTTAACTTTTGCATAATCGAGATCAAATGTGGCATTTAGCATTTCCCATGTAGGGATAGGCGTTATCGTTGGTTTCTCAGCAATTTCATCTATTGTTATGTTGGACTGTTTGATCAGGCCAGATATGTAAGTTGCGGCTGTAATTTGTGATGAAATGTTTTTTGCTCGTTTTGGAAAGTCAGTATCAGACCTGATCTTAATTTCTTTGCTCACAAAATTATCCACTTGTGAAGTAGTTCTAATTGCAAACTTTGCTGTAGCTAACTCACGATGGTTGTTTAAAGGTAGAATTCCAGCAACTTTGTACGTTTCCAGAGTAGAAGCATGAGTTGGTACACCTAGTGCAATTTTAAGACTTTTGCAGTCCAAGCTCTGAATCTTTTTTAGTAAATATTTGGGTGCATTGAAGAAAACTTCTTGCGCGTAGGATAATTTAGACCTGACCAGCGCTGTTGACAGATGAATCAGTACATTTGTATCCATTCCCCAGGGTAATTTGCTTATTATCTTTAGAAAATTTAAGGTTTTTCGAGCTTTTGTTAAAATATAATCAAAATGGACATTCCAGCTTAATTTGGACGTGATGTAAACTCCCAGGAATTTTACGACCTGTTTGTAATTTAACACTTCACCAAGCAATTTGAAAATAGGCAAGTTATTTGAGTTACCACCAGGATCAAACAGCATCATGTTAGTTTTTTCTGCTGACAACGACAGCCCATTTTCTAACATATAGTTTCCAAGATTATCAAGATCAATTTGATACAACTTCCTGATGTAATTTCGCGTTCTCTGTGGAGTTGTCTTTTTTAAAGTGATATTCATCCAAGTGCATATATCATCAGCGTACTGTACTAAAACAACACGATTTGAAAGAGCTTTAGGAAGATCCTGTATAAGGATATTAAATAAAATAGGTGCTATCACTGAACCTTGTGGAATCCCCATGTCGAGGCATCGTGAAGAAGAATAACTAGCTCCCACTCTTGCCTGAATTGTTCTATTAGCTAAAAAAGATTTAATGTAATTGAACATATTGCCCGATAAACCAACAGATTTTAGCTTGAACAATAAACGTTTATGCCAAACTTGATCGTAAGCTTTTTTCACATCAAAGAAAGTAGCTAAAACACTTTTTCTGCGGGCAAACTGTTGTTTGATCTGAGTTGTAAGTTTAACTAGGTGCTCAACTGCGGATCTTCCTTTTCTAAAACCTGCCTGGTTTACCGGAATAACGTTATTTTTATCACAGTAGTGTAAAAGTCTGTTTAAGACCAATCTTTCCATTAGTTTGCTTGTATGGGACGTTAAAGCAATAGGTCTGTAACTGTTTTTATCGGTTTTCGATTTTCCTGTTTTTAAGATTGGTATAACTATAGACTTTTGCCAGATTTGTGGCACAGTTCCAGTAACCCAGCATTTCTGCAAAATTTTGTGTAGGAAAATAAGGTAGCTTTCAGGGAGATGTTTAATCATTTCAGTCGAAACTGCATCAACACCTACCGAACTCTTTTTGTTGTGTAGAGACAGTACTGTGTTTTTTAGCTCTTCTAAGGTGATTGGAGAATTAAACCAGAGATCATTCTGTGGTACTGGATCAGTGTAGATTGGGTTGTAATCTTCCATTTCTCTGTGATGTTTGCAGTCTGGAGATAAACCTTCAACTTTACTGTTTTTGGCTAACAGATCCACAAAAGTTTCTGCTTTGTCCATGTCTGAAGGAAATGTGTTACATGTTTCAATCATTATCGGACACCTAGGTAAGTTGGTTCCATCCTTCATTTGTTTCATTTTCGTCCAGACTTTATGGAAATCTTTGAAATCTGAAATTTCTTTTGTGCAGAATGATGCCCAATAATCTTTCTTTGCTTCAGCAATGATTTTGTTACATTGGATGTTAGCTTTTTTCATTTCGACATGATCCTCAGGTTTCCGGCTTTTGATGTAGATTTTGAATTTCTCCCTTTTATATTGAACTGCTTTCTCACATGCCTCTGTCCACCAAACATTACCCAATCGATTATTTGATCTAGAAGATTTGAGTTTCGGAATCGATAGGTCTGCAGCGGCTAAAATTGACTCTTGGAATTTAGAAAACATAATGTCTACATTTTCACTTTCATAATGTCTGTAATCTTGATTAGCTAGAGCAGTTCGAAATAAGGACCAGTCAGAACGCTTGTAATTATATTTTGGAATAATTTCAGGAGAGCTGTCTTTCATCCTGATGTTTTTGTCAGTTATGGTTATGATGATAGGTAGGTGATCGCTTCCCAAAGTGTCTCTGTGAGTTTCCCAGGTACAGGATGGTGCTAATTCTGGTGAGATTAGAGACAAATCGATGGCTGTCGCCCTGTGTTTGGAAACATCAGGGATCCTAGTGACACTACCATCATTTAGAAGGTAAAGCGAACTATCAACGATATTTTCTACCAAACGATTGCTCGTAACAGTAGAACAGTTTCTTTTCCCAAAATGGGGAGTGGGAATTAAAGTCTCCACCTATTAGCCATTTACCACGCTGCTGATCTTGGATAGTGCGCAGCCATTCTGTGTTGTGGTCATTTGGACCTGTTGGTAGGTAGACTGACAAAACGTTAATGTTTAGAGAATTGCTTAATTGGACAGTGGCAGCACAAGCATGCAGATCTTCGCTTGATTTCAAAACTGGGGAAGTAAGTAAGCAGTATTGTAACTCTTTGAGTATATAAATCGCGGTGGATACCTTCTTCCCGTGATTCCCACATTCATAGACTGGAGGATAATAATAATTGGGGAAATTGGGAAGCTTGGTAGCGACAACATTCATCGACTGTAGAATCAAAATTTCACACCTATTTGATGCTAGGAAATGCTCCAAGTAAGCCGAATTGGTGGAAAGGGATCTACAATTCCATTGCAAAAACTTGACTTGGGATTGTTTTCGCATTGCTGATATTGGTTAATCTCCAACTTTCTATTAACTGTTATTTATGGTCGATAATAATGAATACTTTGATTTTCTGTGTCCAGGAGAACTGGACAGAAAGAAAATTACGTAATTACTTAGACTACAAAGTAAAGATAACAAAATTGTAGCAAAATCAATAAAAAGAAAATTACATAGTCCAACGTACGAATAACTTATAAAGGTGATAATAGATTACAAGGGATAACAAATAACCAAAAATCAAAATAATGGCATTCACGTCTTCAAATGTACAGAGTGTATAGTCTGACCGAGTCTTGATAGTCGGACTAAAACCTAGTTATTGTTTATTTTCAGCAGAAGAAATGTCAGAGATGACGAGGAAAAAGTCCTGTGACATGAACATTAAGTATTGTATATGTAATACTGTTATTTCAAAACATATTATACGGCCACCATGGTGTGTAGTTGTCAAAAGGGTGGTACTGTCCTCTGGAGAATCTGGAAGGGTGTAGCTGTGATGATCTTGATCTTGATGTTCTCCTTGGAGTCTCCCAAAATAGGTCTCGAATGTGTCTTCCAAGATTTCCTGCAATGATGCTACTTCCTCTGGTGGTGGGGTGAATGTCGTCTTTTAGAAATTGTTGAGTGGTACGAAGGTTCTCATGTGATACAAAAGAAATATTTTTCATATCAACAAGTTCAGCAGATAGAAAAGCGTTGAACAGATTTCGTTGAACCTCCATTCGGGCCTGCCGTACAGGGGCAACCTTACTAACGACTAGTTTAGATTTTGGATGTTCTTGTGCTATTTGTTTTATGCCTGAAGCGAGAGAGTGTGTGTGTGTGTGTGTGTGTGTGTGTGTGTGTGTGTGTGCATGTGTGCATGGTGTATGTATGTGTGTGCACGGTGTGTGCGTGTGTGTACAGTTCAAGGTACTCTGGTACAAGAGAGTCGGTCGGGGAGGAGGAAGGGAATGAGGGGGGGGGGGGGATAACCGGCTCCGAACCGAACGGTTGACCTTAAAACACTGGCATTTAATGTTGAGTGTGTGTGTGCGTGTGTGTGTGTGTGTGTGTGTGTGTGTGTGTGTGTGTGTGTGTGTGTGTGTGTGTGTGTGTGTGTGTGTGTGTGTGTGTGTGTGTGTGAGTGAGGGAAGAGATAGAGAGAAAGAGACAGAGACAGACAGACACACAGACAGTGTGTGTATTAAAGAGAGAGAGAGAGACAGACAGACAGACAAACACAGAGGAGAGAGAGAGAGAAAGAGAAAGAGAGAGAGAGAGAGAGAGAGAGAGAGAGAGAGAGAGAGAGAGAGAGAGAGAGAGAGAATGTGTATTTGAGGGAAGAGTGAGGGAGACACAGGGGGAGGGAGAATTAACGGTTTGATTATTGAATTTATTTCAAAGCATTTAGCCCAAACAAGACAGGTGCTGATTTCAGAATGGAAAAAAAAAAAAAACAAGAAAATTCAGTCGCAGACACGTTAATTACGAACTGACTGGTCACACCATAACATAAGTCAAACAATAATTGAGTCGTTTATTTGGCTAATCAAATGTTGAACATCGCAACTAATCATGTAGTTTACCTAGGATGTCAAGGGTACTTGCACGTGCGAACACCCTGTACGTACACCACTCCAAACCCCCCACCACACACACACTACACACACACACACACACACACACACACACACACACACACACACACACACACACACACACACACACATCGTCTAAAAGCACATATGTGAATAGACATTAAAAGAAATAACGACCGAACACACACACCGCACAACACACACACAACATACACACAATCACACACACACACACACCACACGCACACACACACCACACACACACACACACATACACAACACCACCGCACACACACACACACCACACACACACACGCACACACATCAACACACACACACACACACACACACACAACGCACACCACACACACACACTCACACACACTCACACACACACACACACACTCACACACACACACACACCACACACACACACACACACATTAATACGCACATATACGCATGCACACACGTACACAGACACAGACACAACACAAACACACACACACACACACACACACACACACACACACACACACACACACACACACACACACACACACACACACACACACCCATCCACAAGCAACGACATGAAATATGTTCTCAGTTTTTGTACAAACCTATTTTAAAATTATCAAAATATGGAATAAACAGTGCTTCTGCCGAGATATTTGAATAACCATTAACCTTTTACAAAAAAAAAAAAAAAATCAAGTCTTTACAAAAGAAGGCAATATATCTGTTGTTGATTAAGTTGTAATTTTGTGTAAATCAAAACTTATTATTTTAATTTCTATTATTTATTTATTTATTTATTCATTTATTTATTTGTTTGTTATTATTTTATTTATTTATTCATTTATTTATTTTACTCTTTTCCCCGCCGCTTGTACCGTCAGGAGTCGCGGTTAGATACAACTTTGTCTACTGCTTCGGCAAGGGTTACATTTCTGACGTGAAGGGTCTCTGCCACTGTGTCACTCCAGCATCGCCTGGGTCGTTATCTGGTACTGCTGCCCGAATGTTTGGTGTTGTAGGCACGTTGAGCGGGCCCGTCTGCAGACATTCGTATGACGTGCTATTTCTTTCTGTTTTGTAGCACCGGTGTTACTCCCATCATCTCTCTTATTGTTTCATTTCTGATCTTATCTATTCTTGTCTTGTTGGAAGCTCTTTTTTAAGCAATTCATCGCACAAGTGATTATCGTTCCTTTATAGTCCTTTTAGTCTGGCGTTGGCACGTAGGCGTAGGGAGGAAGATGGTATTAACCCTTTGACTCCCGCATCCTATCACCACCCCAAATCTATAACCCTTTGACTTCCGCAGCCTATCCACCAGCTTCCTGTAGGAATCTGGTGGATAGGGTGAGGAAGTCAGAGGGTAAAAGTTTTGCTTTTGCTGTCATGATTGACAAAGCAGAATGCTAGAGGACAGGCCGAAGGAGTCAAAAGGTTAATAAGCTTTGCTTTTGTGCTCATAGGAAAGTTGGGGTGTCTCAGAAGACGAGCTAGTTGACAGCTGACTGCGTTTTCTTTCTGGCAGCATGTGTTTATCTCTACTTCTATTGTTCCATTCTCTGTAAAAATGCTGCCCAAGTACCTGTCAAGCCTTACTATGTTCCCTCACGTACCCTCCGCTCTGCCTCCGATCTCTGACTTTTCGCTTTCCACGCACTAAGCTCAATACCTATGGTCCACGAGCCTTCTCTGTTTCTGGTCCACTTTCCTGGAACAAACTTCCTCTCTCAGTCCGTCAGCAACCTACTTTTGTCTCCTTCAAGTCCGCTCTCAAAACTCACCTTTTCTCCTCTGCATAAAATCCTAACCTCACTCAATCCCCTCTGCAGCCTGTCTCCACTCGGAAGGGAATCGCATTGTAATATATAATTGTATATAATATGCTCTCTATAATTTTCCATTGCTTTTATTCTTTCTCCCCATTTATAGCCGTGTGCGTGGTGTGTGTGTGTGTGTGTGTGTGTGTGTGTGTGGTGTGTGTGTGTGCGTGTGTGGTGGTGTGTGTGCGTGCGTGCGTGCGTGTGTGTTTCTGTTTTAGCGCTTAGATTTGATTTTATCAAGATTTTGCGCTATATAAA
>JAPXFY010000019.1:34014535-34062035 GCA_030674185.1 Monoplex corrugatus | reverse complement strand
ATCCCATCACATTCTCATCATCATCCCTCATACATCATCATCACGTGCCCTGCCGCACCGCGTTCGCGACATGGCCCTCCATACGAATCTATCTTTTGTCGCTGCAGGCACTTCTCCCACACCTCTCTGTCTTCATCACTCCGCAAGTCATCCAATATTTTCTTCCTGGGTCCCCGACCGATAACAAACCGAATCTGGAGGTAGTTTTACCCCGCCGTCTCATTATCACTCGATTACTTCCCCTTCGTCGGTACCAGGATTTGTTGCTGTCTAGGAAGGGAAAGGGGTGGTGTTGTTGTTGGTGGAGATGGGGTGGGTGGAGAAGAAAACAGCATAAGTATAATCATCATGTTAGATATTGTAATCATGCGTATGACAGTGGATGACAATGTAATTTTTCGCACCCGTGATGGCTGGAGATGTTTGTATTATGCGAGTGTACGACCAAGTCCTTCAAAGTCATCTGCTTGGCTGATCTACAAAGAGTGAAGGACAAATGGAGCGGATCCACTCCAGAGGGTTGTTCAGCAGAACAGACCTTCCTTTGGGTATAGAGGACGGGGAGGGGGAGGGGGGCAGGGAGAAGAAGACAAGTGAATGGAGCTGTGTAAATGTGTCGGGTAGCAAAGCGATGCTTAAGCGCTGATGAAGGGGAGAGGGTCCATCAGAAGGGAGTAATTTCGTGCGGATTAGTGCGCAGCCTTGCCGCCATTACAAAAAAAAAAATAAATAAAAGGAAAAAAAGAAAAGAAAGCTCCATCGCTTTGTTAAATGCGGCGTAGCGCATATGGAGTCCTCCAAGCGCTGTGACGCCTCCTTCCACGAGCAAGCAACCTGAGACATAATCCGTGCATGCTGAAATGAGCAAGCTGTGTTGAAACTGAAAACCACGGGGGGGGGGGGGGGGGGGGATGGAATTGGAGGACGGGGAAGGGGGGGGGGGCTGGGGTGGCGTCGTGAGGCCATCGTCCCTATCGGTGCAGCAGACCGTAACTGGGGACTTCCACCACTTGTCACAGCTCATTGGATCGTGACACTATGCGTCACGCATGAACACCACTCGGGAGCAGGCCCGAGGAACGAAAACCCCGATACTTCAGACTTGCAAAACCACAAGTGCTTCAGATTTAACCCTTTGATCCCCGCACCCTGTCCACCAGCATCCTGCATTGTCAACCATGCTAGAAAAGCAAAAAACTTAACTCTGACTCCCTCACCCTATCCACCAGCTTCCTGCAGTAAGCTGGTGAACAGGGTGAAGGAGTCAAAGGGTTAATTTTTTTCAATTGGTGGATAGGGTGCGGGAGTCAAAGGGTTAACCGTACCGGCCCCAGCTGTAATATGGCCCCAGGGGCAGACGGCGCTTTCTCCCTGAGCGCTCTGTTGCCCAAACACGGGTTGCAACCTCCTTAGGTCGAAAGAAAGACGTAGTCTGCACGTGTGGCTGAGTTTGCTGTCTGGCTCGGCCCCTCGGCCACATAATGAGATCAGTCTGTCGCCGCTTCTGTGCCTATAACCACGTTACTGCCGACCGCTGTGTGGACACGGGCATTCCCGCTGTGTTCATAGTCGATCGAAATTTTCCCTGGGTCGATTTTGATGCTGACATGATTGTCCTTGCGTTTATCCTTCACAACCTGAAAACGAGAGAGAGAGAGAGCGAGAGAGAGAGAGAGGGGAGAGAGAGAGAGAGAGAGAGAGAGAGAGAGAGAGAGAGAGAGAGAGAGCTGAAAGCCTACTGATTTACGATGGTAAAAAAGAAGCAATACATTTTTTTTTCATTCAGACCTCGCCCAGAGAGGGTCTACAAAATACATGAATTATACACTAATCAAGGGCATCAATATTTCAACAATGCAAACAGTAAGATGCGATTAACATTATAAAGTGAAATCCAAAACAAGTGTGACTGCCCGCGTTCAAGCAAACAGGAACCAGAAAAAAACACGAAAGAAGAATACGAACGCGTATTTAATACAAGACAAGACAGGCGCAAATTTTCGGCCAACTGGCCTTGTCAAGCGTTAGATTACAAACAAACACCAGATACAAAAATTTTGAGAAAAAGACTGAAACTTCCCTGTTGCTGTGTCCAATGTGAGAAAAGGAATAAACTGACTAAGATGACATCATAATGTGTTTTTTTAGTAAATATGATTACAGAGCGGAAATGAGAACTATGACGCACTAGCGAAGAGTAGATGTTTGGAATGTAAAGGATACCAGTATTAAATAACGCAGGAGAGAAAATACAGGCATATGTTCGACAGAATGGGAAAATATTTAATCAAGAGGTATGGCTGATGTAAATGGATCGTGCCTAGTGCAACGAATCCGGTCTGACCTTGGAATAGGAAGGAAAACATCCTAAACCAACAGCCAAGGGGCTGAAGGGAAATCCGGAGTCCGCGGAGAAAAATTCCTTAGTCAGACGCGGCTGGGCCTGTCTTGTGAAAGGAGAATTTAAACAGATTGAATTGAAAATAAAAATGAAAATAAAAGTAAAAAGAAAAAGAAAAAGGCATATGTGCAGCCGCAAAGCCAATACCTCACTGGGATGGGAAAATGGTGATAATATGGTCTACTTCAGTGAATCATCATCGAGATAAAACATACATGGACTCAAGGGCACATTAAAAGAAGACGATAGTATGCATAAAATCATCCAAGCAGTATAAACATAAATTATACATGAGTGACAAGCAATGTTATACCTATACATTCCAGCGAATACATACGCATACACTTACACACCAAGGTAAAAGTACATGCACACAAAGCCATGTCCAGATAAAAGTACATGCACACAGAGCCATGTCCAGATAAAAGTACATGCACACAAAGCCATGTCCAGATAAAAGTACATGCACGCAGAGCCATGTCCAGATAAAAGTACATGCACACAGAGCCATGTCCACATAAAAGTACATGCACACAGAGCCATGTCCACATAAAAGTACATGCACACAAAGCCATGTCCACATAAAAGTACATGCACACAAAGCCATGTCCACATAAAAGTACATGCACACAGAGCCATGTCCACATAAAAGTACATGCACACAAAGCCATGTCCAGATAAAAGTACATGAAGTGGCGTGATAATGAATTCAGTTGAGGAAATCTTTATGGTTTGTCATTGAGTCCATGTGGCTTGCGCGTACCAAGTTTATCTATAAGATGGGATTCTCTGTTTTTCCTGTCCATGGTGCTGTTACTGTATAGAAGCCACAGACCTTTCACTCGGATGTTGTTGATTGAGTGGTCCGACTGGATGAAATGACTTGAGATAGTTTTATCTCTTTGATGCCGGATGTCAGCCAAGTGTTCCTTGAAACGTGTATCAAGAGTACGTCCAGTTTCACCAATGTACAGTTGAAAACATTTAGTGCAGCTGATCAAATAACAATGGTATAAGTTTGACAGTTAAAATGTTTTGTAATTTTCATGTGAAAGTGAAAGAGAGAGAGAGACAGAGACAGAGACAGAGACAGAGACAGAGGAACACAGAGAGACACAGAGAGACAGAGAGTTTAGTTCACGGGTGAAGGTCATAAACCTTATTGAACGGATGTGATTTACAAATTTGTGACAAGCCTGATGCTTGAAGGGAAAACAAAAGAGAGGGCAGAGGGGGCGACTTGAGACAGTTTTTATTTTCTTTCGTGTGTGTGTGTGTGTGTGTGTGTGTGTGTGTGTGTGTGTGTGTGTGTGTGTGTGTGTGTGTGTGTGTGTGTGTGTGTGTGTGTGTGTGTGTGGTGTGTGTGTGCTTACGCGTGCGTGCTTGCATGTACGTGTATATGGCCAGATTGAAATAACAATGAGCTACACTGAACCTGGTTCACTGAACAGTCACAGGGTGTTTTTTTTAACAGTCATGATGATTCCAATGCTGATCCAGATATTTTGACATAATCATCATCATCATCAGGTGCCCTGCCGCATGGCGTTGGCGATCATGGACTTCCATCTGTCTCTATCTCTTGTTGCCCCAAGCATCTCCTCCACCCTCCTCGTCTTCAGCCACTCTGCAAGTTAGTCCAGCATTTTGTCCCTGGGTCTACCTGGTGCTCTCTTTCCCTCCAGCTTTCCCGTTGTGACCACGTGTTCCAAATCCCCCTTCCTCATAAAATGGCCTATAAATGTTGCCTGTCTTTTCCTAATCTTCCTTATCAATGATCTACTTGTATCTGCCTCCATCAAAACTGTCTCGTTTGTTTTCTTTGCTGTCCATGGAACTCTCAACATTCTTCTTGGAAACCACATCTCGGCTGCCTCAATCTTGTTCTGGCTTTGCTTCTTGACTGTCCATGCCTCACATCCGTACAACAGTATTGGTTCTATATAACATTCAAGAACTCTCTTCCTGATGTTAATTGATAGACAATTGTTGGTAAGAATGCTTGTCATCTTCTTGAATGCTGTTTTGGCTTGGCCGATTCTGCCGGCCATTTCCGATGTGCATCTGCCGTCTGATGAAATGATCGTTCCCAGGTATTTGAACTTATCAACCCCTGTGTCAAGGTTGTGCCATTAGCTGTTATTTTGGATGAGGGGATTTGACATAATGGTTCCCCTAATATTGTGCTGGAATGACATTGCGATGCTCATGTGTGTGTGTGTGTGTGTGTGTGTGTGTGCGTGCGTGCGTGCGTGCGTGCGTGTGTGTGTGTGTGTGTGTGTGTGTGTGTGTGTGCGCGTGTGTGTGTGTGTGCGTGCGTGTGTGCATCGAGTCTAGCCGAAGGAACCTTTATGACAAGATCAGAATCTTGGGTGAAGTGTGATGACAAGATGGAAGGCCTTGGTGAGGTCCATGAAAGCGATATACAGCAGTTCTCTACACCTCTCCCGAGTTTGTCTCAGTGAGAACACCTTAACAACAGTGGATCATATATCCTGGCTCTATTGAATTCCTTACGATGACTTTGGATACAGTCACATTCTGTTAACAAGTACCTAGAGTCTCTTCAAGACAATTGTGACCTAGGCGAAAATGTTTTATATTTATTGTTATTATTTTTTTCTCTGTCACAACTTCTGCGCCGCCTCATTGGCGTTGATCCCAGTGCAAAGGGTTTTGTACAGGGTTAGGAAATCTGTCAGATAACTGCTGGTAGATTTGGGTGGAGCACATGTGGAGTTGCCCGAGCGCGGTGAATCGCCCGTGAAATAACTCCGATAACTCCACGCTTCTCATTCCGGCTCCTCAAACCCAAGTTCATTCAGTCGAAGTCTCAGCACCAAGAAACCACAACACGCCCTCCACTGTTGCTGGGTGACTTCAGTGGAGTTCAGCAGTGTCTCTTTTCATCCATTTTACTGAGGACAATGTGCTGCCTACTATGCCCCCCTACTAACGACAAGAAGGTGGGGGCTTTCTCTCAGTCGCAGAATAAGATCGAGAGAGAACCCCCCCCCCCTCCTCCTACCCTTTCGGCTGATAAGGAGGACAACTACTACGGTCTTACAACGACAGCCCCCCAAACAATTGATACCAAAACCTCAACTTGACTGCACCTCAAGCACGGTTAAACTTGCTTATGGGGTCCTGCAAGGCTCTGTACTTGGGCCAGTTCTCTTCACATTCTACATCTCACTGCTTGACGATGTTATCAAACAGCACAACATCAAATATCATTTCTATACAGATGACTCCCAGCTCCACAACAGTCGATCTCCTGAAAAATTTTCAGTCCTTTTTTTTTCTGACTTATGTTGAGATCCAGAATTGGATGATAGAGAATAAGCCACAGCTGAATGGAGATATTACTGAAGCAATGCTCATTGGCACAAAGCACAAGCTTTCCACTGTAAAAGTTTGTTCTATCCAACGCTATTGTACGTTCTGATTCAGTCAAGACATATGGCGTTGCTCTTGACCCTCAATTCTCTATGCAGAAATTCATCACCCAAACCTGTCAGTCTTGTTGCTGTCAACTACGACATTTCAGTTCTGTTCTATGTTATCTTTCAGCTTCAGCAGTGTCTAAACTTGCAACTTCTCTGATCTTGACCCGCATTGATTATCGTAATTCGCTACTTTTTGGCTTGTCTGCTTAGTCTGTTGTATGCCTCCAGCGTATCCAGAATTCTGCGGCCCGTCTTGCCCTTTGTAAAAAGAGGCATGATCATGTCACTTCATTGCTTTACTTTCTCCACTGGTTGCACATTTTTCGAAGAGGTTCATTAGTGTGCGATTTCAGACGACTCTCTCTCTCTCTCTCTCTCTCCGGTGTGCGTGTGTGTGTGTGTGTGTGTTTGAGAGAGAGAGAGAGAGAGAGAGAGAGAGAGAGAGAGAGAAAGAGAAAGCTGAAATATAGTATCTAGCATGATTTTTTTTTTAATAGACGGGGAATCATTCCACTGAAAGTGTCATTGAATTTCTGTCAAAACACCATAGTTTGTTTTATTTAGGGCCTTTAGCAGAAGTCACATTGCGTGAAGCCAGTCGAGGGAAGAGACTCAGAGAGCCAAAGTGGGAGACACTGAACAGATTTGAACGCCTGGGCCTACATGACCTTCACATTTCAGCAAAATTCATCGTAGCTTACCACCCACCGTCCGTCATTAGTGATATCCATGACGCTCTTGCATTTTTTAATGAATGACGTAATCTTGGAAGTGTATCTCATGACGTAAGAAATGACATCCTTGACGTCACTCGGAAAGCAAACTGGAACGGGCGGGATCGTACGTAACTCAGGAGGTTAAAAACCTCAAGACCCCCCTCTTTCTCTCTCTCTGTCTGACCTCTTTCTCTTTCTCTCTAACACACACACACACACAACACTGTCACAATCACAATGAAGGGACAATTGTACCCAGTTACTGACGTCATGCTTGCAGTTGGTTGCACCTTTTCCGTGACAGCTGCAATTTGTAAACAGTTGCACAGACGCTTCAGTTCTTTGCTACCTAATTTACGTATAAAGGACTGGATTCCAATGATTTGTAATCGTCGCATCTCTGGTGAACATTACAAATTTGTCAGACAGTTCAGCTCAGTCCAGTTTGCTCAAGGCAGCGTTGCAAGGAGTGGACGATTCCTATGCGGTGCACCACGGACGCCTGTATTTTTCAGTTATGTAAATATCGAAAGTATTCAACGTAAATGCTGCCACGCTAAGCACAAGCTCTACAAGCTGGTAAGACTTCGAAATTCTGTCTGACTTGTGTGTTCTGCTGTCTGTGCATTACCATTATTATGATCCACCCGTCAGACAAATCGTCAACATATCCAAGTACACTTCACTTCCTGTTTGCTCCACTCAGTAAGAGCCCCCAGCTATTCCCATAGAAATTTTCTGTTTTGCCATATCACTCACTACCTTGACCAAACAACCTATCCACACGTGACAACCGTGAGATTATATTCCCCTACCCCATCAAGTCTAAATATCTAACCCCACGCCCAGTTTTCCCTTTCACTGCACTGTCAAGACCAAACAATAGGCAACGTGCGAGACAAACTTGTGCTTTGTGAGAACATTCGTTCCACTCAGCAGCATCACATTTAAGGCACAGAATTTCTAGAATCCATGTTTGTCAGACAAAACTTAAGTGTCCGGAGTATTTTTAGCACATGCAACTACATCCCAAATCGAGCCCACAGCTCATTGGTTCATGTCTGATTGTTGATATTATTTACATGGCAGGCATATGGTGTATGTGATAGAGAATGAAAGTATGGATCGGTCTAAACCGAATTATACATACACAACGTGTGCATGAGGACGAGTATTCGCACGCATACGCATACGCACACACACACACACACACACGCAGTTAACACGCACACATATTGGGAAAGAGTTAGGTGAGATTGTCAATACCGTGAATACCCCCGCCTTGAAACAACCATCCTGACTGCCATGTTAAATCTAAGGAATACGTGATGAAACAAACGGACGATTGTTCATTACCAAGTTGTACATAAAGACTATCACAGATGTGTACGCCATTATTTTGCTCTCACTAAAAAGATACTAGCACACGATTTCTAAATCAGTGCCTGCGCTCAGTTATATGTTCAAACAAATCGAGTGCTCTCGGGACGCTGGTGACAGCGAGGAACAATGGACAGATTTGAAAAACTAGATAAATGAAGCTTATGAAGAAATCACTAGAGTTGACAGAAAAGCAAAGAAGAACTGGATGACAAAAGAAATGGTAGTCTTGATGGGTGAATGGAGGAGGGAAAAGAGAAGAATACAAAAAGGTACGTAAGGATATCAGGAATAGGTGCTTTGAAGCTCTGGAAGCTTGGCTAGAAAACAAGTGCAAAGAAGTAAAAGATGACACAAAACAGATCCTAAGTATATGCAAAGAAATAATGAAGAAATTGCCCACATCAAAAAAAGACATACACATCAACTGGTTGCTTAAAATCTAAAGATGATACGAAATCCAAAACAAGTGCGACTGCCCGCGTTCAAACATTTACTCTGGTTACTTTCTTAATTTTTGTAACTGAAATAACAGGCGCTTGCGGCGCACCACATAGGAATCGTACACTCCTTGCAACGTCGTCTTGAGCAAATTGGACTGAGCTGAATTGTCTGACAAATTTGTGATGTTCACTAGATATGCAACGATTACAAATCATTGGAATCTAGTCCTTTATACGTAATTTAGATGGCAAAAAACTGATGCGTCAGTGCTAAGATGTTACGATTATTATGGAAAAAGACAAAATGTTATAAAGATGGGGAGAGCACATTAAAGACATTTATGATGATGACAGAAAGGAGGATCGTATCATCAAAAAGAACCACCAATAATGAAAGATGAAGTTTACAGCATCGTTGAAAACGATGAAACCGGGAAAAGCCCCAGGAATAGACAATATTACTATAGAAATGACTGAGGCTCTAGATGATCTTGGTATTGAAAAAGTAACATTCCTTCTAAATGGAATTTATGACACCAGAAAAATGCCTAAAAAATATGTCAAAGTAAATTTTCATCGCATTTTCAAAGAAAGCAGGGCTATAGACTACAAACTCCATAGTACTATCGTCTTGATGAGCCAGTGACAAAGATGCTATTAAAAGAAATCATGATGAGGACAAGGAACAGAATCAAAAGAGAAATAGTAGAACAACAGTGTGGGGTTGTTGAAGGGAAAGGAACTATTAATGACATATACATCCTAAGAACTCTCATAAAAGATCGACTGAGTTAAATGAAGATTTACATTTATATTTTGTTGATTATACCAAGGCTTTTGATCGGGCAAGACACGAGAACTGATCAACCAAGTGGAAAAGATCAATATCGCTGGAAAAGATCTTGAATAATAAGAAATATATGTTGGGAGCAAACAGCAGCTGTGAGAGCAGAAAATGATAAAAGCTCTTTCCAAAATATTTAAAGAGGGGTTAGGCAGGTATGTGTTCCGTCACCAGATTTGTTTTCACTTTACAGCAAAACCATCATGAGAAACCTAAAAGAATACCCGGAGATATAAAGATTGGAGGGAAAATGATAAGCAGTCTTTGTTATGCAGATGACACCGTTGTAATTGCATAAAAAATCTTGTGAATGTAATACAAATGGCAGAAATAAAGGGATAGAACTAAATAGCAAGAAGACTGAAGTCATGGTAATCAGTAAATAACAAGAAATCCCCTAATGTAAAATGACAGCAAATGGTACAACACTGATCCAAGTAGATTAAATCAAATATCTGAGAACAGTCTATCTCACCGGATAGCAGATGCACATTAGAAATATCCGGCAGAACTGGCCAAGCTAAGCTAGCATTCAAGACAATAAAGTTTTCTTACCTACAAATGACCATCAATTAATATGAAGAAGAGAGTTCTTCAGTGTTAGATAGAACCGATACTGTTATATGGATGCGAAGCGTGGAGAGTCAACACACAAAGTCAGAGCAAGATTGAGACAGCTGAAATGTGAATTGCTAAGGAGAATGTAAAGAGTTTCGTGGAGAGAAAAGAAAATGAACGAGACAGATTTCAAAAAGACAAACACAAAAAGAACATCAGTGAAGATTTGGAAAAGACAAGCAATATTTATAGGACATTTTAAGAGGGAAGAGAAATTTGAGCACTAAGTCACAAAAGGAAAGCTGGAGGGAAAAAGAGCACTAGCTAGACCCAGGGAGAAAATAGTGGATGAGGACAGAAAGGGTGGGAGATACACTTGCAGCGACAAAAGATAGATCCGTCTGGAGGGGCATTATCGTCAACGCCATGTGGCAGGGCACATCATGATGATGACAACTGCGCTCAAGTCCCTTGTTAAAAGTATCACCCAATCAACTGCCGGCTTGGTTTGTGATACAGTCGCATTGCGCGCATGAATATAAAATAGATCTGCGTACAATCATTAATTCAAGATGTCTGCTCTAAGGATTTGCAGTGTGGATTGACAGATCCAATTAACCTATAGTTCCTTGACTATTTGTAGTTAAAAGCTTTGAACAGGACAAATCGGAAATGTCTCACAAAATTTGACGTCAGGCCTAGGTGTAATGTAGATCTACAGACTAGTATGTGCAGTAAAGAAACACTTCTACTCAGTACTTCGGTGATCCAGGAGAGCGAGATCTATCATTCTATGGCGACGAGTGTTCACATCCGTGACATCGCTAGAATCCGACTGCTTGCAAGCGGAGCTGACCCCGGGAACATTCAACGCTACAGTTACATATTCACAGGTACGTGATACAGACTAGAACTCTCTTATCACCTGGCTCGCGTTTTAATTCAAATCGGAACTGTTTTGGGATTGAGAACGCCGCTCTGAGCTGGCTAACTTTAGTCTAGATCTAGATAAGCTATTGAAAAACAGGTAGGCCTACGAACTAACACTAGGACCGTAGGGGTGACAAGGTTAGGTGGGCTACTGAATTCTTTTGTTGGATTTTGTGTGAGGATACGACGTAATCGGTCTTAATCCTGGCCCAAATGATCACCTTCGGGATGGGTTTTCAACGTGAATGGATTGCCAGTCCCGAGGGCAAGGGTTAGGGGTACAAGTAGATTTAGGGTTAAATTACCATTGGTAGGCAAGGCTAATGTTGTCAGAAATAATGAAATCCAGCCAAGTATCCATGCGCGAGATCTGCAGACGCGAAACTGTAAACCTAAAAGTAAAACAGCCCATTCCATCGAGCTATTTACGTAAACTCATCGCACATATGTCGGTTCCATATCCGGTAGACTTGACCTATATAGGCTATAACAGTAGCAGATTTTTTTTTACTGCCACTGTAGAAAAAGATTTACACCAAAGCGCACATAATCAATCAACATACCGCATGGTCTGCTAAATTCTGTGTTCGGATCTCTGACCAACCACACATAATTATATCCCTAATTACATTGGGTGATCTCGTGCACAAAATTCTAGATCTAGGCCGACCCTCATCACAAATGTACTCGTTAAGCCTGGGCTACACTGCCATTCATCCTAGACAAAGATTTCATTGACAGCGAGGGACATTATGATTATGATAATGTCCCTCGCTGTCACTGAAATCTTTAATGGCACCATCTGTATCTCGTTTTCTTTACCGATTGAAATAAAGTTATAACAATACGCATGTGGACTTGGTGTGTGTTGAATACGACCCTGTTGCTAGATTTTGTTTTCATTGCATTTGCATATTTAAGTTTAGCCATTTCGACTGGATTACTTTGTTGTGCGAAAGCATAATAGTTGAAAGCAATCGGGTTCACTAGGCCTAAACGCTGAAGCAGTGTTAGGGATGCTACTTTGAAACACACACACACACACACACACACACACACACACACACACACACATGAAAGGAGAAAAATTGCGCATTTAATTGACAAAGCAAGACATGCACATGTTTTGCATGTTTAGGTGCCTTTCTCAAGCAGACGAAAAAAAAGTACTGAATCATTTGAGCTGGAGATGACCTTGACAGAAAATCATTTGAGTTCGTGAATTAACGTAACAGAATAGGCTAATCAAACGGTTGGGGGGGGGGGGGGGGTGGGAGGGATAAGGGGGGGGGGCATAAAGAAAGAGAGAGAGAGAGAGAGAGAGAGAGAGAGAGCTCAGTCCGCATACAGCTGCTGCCATAGACTGCCTTTTATGTGTTTATGTTCATGTGGGTGTGCAGTCCTCAGTCCGCATACATTTATAGGCTGTCTTTTCTGCGTTTTTATATTTTTTTTATAGGGATATATTTCAAAAAGAAAGAGCATCAAAGAAGTTTGACGGGAATTGGTTGATCAGCAGAACCGTGCTCGACAGTCTCTTGATTTTGGCTCTCAGCAGGTAAAGAGTAAGCCTAAGCTTCATTGAACTCTGACCTTATAAGTGCCTTTCACAGATAAGTTGGTGGGGGGGGGGGGGGGAGGCAGAACAACGTCCCTGGGGATCCCCAAAGTGGTCAGTTTATCACCCAGCAGTTATCTAGTGCCTATGTATACAACGCCGAAAACAAATTTCTTTGTCGCAGCAGAAGTTTCCCAGCTGTGGTTCTTTCTAAACCGCCATCACTCATAATGGAGATGCTGGTCAACTGGCACACTTCTTTGGGGCGTCAAAAGGTTACAACAATACAAGGGCGAAACGTTGTTAAAGGTAGTGGCGGAAATTTACATGGATACGTGTAGAGGCTTATTTAAGATAAGGAAATATTTTGAGTATAGTTTCGTGAAAGATACCTTTGCTGTTTGGGAATGATAACTATGTAGTAAAAATTATGTGGTGTAGTAAGGAATTTTCCTCACCGTAGGTCCATATATGATAAGTCAAAGAGATCAAGATAACAGTTATACCAAACATGTTTTCAAGTGAGAGCAAGGATTTCTTGTTTGTTAGTTGACGGATTTTGACCAAATTTAAAATAGTGCATGGTCTCAGTCGGTCACGTACAGAGAAATGTCAAATATTTCGGAAAGCGCAGTAACAAATTTAGAAAACTGTTTCAGTACTTAATTGTCATGTTTGTTAACTTAGGTTTAATATTATGGTGAATAAATCACTGTTAAGTAGTTGACCAGTGCTTTTGTTATTGTGAAGTAAATATTTCGCAAATTGCGGTAAAAGAGAGCAAAAGAAATATTACAAGTATAGCCTGACCATTCTGTTTTTGTTCTTCTTTCACGTTTCCTGTCCAGTCATGTTTTTTTTTGCTTTGTTTTGTTTTTAGGTAGTGGTGGTGGTGGCTGAGATCCATTTCGATTTTTTTCTCTTTTTAATTTTTTTCTAGTATATGTTTCTTTTTTTTCTCTCTCTCTTTCCTTTTCTGTCTTCGTTCCTTTTCTTTTCTTTCTTTTTATTTCCTTTTCTTTTCGTTCACTCTCCTCTTTTATTTTCTGTATCTGCGGTATGGACCCAGCCTGTAGTAAGTAAAAAGGGTATAGTTAGGGAGGGACCGAGTAGTGGTGAAGAGAGGCTAAACCCAGTACTTAGTTCTGTGGCCCCAGGGTATGGTCCGACCACTGACCCACCCCAAGTAGCTAGTTTACCGGACCTTGGTCAGTTTGGGGTTTTGGTGGGAGGTTGTGGGCTTTACGAAGTGTTTTGTTTGTTATTGTTTGGGGAATGTGGTTAAATGATTGCTTGGTGTGAGAAAGGTAGAGGGAGGGAGCGGAGGAGGGGGGGGGGAGGATAGAGAGAGAGAACTGATTCAGTAAGGCCAAAACCCCATTTAAAAAAGTATGAACACATTATAAGCAGTATGCAAACACAAAGTACATTGCTTAGTCGTTTGTAGCTCATGCACACTTCAACATTTTTGGAATACAGTATGGGTCAGTCATTCTTCAAAAATACAATAAGACTTAAGACCTTACAAGTAGATTTAACAGTCACACATCAATAGAAACTAACTTTAAGACAAGGCAACAGAGAGAGAGAGAAAGGGTGGGTGGGTGCATGGTGGGTGGGATTTGTATATGCTTTGGATAATATCAAAGCAAGCAAATATGTTTTTTACATTCATCCCCCTTCAAAGCAGGATGTATACTACACAAACTATTAATAACATCAAAACAATCAGAGCAGCTGTCTTTCTGGTGACAATGGGCTAGTACAAGTACCTTGTTTGCAGCAAGACTTCTAGTCTAATCAAAAATGTTGTCAGCCCAGCTCTTCCTTTGTTTGTCCCCTCTTGTTTTTCCACGCTCGGTTCATTGGAGGACGGTTTAGAAGAGCCCATGTGATGTTGCTGCATGTCCATACCATCTTAATTTCTTTTACTTGAAAGTGGTAAGCACCAGGTGTTGATAGTAAAGTCACATACTGGGTGATAGTGTTGCAGACCCCCAGACTCATTTTGTAGTTAAAGAGAAGAAGATGTCGATGGATTTTTCTGAAACTGCTTTTGATAATTTGTTGCAGTTGTGTTTTTTCAAGAAGATGAAAATATTTTAAAGATGTTTCTACATGAAGCAGCAGGCTTGAGAACTTCAGCATTAGCCGAATCCCAAGGACAGATGCATTGTCAGTTTGTAATTGTATATGTGAGAAAGGAGATTTCTTGTATTTACGAATTGCAGTTTCGTCCTACAAGATGGCTGTCTGCAATCTTAGGTTGGGGTGGGGTTTGATTCCAGATGCTGCTTTGTCATTGCTGCCCTTCTGATGATAGGTACTTGTTTCCCTGCTAGCGACATGTCATTTCTACCATGTTGTTGTTGCCCTACTGATGGCACGTCCTGTTTTCCATACTAGTGTGTTGTTGCAGGTTGTTGGTACTCTTGTCTACTGATGACAAGTCGTCGATATTCCACTGATGACATGCCGTTCATACTTAACTGATGACATGATGTTGCTAGCCTATTGATGACAGGTCGTTGATAGTCTTCTGACGACGGGTCGTTAATACCCTACTGATGACAGGTCGTTGATACCCTACTGCTGCCTGGTTGTTCCTAACCTTCTGATGACATGTTGTTGCTAGCCTACTGACGACATGTTGTTGCTAGCCTACTGATGACATGTTGTTGCTAGCCTACTGACGACATGTTGTTGCTAGCATACTGACGACATGTTGTTGCTAGCCTACTGATGACATGTTGCTAGCCTGCTGATGACATGTTGTTGCTAGTCTACTGATGATATGTTGTTGCTAGCCTACTGACGACACGTTGTTGCTAGCCTACTGATGACATGTTGCTAGCCTACTGATGACACATTGTTGCTAGCCTACTGATGACAGGTCTTTGTTGGCCCGCTGATGACATGTTGTTGCTAGTCTTCTGATGACAGGTCGTTGCTAGCCTACTGATGACATGTTGCTGGTCTTCTGCTGACATGTCGTTGCTAGCCTACTGATGACATGTTGTTGCTAGTCTTCTGATGACAGGTCATTGTTGGCCTACTGATGACATGTTGTCGCTGGTCTTCTGATGACACGTCGTTGCTAGCCTACTGATGACGTGGTGTTGCTAGTCATCTGATGACACGTCGTTATAGCCTACTGATGACATATTGTTGCTGTCCTACTGATGACATGTTGTTGCTTGTCTTCTGATGACACGTTGTTGCTAGTCTGCTGATGACATATTGTTGCTAGTCTTCTGATGACAGGTCGTTGTTAGCCTGCTGATGACATGTCGTCGTTAGCCTACTTACGACGGGTCATTGCTAACTTCTGATGACATGTTGTTGCTGTCCTACTGATGACAGGTTGGTGTGCCCTACTGATGACATGTTGTTAGCCTATGATGACATGTTGTTGGCCTACTGATGACATGTTGCTAGCCTACTGATGACATGTTGTTGGCCTACTGATAACATGTTGCTAGCCTACTGATGACATGTTGTTAGCCTACTGATGACATGTTGTTGGCTACTGATGACATGTTGCTAGCCTACTCATGACATGTCGTTGCTATCCTACTGACGACAAGTCATTGATACCCGACTGATGACATGTCGTTGCTGTTCTGCTGAAGACAGGTCGTTGATATCCTACTGATGGCATGTCGTTGCTATACTATTGGTGACATACTACTAATAACAGATGGTTGCTACCCACTGATGACAGGTCATTGCTACCCAACGGTTTACATGTCATTGCTACCCAATGGATGACATGTCATTGCTCCCAAATGATGACAGATTGTTGCAAACCTTACTGATGACAGGGCGTTGCTCCCAATTGATGACAGGTCGTTGCTCTCTACTAATATGTTGTTGCTGTCCTTCTGATGACATGTCAGTGCTTCCTATTGATGACAGGTCGTTGCTACCCACTGATAATATGTTGCTATCCAACGGATGGCATGTCGTTGCTCCCAAATGATGACAGGTTATTGAAAACCTTACTGATGATAGGGCATTGCTTCCAACTGATGGCAGGTTGCTGTTCTACTGATGACAGGTCGTTGTTCCCAACTGATGGCAAGTCGTTGCTTCCTACTGATGACAGGTCATTGCTCCCAACTGATAACACGTCGTTGCTGCCCTACTGATGACATTTCAGTGCGCCCTACTGATAACAGGTTGTTGTAAACCTACCGATGACAGGGCGTCGGTGCCCTACTGATGACAGGTTGCATTACCCTACTGATGACAGGATAAAGTTGATCTTTTTGTGTTCTCCTTCTGTTAGTGTTTGTCTCTCTTTTCTTTCTCTCTGTCTCTCTCAGTCCCTGAATCTCTAAATTGAAGAGTGAACCGTATTGTTAACGTGTGTGGAAACTGCTCCGCATGTAAACATAATTTGCATACCATGCAGGATTACAGAGAATAGAATCTGTAAACAGCCTCCAAACATTCCAGCCTCTTGTCACCTTGCGACCCCAAGTGACCCCACGGCAAGACCTGTGCCTGGAAGTTTATTTTCTCCCCTTCTTCCCCCCCCCCCCTTCCCCCCTACTTTCCCAGCAAATGGCATACGGCAAACTCACCAATTCCAGTATGATACCAAAATGTTATACTGTTCTGAGCACTAATCTTGAATGGAAAGGCGTAAGATTGTGCTTGATAGAGAATCTCGTCTGTGGCTGTTTCGCAAATTGGATAAATGTAGGGTCTTGCCCATTTTTCGGTGCAATATATTGCATAATGTTCTCAGACATTATTGCCAAATCGAGGTGTAATGCAGCATGCTCAGCGCAGATAAAGAAGTGTATTGCAACAAGTATTTGCTTAGATTCAGAAAGAAAAGGTCGATTTGATTATTTAAAAACTCAGGAACAAAAGGGTTTGCTTCTGACAAAATAAGTTTGAGCCCATATATCAATAATATCATAACAGAAAGAAGTTGGAATTTGTATGACGGGAAAAAAATTGGCTGCACCAGGTTTTACAAAGGGGGGTTGCCCCTTACATTCGAAGCGTTTTGTCATTTGTATATGCTGTCTTTGTTACATATTTGAATTAACTAAATCTTACATTATCATTTGTATTAAGCATATAAAAATTTTGGAAAATGATAACTGACAAGCAGTCCATTAATGATTCACATGTCCTGTATATTACTATCAGTATACAAGATAAAAGAGATTGCACCATCATTCACTAGTACTAAAATGCAGTCCCACAAATGCATAACGAATCTTATTACCCTACTTCAGTTTACTTAAAGCATACACCACTCTTACACCTTTCGAATTCCTGCACCTAAACCACTACGACTTGCAGCACAGTTTATTAAAAAGTCAAACCTTTAACCTGACTCTGCACTATCCACAGCTGAAAAACTAACTCTTACTCCCTCACCCTATCCAACTTCCTGCTGTCAAAAGGTTAATTTGCTATCACTGATGACGATGGGTGATGTTGGTGGACAGGGTGCGGGATTCAAAGGGTTAAAGATTAACGATCCGACATTGTCCGACTCTAGTCTCTCTGCTTCATGGAAAAACATTAAACTTGAGATTACATAACCACGCACATCCACACACCCCTCACCTCATCCCTGTTCCCCATCACTTTCACTCCACTACGGGAGAAACGGATGAGGAGAGGAATGTCAGAGGGAAGATGTCACCAAATACCATATATATTATATTATAAAATTTTTATATTATATTATATTATTATATTATATTATATTATATTATATTATATTATATTATATTATATTATATTATATTATATTATATTATATTATATTATATTATATTATATTATATTATATTATATTATATTATATTATATTATATTATATTATATTATATTATATTTATATTATATTATATTATATTGTATATATTATATGTATCATATATATATATATATATATATATTTAAGATGTCACCACTACCATATATAAAACTACCACTTAATATAGAACAAAATTAAACTCCTGTCACAGAATCAGTCAAATGTCTGTGGCAGGCTCTTGGTATTTATTATGGCATGATCCCCCCCTCCCCCTCCATCACTCCCGTCCCCATTCTCAGTCTCTTGTTCTGTTCACAGCAGCCTTCACAGCAGCCCAATGCATGTTCGTTGTTACTCTTAATATCATTTGTGAAGTTCATCATGCCATTTATGAATATATTACTTCACCTCTATCTCTATGCTTTACCTTCCCTAACCATGAACGGGGTCAAATACCCATTTACAAGCTGCTTGGGCTTGGAGGTTTCTCGCACGAACTTTTTTTGTAACAGCTGGTGGTCGAACCCGTGAAATCCGATAGGAAGGCGGGGGAGCTCTACCTCTACGCCAGCTAGGCTTCACTCATGAATATACATGTATCTTAATAAATTGAATGCACTGTCGAATCGAAATATTTGATTCCAGGCTCGTGCATTATGCTTAATGACTGTAAAGTTAGCAGTGGTGCACTTCTGAAAATTGTGTCTGCGTCAGATCTAGTTTTAAGCAGAATCTCGTCCGTCCTTTCGTGTTATGTTTATAAGAAAGACATATACATGTACATGCAGGTTGACGACTCATACAAAGTCGAAATAACACTAAAACGTTTATCAGTGCTTTCCCTTTTTATTCAGGATAAAACCAGAAAACGAATTGCCATGAGAAATTTCACTAGAGGTAAATCATGACTAATGAAAATAGAATTTGAACGACGGCGACAAGTTTCAGGTCAATGTACTGGCTGATGTAAACAAAAACTTAATGACAATGGCAGATTTCCTGGTACGTGTATGGCGGAATGAAAACAAAGCATGACTGAACGCACGACATTCTAAGTATATGTATGAAGTTGATGATAATGGACACTCCCGTCGATCTATCAGATGGATAGGCATACTTGTCGTCAGTACGTACTTGTCTTTTGCGTTCATGTGCGATAGAAGACCAATCCTGAAAGCAAATGTTCTTCAGGCATTGCATGGGCAAGAGTCCTGCGTCCTGAGTTCCTGCTTCGCTGGTCCCTCTTCTGTTGAACACTGAGCAGCTGTTCAGTGTTGTACAAATATGTTTTTGTACCCTAGGCACACTGTTGTTACTAGCATACTGTGTTGCGGGAAATCTCTTCCCACTTAACTTGGTGGTGTTGATGCTGCAGCTGATGAATTTGACCTTCAAAGTATCCTGTCGCTTGCAGCTGATGAGGTTGACCTTCAAAGTATCCTGTCGCTTGCAGCTGATGAGGTTGACCTTCAAAGTATCCTGTCGCTTGCAGCTGATGAGGTTGACCTTCAAAGTATCCTATCGCTTTAGTAGTCTTTTCTGGTCACATCATCCTTGCCTCAGCTGTCCGTATAGGACCGTCTTCGGGATGTGGCTGTCTTTCATACAGACAACGCATCCTGTTCAACAAAGCAGGACTCTCGCTCAGTGTTTGTGAAGCAACACTTCTTCAGAACTTGAAGGCTGGGCAGTCTTCGAGCATTTCGTATAGGCGTACCCTACTTTCTTAGTTACGTGTAAAAATTGAGACGGGGATAGTGACAATGATACTTTATTTTCTCCAACAGCAGAAGATATTAGCTAAAATCCAATTTTTCGAACTTGCCCATACTTGCATACTGGTTGTTTTTATGTTTCCAGGATCTTTAAAGTGCAGTGCATACTTGATATTTTGCATGCGTATACACACGAAGAGGTTTTAAGCATTGACAAATCTGTACACATACATTGACCTTTGAATCGGAAAAATCTCCACCCTTTACCAACTTGACGGAGGTGATTAGAGAGATTGAATCCAGGATCTTCTGATTAGAAGTCCGACGTTTATCCACTTGACTACCGCACCCGGTGTTACCATCGATAAAACAGTAATCTCTATTCATGGTTATCGGGACACCTTAGGTTTAAATAGTAACTATTCCTGTCTGTGACTTCACCATACATAGATAAATAAAATGGTGCAGAGTGTGTGCTATGTTCTACCTCACCCCCTTCCCGGCGAGTCTTATTTTTGTAAAAAAAAAGAAGTAATAAACATAAGCAAATAAAAAAGCAAACAAACAAACAGGAAAACAAACAAGCAAACAGTTTTAAAAATATTTTTTAGCGTTCCGATTTTTCTCGGATGCATTTATGGACCTTGTTTTGCCTGCACTGTGCAGCGGTAACTCCATTTTCGGTGGGCATATATGCTGGGTATTTTCATAGTTCCGTAAGTCACTAGACGCTGACATGACTTACAGGAGCTTTAACTTGCACATCTGATGTTTTGCGCACATATGCACACGACCAAGGCTTAAGCAGTAGCAGGACAGCACACATGTCCTGTGAACCGTCTCCACCCTTTACACCCCACCAAGCAGGATATCGAACCCCAGACCATTCTATTGGAAATCTCAGTCGACTACCACGCCCGTCGGGTTTCAATCGAGTTGGCCACCATAACCCCCCCCCCCCCCCCCCCCTATCCCGGTTCACTGGGTTGTCTGTCATTGTGCGTTCCCTGTTGCAGTGTCTCCATCGTCTGACACATGCCGCCATTAAGAACCTTGTCAGCCAAAACACAGCCTGCCACACAAACACCGCATAGGGGGTGGAGCATGGGAGGGTTGGAGATGTAGAGAGAAAAGCCGAGATGGCCAGAGGGAAGGATTGAGTGCAAGAGGGTTGACATGTCCGAGAGAAAGAACATGACAGACATACACCCATACAGACAAAGAAGAGAGAGAGAGAGGAGGAGAGAGAGAGAGAGAGAGAGAGAGAGAGAGAGAGAGAGAGAGAGAGAGAGAGAGAGAGAGAGAAACTTGAAACTTGGGGAGCCAAAATGGAAAAGCATGTCACTGTCATGTTACTATTATACAGTACTAGAGTAAAATACTGTCAAATCGTTCACAGTATACTATACTAGTATAGTGGATAAAGCACCCACATGTTGCTATATAATATCAAACTGTTCATAGTGTGGCATAATGGATAAAGCACCCACCTAGGATGCAAGAAACCCAGGTTTGATTCCTGAATTTCCTCGTCAGACAGGGTTTTTTCTCCCCCGTCCACTAGACCTTGAGTAGTGGTGTGGGTGCTAGACTTTAAGATGAGACGATAAATCGAAGTCCCTACTGAGCATACAGTTAACGGATGTGAAAGATCTATGGCAACAAAAGAGTTATTCCTGGCAAAGAAGAGTCCATTTTGATACGTAACAAAAATGCGCACATCCAGTGGATAAAGAGAATGGATGTTGACGCGCTTTCCTTGGTGATAGCGGCCAACACTTTACACGAAAGAATAAATCCGTCATGACCAAGACAATTTATCCGTTTGTTATTTTGCTATCATTTTTGTTTCCAGTCTTTGCTATGTTCTTCTTATGTTCATTGCCTTTCCAGTCTTTGCTATGTTCTTATGTTCATTGCCTACACGGCTAAGGCACATCTGGCAATAGATATTACCGTTTCTCCCAGGACCCGTCGGCTTCCATGGAGCTTTGTGTTCAGCGGAGCTGCTGGCCATGTCTCCTGATTCTCTACTTACTTAATAGAGGCGACTGTCCCTCCGCTTGATAGAAGCGACATCGCAGAAATATATACGTTCAGCTGTTTGGTCCTCTTGATTGCAGTCATAAGTTGATGGAAAATATTTGAATATGCGGTATTCTAATACCTACCGGTTTAGATCTGTTGGTCTTCAACAGATTAAAAAAAATAGCATGTAGACACATTTATATGGCAGAGACGATACACAATAAGCTGGTCGTACAGTTGGAAGAGATAGGGAGAGGGGCGAGATAATGCACATGAAGAAAGGGAGGTAACACGTTGGGAGGCAGCTTGTCGGCTGTGTGCACTATATGTGGTTTGTGTATGGGACAGAAGGAAGGATGTGCTTTTGCAAGGTCTACCAGATAAACTTTGAATTTGGGATGTTTCTCTCTCTCTCTCTCTCTTTTTTTTTTTTTTTTTTTTTTGCCCCTCTGGTCTCTCTGTCTCTCTGCCTGTGTCTGTCCATTTGACCGTCTGTTTTTCTGTCTCTTTCTCTCTCTCTCGTTCGCTCGTTTGCTTTCCCTTCTTTCTGTCGCTGTCAACTTGAGGTCACTTCTTATACGTAAAATCCCCATCGTTTAATTTTCACATTACTCCAATCCTTATAAAGCGTACACGTCTACTTGGAACAATCAGAAGACCTGTGCCTTTGCATCAATGATCATTTTCCATGAAGAAACTGCTAGTAGCCAGTTAGTCATTTTAACTGCTTCATTTTTTATATTTGGCATTGCTTTCTTGTGTTAGTGTGCTTATATAACTTATGAGTATAAAATAGCAAGAACTTGCTGTAAGACGGATCTAGTGGAATGTAAAAGCGTTTGTCCTTGAGTGATAAAGTGTTTTCAGGTTTCATCTCTCTCTCTCTCTCTCTTTTCTCTTGCTCTCTCTCTCTCTGACGCTCTCTCTGTGTCTGCCTCTCTCATTCGCTGTCTCTCTCTCTTCCTCTGTCTCTAGTTATATGCATTTACACTTAGAAAATAAGAAAGAGTGTAGCTCTTATGCAGTGAGTTGTTAGTGGTTCAGTGTACGATAATCACTGTATTCCATTACAGTATGAGTTTCTTTATTTATTTATTTTTTCGAATTGGTTTACAGAGCTCGGGGGAATTCCATGTGCATTAACACTACACATGCCTTGTAATGATTATATGCGTTTACAAAATGTGACGTCATACTTAAAACATATAGTGCCATTTTTACAGAGGCTGATCCAAGGTCTTGTCTGTTAGGCTGCCATTTCTGAACGAATCATTGTTAATAATTCTATTGAGATAAAATGTAGTCTGTGTGCCATTAGTACGCACAATATTGCCATGTCTACTTATATCGTGCGACGTCATTGAAAATGAGATGTAACTAACTGTGCGTCTGAAAATGGATCGAAGCATAGAGCAACTCAGATGCTGTATCTTCACACGGTTCGAACGTGGAGATGGTCCGGTCAAAATACATGCCAGTTTGACAGTTGCGTTATGAGACAAATGTCTGTTCAAATAAGACAGTTTGCTGCTGAATTGATATTTGAACGAATAAAAACCGACCCGAAAGACAAGTACAGCGTGGATATCCGAGTAAGGCCTGGAACGAGAAAACTATTCAGTCCGTAAAGAGAGTCGTTCAATAGGACCTGCATATTTCAGTTTGTGAAATAAGTAAAACTTAGTGTGTTTCATATGACACAGTTGAACGGATCCTGTGATATGAGCTTGAGGGAAATGGCTGCCAGATGGATACCTCATCGTTTGACAGAGGCGCAGGAAAACACAGATCGTTCAAAGTTTAACGCGATTCACACATTTGAGCCTAGGGCCCCAAACGACTGTAATGTGACGAAACGTGAATCATCTTGTGAACAAGAAATACCTGAGTGTGCTAGATGGGACCCAGAGCACCAAGGCCTCACTGCTTTCCAGACATTCACTGCCCAGCTCTCGACACCGCATGGTAGCTTCACCATGCAGAAGGGGTGCTGTCCATGCTCTGCATGACCCATTCGGGCCCAGTCATCAGTTACATTGTTTACAAACCGAATAGCAAGGTAGGGAGATGACAAACCCCGGGAAATAACTACCTAACACGCACCAAGCAGGTCCAGGCCAGCTACCGGACCAAGAGAGAACGGAAGAGCCCTCTCGCCATACTCTTGACCTTCATCTCTCTGTTAAGCAGCTTACTCAAAGCAAGGAACATCTGGTCCTCCTTGGCGATTCCAATGCCAGACTGGGTACCACTCACGACACTTGGCCTTCCTGCCTTGGACATTTCGGAGTTGGCAAAATCAGTGAAAATGGGCAGCACCTCCTGGAGCTTTGCTCCTATCATGGCCTCTGCGTGACTAACTCAAACTTCCAGACTAAGTATGAACGCAAAGCGTCATAGAGACATCCTCGATTAAAACATTGGCGCCAACTGGACATGGTCATTGTCAGACGAACAAGCCTCAAGTTCATGCTTCTCACCTGCACATACCACTCACTAGTGTGTTGCAGGTACAACCTAAGAAGCTCCATCGTATCAAACATGAAGGGAAGCCTCGCATTGACACCTCTAAGGTGTAGTGCCCAGAAAAAGTTGATGAAAGTAGGAAGATATCAAACCGCGGGACGTGGCACACAGTGCACACTAACCACGTCCTTCCCACTACCGGACCAAGAGAGAATGGAAGAGCCCTCTCTCGCCTTATTCTGGGTCTTCTATTCCCTTTTGGGAGTCTATAGCATCCAGAACAAAGAGTCACTCAAATGTTGGTGGGTGTTCATGACAAAAGACGAGTTGTTCTTAGATCGGGTTTCAAAGTCGTCAGGGTCGTAAGAGACTTTTCTTCATTTTCTTCAGCCCCAAAGGCTCCGCAACAGTCAATAGTTTGCCTGAAACGTCTGCTCTTCTGCTAGACATTATGTAGAAAGAGTTTCGCCTGAAGTTGTGCAGTTCATCAAAGAGTAATACCTGGATGTGGGTGACAGAAAAACGCTCCTACATGACAGTGCAAGTGTCCATAAAGCTAAGGTCATTGTGACCTATTTTCTGGAGCAATCCATATCATTTCTCCCTCACCCACCTTACAATCCTGACATAGTTCCATGAGACTTATGGTTGTTTCCCCATCCACAGCACAACCTGGCTGCCATGAAGTTTTCAAGAATCAAAGACTTGGGGAAAAGCTGAGAAAACACAGCTTGCCGCCACATCTCACTCAGGTTATCAAAAAGCATTCGACTCTTGGATGAAGAGGCTGACACTCTGTGGAGAGACGAGGAAAGTACTATGAAAGACTGAAAATTTCACATAGGCCTATGTTGGACTGCCTATTTTTGTTCTGTGAAGTAAGTGATAAAGACTTTTGGATTAGCTCTCGTAATAGACGTTACGTTATTGTACAGAACATTTTTACTGGACAGATTTTTTTTTCTTGTTTTCAACAAACCGTCTCGCCGAATGATGTACTGACTATTCTGTGAACAGCGCCTGTATGAACTAGTTTGAACCTGAGACATTCCTTCCCACAGGTCTGGCTGAACCTGACTGTGCGGGCTGCACTTAGCTCTCTGTGTGCAGATAACTCAGCAGGACACGGCAATGACGTGGTTAGTTTTGGGTGTAGACAGAATGCTTCTGATAACAGGTAAAACATTTCACCTGCGCTTTCAAACGACAAAAAATCATCGCGATAAAAGATAAAACGTTTCACATGTGCTTTCGAAAGAGAGAGAGAGAGAGAGAGGGGGGGGGGGGGGGGGGGGGGAGGGAGAGGAAGTTCCATCGCCAACATCACTTAGCATAGACAGCCGAGAATAACGACAGCAGCAAAAAGGAGAGGAGGAAAATAATAACAAGGAAGAAGAACAATAAGAAGAAGAAAAGATTGTGAGAAGAGGAAACTGTGGGAAGAAGAAGAAGAACGCAGAAAAACAACAACAGACATGAAGAAGAGAAGGTAGAAAAACAAAAAAAAAAGAAAAGGAAGAAATAGAGGACGAAATCTGTCATTATTATTGTTATTGTTGTAGCCGCTGTTGCTGTTGTTATTACATTGATTTTACAGTTATACATTGTTATTCTCTCTCTCTCTCTCTCACCCTTCTCTCTCCCCCTCTCTCTCTCTCGCGGACACGCACACATACTCACACCCCCATGACACCACACACCACACACACACACACACACACCACCACACACACACACACACACACCCACACACACACACACACACACACACACACACACACCTACCTCTGACCAATCTGAACATTTATTCTATTTTTACAAGATAGTGAGATGTGCGGAAGAAAGAAATCCCCCCCCCCCCCCACACCACAACAAAAGAAAACAGATGCAGAATTGAGGAGACACATTGCCAGGGTTTGCTTGGGTCTATCACCTAAAAGGAGAAACATTCGAATAAGTAAACAAAAGGTAAGCGCACCCGTTTTCGTTCACTTGTATTTCAAACGCAAAGAAAGAGGATTTACATCAACCCTCGTAACAAGCAAGAATAGTCACACATGTACATAGGTACATGCTTGCGCACCCAACCACATCTGTGCAGGTACATGTACGTGCGTGCGTCACACACACACACACACACATGCGCGTGCGCGTGCGCGTGTGCCTCTCAAATGAATCTACCCTGAATCAATCCACAAATCAAGCTAAAACAAAAGTAATGCATTCATCACTCTGTTCACTTCCGCCTCGCTCTTTTCCTGTCCGTCGTCTCCATTATTTTTTGCCAGGCTGGTCATTCACCTGTATGTTTTCCATAAATCCTTACATATTTTCGATTAGGATTAATAACTGGGTACATATATCAGTTGCATTTCCAGCTCTAAGAAAATACGAACTGCTTAGTGGCAAGTTTAGATACCATAGGCCAGTGTTTATGTACGTTTTTGTGTACCTGTTTTTATGCATTTCTGCGCAGCTTTTTTTTTTTTTTTTTTCAATCCCCAGGCGGAGTGACCAAGGCCAGGGGCATATCCTTAGATTATATGCGTGAATACAGTGGTATGTTTACATGTACTTACTTTCCTTTTCCAGGTTTTCTTTTTTCCCGGGGTCATTGATGTGTTTAGATATGTGTGTTTTGTTGAAGATGGTTATAGCCCTGGTATGGCTCCTGGCAATCGGCTGTGTTTTAATCACTAATGATGATGATAATAACAATCACTGTTTTGTCATTAGTTCTCGACAGTCTACCAGTGCAACTGATATAAAGTTTTACTTCCTATGATTAGCAATTCGTCAATCAGTGAATCAATCGATCAGTCAATATATCAATTGATCAGTCTGTCAATCGACGAAGGAATGAATAAATAAACAAACGAAGGAATGAATGAAGCGAAGAGGGAATGAATGAATGAAAGGACACGGAGCAAACTAAGGAACAGAAAAAATTAATGAATAAACGAACAGACGAAAGTGTAAATAAACGAAGGAAGGAACGAAAGAACAAAAAACGTAATGAACGAATGAAGATATTGCTGGATCCTTCACGAGCTCTCACAGACCCCCCCAACGGTCCTGTTCGTAACAGGAATGGAAGAATCAAACATTAATGGCTTGATCATTTTGTACACACTGTTATATACAGTCTGGGAGTGGGGGATATTCAAATCCTTTCCATCCATTAGACATTTGCCCCCTCAAGGGACGAAAACGAAGCACAAACGATATCTGTTCGTAAACCAGTTCAAAGAGAATTGAAACATAAACTCAGCATGCGAGCCTTCTTTCTCTCGTTGCCAAGTTTCTCCGACTCTTTTGCAGCGCCAAATCTAGAGGTGCTTCATTGCAGGTTCGAATGAAACGGTGTTTGGGAACAGCTATTCCCATTGTGATGATTCAGTCATAGCGGACACTTTTAACACAGGGTTGACTGGAACGGTGTATGTGGACAGTTGTTCTCTTTGTAATCGAATATTCGCAGACAGTTTTGATATGAGGTTCGACCGAAACGGCGTTCGGAGATATTTTCCCTTTGTGACTAAATCAACGCAGACAATTTTAGCGCATTTTTATTTTGATTGAAACGATGTTGGAAATTGATGTTCCGTTTTGTGAAAAGTATTGCCCTTTTTGATCTAGTCGATCTGTACAAGGTCTAACCAAACATGCTTGCTAAGAGGCGCATCTCTTTTGTGAAAGGGTTATCGCGAGTCTGTGCTAATAGTTTTATACCAAAATTATGAATCTACATAATTGTTCTCTCTGTAACTGAAGTCGCTTTCCATTCAGCAGAGCAATTGATCAGTTCAAACTTTTCAGTATCTAAGGAACTTGAGCCATGGTTGTTTTGTTAGCACTATGATAAGGTGCAGAGTGTTACATTCGTTGACCTGCTGGAAAGGTTAAGGTAATAAATCATGCCCCTCTCCTCAGGCAATGATAAATTATAGAATATATATTGCTGTTCAAGAAAAATGCATTCATCTAAAAAAAAAAAATTGTGGCTACCGTTTTTTTTGGTTGCATTTTCAACCTCCATTCCCGCTTATTATGTAATGTTTTATCTTGCCATCATTCGAGTGGTTCCCTACAGCAAATGTTAAAAATGTTGTTGAACGTCACATTTAAAAACCCTGCAGTAATTTTTTAAATATCTCTTTTAAAAAAAAGCGGAGGCGCTCTCTCTCTCTGTCTCTCTCTCTCTCTCTCTCTCTCTCTCCCCTCCTTCTCCCCTCCCTTCCCTCTCCCCTCTCTCTGTCATGTGTCTGTGCGTCTGTTGTGTAGTCTGTAACAGAGGTGTGTGAAGAAGATATTATCAGTCTGTATAATGGCTCTTTACAACGCTTTGGATAAAACTGTGAACTGTTGGGGAATCGCAAAAGCATAAGTTTAGAAGGTAAAGCTCAAAGGAAAAGGTGACACAGATTTTGAAAATGCCTTGAATCGACACATTTTAAGGAAGGTGTATAAACAGCACTCTCTTAGGAACTTCTGATAATGTGTAACATTTGTTCTTATTGTTGCGACAATCTTCCATGATGTGACAGCGTATCATTGTCCTAAATTCACTTCAAGGATTTATTTCAACTAAAGCATCGTCAAGGTCGCAGTGACCTAAAGAAGTACAAAATTGGGATTTCATAATAATTTTCTTATAAAAAGCGATTGTTAGAATGGTTTCGCCGTTTGTGCATCTTTCTTCTCGTTCGTTTGTCAGGTTGTCAGTCCGCTAAACCCTGTATCTTTTTCAGATCCTACTGTGTCCCATGCAGGTTGACATTTAGGGTCAGTGTCATTTGGCCAGCTGGTCCTCCTGAGGGCGTTGTAGCTAGTAGTGAGGCACATATAAGTGTGTACTGCACTGCCTGGGTTGTCCAAGGCATGTGGACACATACGAAGAGCAAGGTGTTTGAGGATGGCTGCTGCATTTGTGAGAGTCAGCGCGGACACCTTTCAGGTGGTTATAAAGAAACGGTGATAGGGGATGAGAGTTTCCTTTGTGCCAAATCATCATGGACACATTTATGACAGGTTCAAAGTGCATTGTGTTTGGGGATGAGAGTTCCCTTTGTTACTAAGTTGTCGTGGACACATTTATTACAGGATAAGGTGAAACGATTGTTTGGGGATGGGAGCACCCTGTGTGACTAAGTTGTCGCCGACAAAAATATCACTACTTCAAAGTAAACGGTGGAGAGAGAGAGAGAGAGAGAGAGAGAGAGAGAGAGAGAGGAGAGAGAGAGATGAGGCGTGTGTGTGTGTGTGTGTGTGTGTGTGTGTGTGTGTGTGTGAGTGAGTGAGTGTGTGTGAGTGAGTGAGTGACAAAGTTGTCGTGGACACATTTATTACAGGTTCAGGTGAAACAGTGTTTGCTGAAGTGTGTTCCCTGTGTGACTAAGTCTTTGCAGAAAAAAACTTCACCACAGGATGAAACGAAATAGGCGCTCCAGAATTTGTTTTCTCTTTGTGACTCAGTCTTGGAGTACATGTACTGTCTTTTAGTGCTAGGTGGGTCTGCTGATGGAATGGAAATAGTTAAAACAGGTGCTCTCTCCCTCTGTCTCTCTTTCCCTCCCTCCATCCCCCCCCCCACCTGTCTCTCTTTCTAAACATCAAACGAGTAACAAGTGCGTTTTAATGTGTAAGACTCTCTCTCTCTCTCTCTCTCTCTCTCTCTCTCTCTCTCTCTCTCTCTCTCTCTCTCTCTCTCCATCCATCCTCTCAGTCTCTTTCTCTCTCAGTCTCTTTCTCTATCAGTCTCTCTCTCTCTCTGTCTCTCTGTCTGTGTGTGTGTGTGTCTCTCTCTGTCTCTCTCTCTCTCTCGCTCTCTGAACATCAAGTGAGTAATAACTGCTTTTTAATGCGTAAGACTTGTGCTCGGTAAAATCTCTCCATCTCCGCACACCAACGGCAATACACTTTTTTTCTGCAAAGAGAGGTGTGATAAAAGTACTAGACACGGTACCGTTACTTTGATCTTGGGGGAAAAAATGTCTAAAATGGGGAGGGGTAAGACAGACCGTATCTTTACACATTCGAAACGTATAGAAGAAAATTTAAATCAGCGCATCGTTAGTGAAGAAAAGTTGGTAATTTGCTTCAGTGCACATTTTGTATATTTGTGTGTGTGTGTGTGTGTGTGTGTGGTGTGTGTGTGTGTGTGTGTGTGTGTGTGTGTGTGTGTGTGTGTGTATGTGTGTGTGTGTGTGTGTGTGTGGATGGAGGGAGGGCGAGAGAGAGGAATTGCCACGGAAGAAAGGTCATGGTGGGGTGTTAGACAGTTCATGTCTGTTGAACTATCGAAGGTATAGTTTCTCACCTCTTCTGACATTACCCGTTGAATAAACGCTTATCAGAGGAACTCACCAGACTTTTTAGAAAGTTCACTTTGATGTGGTGTATAACTGATGAAACTAGAAATGAATAACGCTGCTGTCGCGATCCACAATGGAACTCCATTGCGTGATCATTATCATCCCCTTACTCGCGTGTCATCACAGCACTGTGGGGGAAAAAAAGATGTCCCAGATTCTGTGATCACTGAGGCGGCAAGGAAGATAGGACAAGAGGTGGGGGGGGGGGGGGGGGGGGGGAAGAAGAAGAAATGGAATAACATTTCTCTTTCTTTGAATGCACTGTGTGTAACATACCTAAAACTTTCATGTAATAGGGTGCTCTGCGTTGACATTCCTTTCGGCGTTTAGCCTGGTGTTCCTTTGCTTAGAATTCTGCCTGCCTGCCTGTCTGTCTGTGTCTGTCTGTTCTTTCTTCCTCCTCCTCTGTCTTTAGCTCTCCCCATTCTTTTCCGTTTCATTCACTCATCTCCCTCTTCCTGTTTGCCATACTCACTCCATATTGAGGGGCGCGATAGTCAGGCGAACGGCGGGCTTCCAAAGTTCCAGTCGGAAGATGAGGGTTCGATCTTGGCTTGGTACTCTCCGCCTTGTGGGTGAAGTGTGATTTTTCTGATCTCAACATGTGTGCTTCAGTGCGTTTCAGTGTGTACGGCTTTGCTCGGTTAAATCTGCCCCTCCCCCCTCCCCCCCTCCTCCTCTAAATCCCTTTCGTGTGTATACATTAGGAGAACACCAAACGTGCACTTCAAATATCCTGAAAGTGATGTCAGTGTTCGGTGATTTACGGAAATATGAAAACACTCGACATCCATGTCTACCAAAGAATGGGGAGGGGTGGGGGTGGGGGGATCTGTGCAGCAACAAACCGCCTGCACATTGTGGGCAGAACAACGTACATCTGAGAATAATCAGAACGCTTAAAAAAACAAACTCCATATCTCCTTTCCCCTTCACACATCCCCCCCCCCCCCCCCGACTCTCTCTCTCTCTCTTTCTTTGTCTGTCTGTCTATCTGTCTCTCTTTGTCTCTGTCTCTCTCTCTCTCCCTCCTTGCTCGGTTTCTTTCCTTTTTCCCCTCTTCCATCTTTTCCATTTGTTTTTTTTTTCTTTTAGCCATTTTTGTCCTTCTCTTTGTCTCCCAGTCTGTGTGTCTGTCTGTCTGACTGTCTTCACTTTTCCCATCTCTTTTCCTGTGTGGAACGGGACCTCAGTGCCAGCGAAATATCCCATAGCGAGAAACAGGGAGATGACGATTGGCATTCGATTTAGATAAGACCAAAAAAAATCGTTTTTGTTAAAAAAAAAAAAAATCTTCATTTAGGAAAAGGTGTGTTTTTCGTCATTGTCCGGAATGTGGGTGTAGGTAGTTTACCTTTAACAGATATGTGGGCGTCACGTTTTAAGACAGACGTAGTTTTAGCATTGCTATTGGGGTGGGGTGGGGACGGTGGGAAACTGAAATTTAAAGGTAAGGAGACTACATGCAGTTTTAGAAGAGCTTGGAGAAGGAAAAGGCGGATGCAATTCGCCAGAAATGTTCTTGAAGCTTTTTGATGCACAGGTAGTCAGTCTCTTCACTGCTGTGTGTGCCGAGGACATGTTAAAACGTTACAGGGCTCGCTCTCAGATCGAACAAGTATGCCTCTATGTATGTGCGAAAGCTTTTTTTCTGATTTTTTTTAAAGGCGTGAGAAATAAAGCGGGGTAAAAATGAAGTGGTTTTGGTGAGAACTTCAAAGATTTTCCTCCATCGGTGGCATGTAGGTTCCAGACTCTTTCATCTCAACACTCTACCTTCCATTTTTATTTCTGCCTGTGGAATTCTTCCAGAAAACGTTTCAACGGGGCGCTTAGATGGAACTGCATATTTGAGAGCAATTAATTAGTCGTTAACAAAGTCAGAATTATTCCATGGTTAAAAGTTGCCAAATGCGGGCTAAAGTGTGAAATAACAAACTGGTGTTCAAGACGAGCTGAGCATTCGTTTAACCTGTGAAGTAGGCAGAAACTATGCAAGATTGTTCATAAATAGAAAAATAACCCTGGCATTTATTAGAAAGATGTATGCAATTAGGTTGACAGACATTCAAAATCTTTCACTTGACAATGAGATTGCGGGTACGGCAGTTAAATGTGTGTGGTGTGTGTGTGTGTGTGTGTGTGTGTGTGTGTGTGTGTGTGTGTGTGGTGTGTGTGTGTGTGTGTGTGTGTGTGTTTTCCTGAGGGATAATCAAGATATGTTGAATATGTATAAAATTATATATATATATATATTATAATAATTAATATTTATTATTGTGTGTGTCATACAAACATATGCAAGCACACGACAGGCACAAAGAGACTGTTCGTATACTGTTTGTGTTTACTATTTATTTCAGTATTTCAAACATTCGACCTAACAAGGAGTCAGAACTTCTCAGTAAAATGGCCATGGATAAAGAAAGGTCAGTACAACGACCTAACAGATTGTCCAACAAACGTGTGTTTGAGATATTACGAGTATCTGTTGTGTCTGATGGGCTGATGGGCTGTCACCGTCATACCTTGAAGATTAGAGGGTTAGTCCCCCCCCCCCCCCCCCACACACACCTTTCTGTTTGACTTTCATTCTTTCTGTGCGTATGAGACTGAGAGTGTGATTGCGTGCAGGCATACATCCATGCGTGCGTCAGTATATATATATATATATATATATATATATATATATATATATATATGTGTGTGTGTGTGTGTGTGTGTGCGTGCGGTGTATGTATGTATGTGTTTGTGGTGTGTGTGTGTGTGTGTGTGTGTGTGTGTGTGTACGCGTGGTTATGAGAGATGCGTATGTGCCGGAGAATGTGTGATTGTGTGCGTACATTCATGCATGCGTCTGTGTATGTGTTGGTGTGTGTGTGTGTGTATGCTTGTTGGCTTACGTGCGTATCCTTGCGTTGCGACAGATTCTCTTCATCCACCCCTCCTCCTCTCTCTCTCTTTTTCTTCTGTTTTCCATCTTTATCCCTATCAACGCCATCCCGCCCCGCGGTGAATTTTCGCCGCCCCTCCCCCCCCCCCCCCCGCCTATTCACCCACCCCACCCCACCCCACCCCGCTTATACAATCTTCCCTTCACCCCTCTCGAGAGTAAAATGCGTTGCAGTCTATTGCAGACGGGGAAACAAGTGATTTGGGAAAAAAGCAAATCTAAAACCTCTGCTTCTCTGTCTATCAAGTTTCAGGCTGCAGGGAAGATAGCAGAACCTGGGCACAGGGGTAACCCAAAACAAAGAACACAATAAAAATCGCAGAACTTAAAGTGATGAGAAAGAAGAAACTGATTTTTCAAAAAATTCGTCTCATATAAATTTAAGTGTCAAGTTTGCTTAAGACGCTCTTGCAGTGCTTGGATGATTCCAATGCAGTAACCCAACACATACGATTTGATGGAAAGATTCAAAATGATTACGACAAATGACAGTTATGAGATACGGTAAAGGTGGTTCCATAACCAGGAGGTCGCACAGGAAGGACGTTACGGAGTCCAACTGTTCTCGGGACCAGCATTATGAGGCTTGTGCGCACTTTTTCTCCGTCGCTGCTTTGTCTTCCCTAATTTTGGAGTGAATTGTATTCATAGCTGGGTGGACTGGAGGCCATACGCATACAGCCAGTGCCCTCCACCCCCACCCCCACCCCACCCACCACCACCCGCATGATTTGCGCCCTGCAAACGTGCAGGCAGGTTGGAAGACGAGTGCTGCACCTCTGTGCCAATCACGCCCCTCCATACGCACATAATTTGTACTCACTGGCGTAGTCTTGAAGTTCTACCTGATGTATGAGTTAAGTACTTAGACATGATATAGATTCTTTCCTAACGGAATTAGGCATTATGCAATAATGGTGCCGTGGATTCCTGCCCACTATGGCATCTTGGGAAACGAGTAGGCGGACTCTATGGCGAAGGTTGGAAACAGACTGCAACAACAACAACACCCCATCTCCTTTAGAGAGGCACGGAAACTTCCACCCTGAACATGACAGAAATGATTCCACCCATAACCTTCAGTAGAAACAACAAATCACAAACTTCTGCCTTAGGACTGGACACTGCTGCAGCCCGTGGGTAACAAAGAAGACTTGGTAAAAATCGAAAATCACATCCTTCATCCTGACCTCCGGACTTGTTTAAACCGCAACGATGCTTGGGACAAAAAGGGTGTGGGGAGGAAAAAGTCCCGTTATTTTGTTCATCTGTCCCCTATGTACAGAAATAAACCTCCCCATGTATACTTCTGTCCAAAGTAAATCCCTAATTATCCCCTTATTGATGAGCGCACTGGGGAGTAATTAGGACGCTGGTCTACCAGTTTGAAGGTCTGTGTTCGAACCTTCTGGGTACCTCCTGGTGAATGAAGGGTGGAGATTTTTTCATTCTCTCTGGCCAACATGAATGATGTGCAGACCTGTTAGTACCTGAATCCCTTAGGTATGTACATGCATGCAAAACGTCTAATCCGGACGTTAACGTTCTTGTAAGCCTTGTCAGTATTTGATGGCTTATCGGAAAGACTAGAAACATCTGGTATGCACACTCCTGAAAGCGGAGTATGATTGCCTTAATGGTGGGGTAAAAACAAAACGAAACAAAACAACCATGCATGTAAATCCCACTTGCTTACTCGAGGAAATGTCGATGTTGCTGCCTACGAACGGAAAACAACAACAAGAAACAAACATTAAACAAGCAAGCAAACAGCAAAAGAGAAACAAACAAACAAAAAGAACATGGAAACTTTTGCTAGCCGTGTTATCAACTTGACGAAATACAGCTGTTGGTACCAGTCTATTTAAATAAGTTTCATAACAAAAAGCGGTTTGTAAGAGCTCTTTTATCCTGCACGAATATTCAAAACTTCTTGAGAGGCCGACAGTATACCCAGAAACGTTTGGATCTTTGTATCAGTATACCAGTGATCACTTTACAGCAATTACGACAGCATAATGAAATTCGGATCGAATTGGATTTTCTCCCCCTGATCACACCGAAAATTTTCTTTGTGAAATACGAGTTGCTTTCCTGACGGAAACGCAATGTGCTGTTATTTGTTCTCAAAAAAGTTATAAGCCGAAATGAATGGGGTGGGTTCCAAGCTGCTAGAAGTGGTGGGCAGGGAAAAGTCATGGCTGTCTTCTGTCCTTTCACCAAACGCTGTAAAGAAGCAAGTTTATAAACTATGCGATGACAATTTGCATGGAAACGACTAAACATTCATTTGCAATATCGAGGAAGGGAGGCTACCATATGAACTATTACTGCTCGAGTCGAAGGGTTAGCTTTTATTTATTTTTGTTCTCCCCCCCCCCCCCCCCCAACTTTTGAACTTACTCGAATGTATATATATATATGCACATTGTTTTGCCCACACTATGCAGGTGGAATGTTGCTGCACAGTCTGCACACTCCGTTTATGCTGGGTATGCATGCTGGATGTTTCATGCTTCCATAAGCCAACAGATACTGACGTAAATTACAGGATCTTTATTGTACATGCTTGATGTTTTCTATGCGTATATACACGTTTAGGCGCTAGCAAATCCGCACACATGTTGACACCGGGGAGATTGGGAAAAATCTCCACTCTTGCCCATTAGCGACTTTACCAGGCATGATCGAACGCAGATTCCGATTGGATGTCCGACGTTTTATCCAACTGACAATCACGCCCATCGACAGCTTAGTTTTAGCGTACTGCTGGTGACTGCGACCTATGCAGTCTCCATTCTGTGACTCTTTTGTATTCTCGGTGGACCCCGACTTCTGAGGCCAAGAAAGTGTGATTGTCTCCGTGCAACGGCACTTTCACGTTCAAGTCTTTTGCACAGGGTTCTGTGCAGTATTGTCCAGGTGCGGGCCACCTCTCACTCTCTCTGTGTCTCTGTCTCTCTCTCGCTCCCTCTCTCTCTTTCCCCCTCCCTCCCTCCTTCTGTCTCTCTCTTTCTCTTGGCAGTGGAGTTTGTGAAAAAGTGCGACAGCAAATTTTTTTTCGATTTTCAGTTTGACGTGATATGGCCGACGAGAACAGCATGACAGGGATGTGGGGAAATGAACGACAGATGGTGACAGTGATTTGATTTTGAAAAAAAAAAAATCCTTTCCACCCTAATCCCACTTGTGACTGCGCATTCTGCAAGCTATGTTGAATATATGGTGCGTTGTGCGTTGTGTCCTGTACAGTACCCGCGCAGACGTCCCCTTTGACGCTCAAGGAACCACTTCCACAACTGCGCGCGCAGCAGAGAAAAACCAGTAGCAAACCCCCACAATTGTGCTTTGTTCCCGCGAGTCCTGCTAACTTCACTCGCCCTGTCAGACTCGAGCGAGCGGAAATCTCTCTCTGCTCGCTGTCTGCCTTCAGCACCGCTGAGTTCTTGCAGCCAGACGTGTCTCGTCCGTCCTTCTGTCCGTCCGTCCGTCCCTCTGTCCGTCCGTCTGTCTGTCTGGACCTGGCGTATGAGTGGTTCGTGTGTGTGTCGGTGATTTTAGGTGTCCTCCACATGGCGACAGTGTGTGTGTCAGTGGAGTGACGCGGTGCGAGGCAAGGTGGGTGGTATCACTTTTCCCTGACACACCGGGCCGGGCTGGTCGTACGTCGGCTGTGCTGCAACAGTCGTCTTCCCTCGCTAGCCGTGCCGGTATTCATATCTCGACCGCACTAGGTGGGACGACCCATCAACACACTCTCTACACGTCTTCAAACCCTATTTTATTGCTGACATATGCCATTTCTTTTCTGTGTTGGCATCAGCAACAATTTGAGCCCTCGTATTTCTTCTACTAATCATTCATGATTTGTGTGTGGACTTAATTTGTGCAGATATATCTTCTCCTGGGTGACTGTGCAGAATCTGTTGTATCCGGTTGTTTGGACCACTGAGACAGACCGGCTGAAGTGATGACAGTGATAGTGCATGCACAATGAGTTGACGTCGAGGTCATGTTAGCTTCTGTAATGGGACATATTATTTCACCTCGACGTAGCCAGTTAGTAAGTTAGCCAGCATAATGTAGACAACTTACATAATGTTAGATGACGTACAGAACTGGTTGAGCGATTCGGATGGCATTGAAGTCCAAAATCGTAGAGAATTAGAACATTTGTTCCCGAAGTATTAATATTCAGTTCGGATTCTTCAGAGTCCAGATGATAATGGAATCCTTCAAGCAGGGTCCCCAAGCAGCACGCTGGGAGAGCAAGGCTGTCGTCGTCCTGTTGATGGTGTCATTGATGCTGTTGTTGACGACGAACATCCCTGTTGTCGGTGCCAGACCTTCAGACAACGAAAACAAGCCCACCTCAGACGTCAGCAGCGTCACCATCCGGCAGAACAGCGGCAGAGACTACAGCAGTTTTGTGTGGCGGGAGTGACCTGGGAGACCCTTACTTGGGCGAGTTCGACAAGGAATGGGCCAAGATGAGCGGGAGACTGCAAAGTCAAAAATGCGTGGACATTCCTTCCAACCTCAGCCTGTGCCAGGACATCGGCTACAAGCAGATGATGTTGCCCAACCTGCTGCAGCATGACTCTCTTTCTGAGGTGACCCAGCAGGCCAGGTCTTGGGTGCCTCTGCTGGGTCTTCACTGCCACCCAGACACCAAAGTCTTTCTCTGCTCTCTCTTCTCGCCCGTGTGTCTGGACCGAAGAATCTACCCGTGCCGCACTCTGTGTGAGGGGGTGAGGGACAACTGTCTGCAGAGGATGACCTTCTATGGCTTTGACTGGCCAGACATGCTGCAGTGCGACAAGTTTCCCGAGGATAACGACCTCTGCATCAAGCTTGTCCATGACGTCAAACGTGAGTTGTCTCGCTATTTTCTCCTTGTCTGTTTTCCCCTCCATGCTGTTCCTAGCTGTCTCTTATCATTTCCCTTTCCCGTTTCTGTTAGCCAATGTTTTTACCCAATGTTTCTTATTGATTTTATTTCCCGTGATGCCCAGTGCTTCTTATCTTTTTCCCCGTATCACCAGACGTTTCTTATTGTTTTTGTTTCCCATATTACTAATATATTATCACTCATGCTTCTTACTGACTTTGTTTCCCATATTATCCAATACGTCCAGTTGTCCTTGGTTTCCATTTAATCCGTTGTTTCTTATTGTTTTCCTCCCCCAAAGATAGCACGGACTCAGGATCTGATGTTTCGAGTTAAGTCTCAACCTTCAACATTCAAAACATATGTTTGCCGCCTACCTTAATACCTCTACCATTTCGGTGATGTAATTGATTCATTGGTACCGTTACAGTCATCCCCATTCCCCCAATTCAAAACTTCAGAACACTTCATTACTCAAGGATAGAAATATTAGGTCCCAGTCGACCTGTCTTACTGCTAGTCCTTCAAGACCTTGATAATGTGTACGATTTTGCGCATTGAAGCCCAAGAATTCTCTTAGATTGTTCTTGTAGATTTTGGTGGAGGGCATTAGGAATTGTCCGAGTGTGATGGATCCCATCTTGAACAATCTCCGATGAAAGTCCAATGAATCCCGGAGGTAACGATATGTGACGTCAAGTGCTAGTTATCCAGTTTCTTTGATATTCTTGATGTTGGCTGTTTCTTAGTTGCTGTTTCGTAGTTTCCCGCACTCTGTTAAATTTCCTTGGGAAAAAAGGCCTTCTCTGCGTCAGACCAGTACCACTATCGTCGTGCCAGTAAAGATTATGTTCCTTCAGCCGTTGATGTCGGTCCTTTTGACCTTATCTGTTTCCTGCCGTCTGTCTTCCCACTTTCTTTTTCTTTCCGTCTACATAAGAAAAATTATCTGATTATCCGGTTTATTCGTAACATCATCAAACATGAGCTACTTCGTTTTATGCGTATTTTGTTTGCTTGTTTGTTTTGTGATTTGCATCTGGAAATATTGTATTTTGCTGGTTAGCTGTTTTAAACGTTGTAGATGTTCTCTGCACATTTTCTGTAAGACCAATTTGAAAAAAATCATTCCAGAGATAACTGTTTTCTTTATTAATTATGAAAATAAATAAGTATGTAAGTGAATAGATAAACGGACAAGAAATTACTTTTAATGTTAGGCACATTGAGCAATATACTGGGGCATGGCAGGAGAAAAGAAGAAATGCCGATGAAATCTGTGCAGCGTAATTTTTATCAACTGTCGTACTTGCTTCAGCTGTATTATTGTAGTTGCGGTCAGCGCTTCTTCCCTGTCCAAACCATTGACTGATTTGTTTAATGTGGGTGTTCATTTGTTTTAGTTTGGGCCAGTTATTGTTTTGAACAGACTCGTATAACACAGCGCTTTTAGAATAGACCTTATATCTAATGTCTTGATCTCAGAATTTTTTTTAAAGGGGACAAGCAAACAAAAACAAAAAAACAAAATGAAAGAAAAAGAAAAACGAAGGACAAAAAAAAAAAAAAAAAAAAAAAAAGGAGAGGTCCTGTTTGCTTTCCATCTAAAAGAACGGCCAGCAGGCTGGTGGAGTCTGCTGAATGTTTTAAGTTTCCCAATTCTTTTTCCTTTTCAAGACATCACTGTGCAAAAAGCTTCGAGAAGAGTTCGGGTTCTGCCACAGATTTTTCATCAGACTCGGTGGCACACTGGGTACGAGCACACGTAGAACCTCTCAATGGCGATGGTTTCTTGTGACTCAAGTTTTTTTCCCTGGCATTAGCGGGGTGATCTTTCTGTATAAACCGTACCTCCTGTTTTGTTGGAAATTCTATGCTGCGAGTAAAAACGTCTCCTTTTCTTTTTATCGCTATCTTTGTCAAAACCTCATTCTTTTAATATGATAGATTGATACTGTCTTAAAACCCTTGTTCTTTTCAGTCTGTCACTTTCTCTTTTTTGTTTTCTATCTTGTGGTAGGTTCTTTTGTATTTGTTCAAGACTTGCTTGTATAATATTTTTCTCTGTCTGCTGCTCCGAAATCGGGAGTTTTCAGACTGTGCAGCCACCTCATGTTGCCTGCATAGTGTGGATCGGCCCATCAGAACAACGTGTATGCATACACATGTCCAAACCGTACAATGTGAGTATGTCTCATATGGACAGACTGATCATCTGAGGCATGACCAAGCTCGAATGCGGAAGATGATGATTCCAGTGAGTCTGCATCTCCGTATCATAGACTTATTTATGTATTCATTTATTCACATGTTTGTTTGCTTGTTTTTGCAATGGCGTTATTAGCTTGAGTCAGTTACCAAAAGGACATACCACTTCAGTTCAAGGCTGTGTACCTTTGAATGCAGATGACACCCATAAAATGTGATTAACCTTGACGTGTGATCCTGTAGAAGCACTCTCCCATAAACAGTCGTCAGATCATGATAAGCGCATCCCTCCCTCCCTTCACATACACGTACATGTACTCACTCTTTCTGTCTCTCTCTTTGTATTTTTCTCCCCCCCCCCCCTCTCTCTCTCTCACGATCTCTGTCTCTTCCCTTCTCTCATTCTCTGTTACAGATATATATTCACGCGTGTACACGCGTTCGTGCACACACACACACACACACACGAACACACACACACACACACACACACACACACACACAAACACACACACACGCGCGCGCGCACAGATACGCACAGTGAATAGAGAGAGCAGTGTTTAATTTGCAGTTAAGTGTCATCGTACCACCGTCACATGTTTAGAAACAACGTTACTGAAGTGAACCAGCCATGAGCAGTTCATTCAGCACAGGGATACCTTCATTTCCCAGACTGTAATTTGCCTGTTGCTTACATCTGCATGATTATGGTAGTGTGGAGAGAATTGAACAACGACTTTTATTCAAACATGCCATGGTTCTTTGTAAAAGGATGTATTCATATAAGAAAAATGTATATCCATAATCCCATTTGAAGGGGACGCATTTGTCATGCACGTAAGTTGCATGTTAGTAGTACACATGTATATTGTGCATACGTTATCATGGAATAGAATGAGATGTTGATCTTGTTGGGGGGGGGGGGGGGGGGCGAGGAGAGAGAGAGAGAGAGAGGTTTGTTGAAACTCTTTGCATTTATTACCCAAGGATACTTTTTTTAGCGTGTGGAGTTTTCTCCGATGCATGTATGCACGTTATTTGCTCACACTGTGTACACGGAATGTAGCTGCACAATATGCATATTCCGGTAGGCATTCATGCTTTGTGTTTTCATGTTTCCATAAGCCATCGGATACGTAAGGCTTGCTACATTTACCCTTTGATTCCTGCACCCTATCTGCCAACTGCGAAAACATGACCCTTTGACTCTCTCACCCTATCCACCAGCTTCGTGCTGGAGGAAGGTGGTGGGTAGAGTGAGGGAGTCGGAGGGTTGTTTTCGCTTTGCTAGCATGGTTGACAATGCAGCATGCTGGTGGACAAGCTGCGGGAGTCAGAGAGTTAATCATTGGATTTATAACGTGTAAATTTAGCGTTCTGCTTGCATATATACACGAAAGGGGTTAAGGTCTGCACGCATATTGACCTGGAAGATGAGAAAATTCTCCACCCTTTACCAACCAGGCGGGGTGTACCCTGGCAGGATCAAACCCCAGATCTCCTGATTGGAAGTCTTGACATTTACTCACCAGTCTGTCGACCCCGACAAGGTTACTGATAGTATATCAGATTCCATTGGGCGTCTTTTACGGCTAGTCCTTGCTATTCTACATTTTTTAGTTTTGGGTTTGTTTCTTTATTTTTCCTCCTTTCTTTTTGGAACGAGTTAGAAACGAGAGTGAGAGACAGAAAGGTGGATGGAGGGTGAGACAGGAGTGAAAGGCTAAGAAATTGTAATGTACGGCCACCGACCTGCATGCATGGGTACTCATGGCGCCAGCACGCGCTCACACACACACACACACACACACACACACACACACACACACACACACACACACACACACACACACACACACACACAGAGCGCATATGGATATTCAAATAAAAATGGGCGCTTAGATTAAAGCAACCTTGAAATTTAACATTGAACTGAGGAAACGTTTAGGTGTTGTTTTTGTTGTTGTTTTGTGTAATTTGAAACAATAATTGCTCCTTAGATAGAGGAAAGAGAAGGAGAGAGAGAGAGAGAGACAGACAGGACAGACAGACAGACAGAGACAGAGGCAGACAATTTTTAATGAACATCAGCTGTACGCCACAAACCAAAACAAGCAGTGGATATGGGAGTGGGCTTGCAAAGGTCATATGACATGCGTATGTCAAACAAAGCGTTTAGAAAAATATACGTGTCACTCCTTTTATTTGCTAACGAGTGTTCTTGTTTTATAAGAAAAAAAAAGAAGAGAGAGAGAGAGAGAGAGAGAGAGAGATTTATACGGTATTTCAGAATTGTTTCAGGATAGAAAGATATGAAACTTATGCAAATTTACTGGTTTTCTTATTACAAACCTTCTGGTTCATCATTTTAAACTAGTAATGATTTCCTGTCTCTGTTAGGCCTATTTCATTTCAAACGTTCTTCTAGAGATTGAACTGTTCATTCAAGCCATTTGTATGAACCTAAATGCCAAGCCAAAATCAATCGATCAGTCGTATATATCATCATATCATCATCATCATCATCATCATCATCATCATATTAGTCGTCGTCGTCGTCACCATCACCACCACCTCTCATCCATCTCATCATCATCATCATCATCATCATGTGCTTACCGTATAGCGTGGACGATCATGGCCGTATGAATCAGTCTTTTATCGCTGTAAGCATGTGTTCTACCGTCCTTTTCCCCCACTCACTCTGCAAAACTCCGAATATTTTCTCACTGGGTCTACCGAGTACGCTTTTTTCCCCTCTAGCTTTCCTGTAATAACTAGGCGTTGAAAAATCTCTTGCGTCATAAAATATCCTATAAATGTTGCTTGTCTTTCATAGTCTTCTTCAGTAATGTTTTTTTTTGTGTTTGCTTCTTTCGAGACTGTCTCGTTTGTTTTCTTTATTGTCCATTGAACTAGTAACATCTTAGAAACCACATTTCAGCGGCCTCGATCTTGTTTTGACTTTGTTTGTTGCTTAACCTGATCTGGCATCCCGTACATAAGTACTGGTTCAGCATAACGCGGAAAAGCTCTCTTCCTGATGTCCATTGATAGTTATTTGTTGGTAAAAACACTTTTCATTTTCTGGAATGCTTTTTTTTTTTAACTTGGCCAATCTTGCTGGCTATTTCTGATATGCATCTGCCGTCTGGTGAGATGACTGTCCCCAGACATTTAAACTTTATCAACCTGTCTCAGTGTTGTGCCATTTGCTGTTATTTTGCATGAGGGGATTTCTTGTTTATTTCCTGGTTACCGTGGCTTCAGTCTTCTTGCTTCTTTAGCTCGAGCCCTTTATGTCTGCTTTCTATTACTATTATATTCCCAAGGTTTTGTAGGCCTTTTCCATTTTCTGCAATTGGAATGGTGTCATCTGCACAACGAAGGTTATCATTTTTCCTTCAACCTCTATCCAAAGGTATTCTTTTAGGTTTTCTCATGATGGTTTCGCTGTAAAGTGAAAAAAGTCTGGTGACAGAACACATTCCTCCCTCTTTTGATATTTGGGAAAGAGCTTATATCATTTTCTACTCTCATTGCTGCTGTTTGTGCTCTATATATATATTCCTTATTATTTATTCTTAGATCCAACCATGAATATTGTGTCCCTTTCTAGTTGGTTGATCAATTGTTCGAGTATCTTGGCCAGTCGAAAAAAAAAGTACCGGTAGCGTAGGATTATAGACCCTACGATTGGGATATCATGACACAGTGAAAACCCAACGTTCACTAAAGTCTTACTGGCGAAATAACACGTGGAAAGGGGAAAATAAGATTGCTAAACCGGTGTTGAATAAAGTCCAATATCGCTGCAAATGTGACAACGAGGACAGAATTTCACAGAGAACAGTGTCATATTCCATGGAATTGTGTCACTGATGATCACCTTGTTATATAGTCATGTCCTCTTGCGAAAGGAATGTTTTACAGTAAACTGTTTCACTGTGCCCTAAACTGTGATCACAGTTTCATGTAAAGTCTTTTGAGAATTTGGGAAACAGGTCAGATTCAGAAGTTGCAGATGTCTACTGCTCGTATTACGATTAGGTTTTCATGAGAGACAACCACAGACATTTTTTTCCTGACAGATTACATTGTTGTTGTTGTTGTGGTTGTTGTATGTGTGTGTTAAAATAACTTTTATTTTTTCATTGATTAATATCGTTACTCAATACATAGGTACTTTTGAACATTTACTCACACGTAGTAGTTCAAACTTGTTTCGCAGACTTATCCACAACATATTTTGTGTTTAGTAAAAAGTTATAAAAGAACCCTTTTTTTTCGTGAAAGCTTACCGGGAATTTCCGTGTGTGAGAGTACTTGTGAATATACTAGAAGTAGAAAGCAAAGGTAAAGGGTTGGAACTAAACAGCAGGAAGACTGAAGTCATGGTGATCAGTAAAAAACATGAAATCCCCTCATGCAAAATAACAGCAATCGGCACAACCTTCAGACAGGTTGATAAGTTTGAATACCTGGGAACGATCATTTCACCAGACGGCAGATGCACATTAGAAATAGCCAGCAGAATCAGCCTCGCCAAAACAGCATTCAAGAAGATGAAAAGCATTCTTACCAACAAATGCCTATCAATTAACATCAGGAAGAGAGTTCTTGAATGTTATATAGAACCAATACTGTTATACGGTTGTGAGGCGTCGACTGTCAACAAGCAAAGCCAGAACAAGATTGAGGCAGCCGACATGTGGTTTCTAAGAAGAATGTTGAGAGTTCCATGGACAGCAAAGAAAACAAACGAGACAGTCTTGATGGAGGCAGACACAAGAAGATCACTCATAAGGAAGATTGGGAAAAGATAGGCAACATTTGTAGGCCATTTTATAAGGAGGGGGGGATTGGAGCACCTGGTCACAACGGGAAAGCTGGAGGGAAAGAGAGCACCAGGTAGACCCAGGGGGAAGATACTAGACAGACTTGCGGAGTGGCTGAGGACAAAGAGGGTGGAAGAGATGCTTGAGGCAACAAGAGATTAGAGACAGATGGAAGTCCATGATCGCCTATGCCATGCGGCAAGGCACCTGATGATGATGATGATGAGAGTATTTTACATCAAATAGAATGACAGTTATAAAACAACCAGTCTCCAAGCTCTTTCGGATGCTTTTTGTCGTGAATCTTGCGCCTTTGTAACGAAAGGCTGTAATGAAAATTGTTATATAATAAGAAATAAAATGGGGTTGTGTTCTTTTACGTTTAACGTTCGAAATAATCATTTTCAGTGTTCGAACATTTGTGCCAAAGATTGTAAACATTTCAGCTATGAACAGCCAGAGAACGCGGCACCCCTCTTCCACGCCTACCCCCTCCCCCACTCCCACCTCAACCCCTCCACACACACCTTCACCTATCATGTCGAATTGAAATTTGCCTGCCAGTTTCCTGTTTTGAAGAAAGTTGACCGAAAGGAAAACTATTGGATGACATTACTTTTTTATGCATACGACGCCGGCCAGCAAGATTAGCGATGACAGTAGACAAACAGAGTGACACGTCCACTGTGTGTGTGTGTGTGTGTGAATGACTATGTTCTGCGCAATGCAGACAGGGGAAAACATCCTGGGGTAAGCGGGGCGTGTTTTAGCGGCGCAAAATCCCGAAGCCACAAAGTTTCCAAACGGCTTAGTGTCTGGTAATTCCGCAGTTATTGGATTTCAGTCCTGTCTTCCTGTCTGTCTATCAGTCTGTCTGTATCTCTCTCTGTGTCTATCTCTGTGTGTCTGTCTTTCTCTCTGTGCAAGGCAGAACAAATTTGACAGTTTTATCCAATCACAGATTTTATTTTGGAAAAATTGAAAGGGAAAGAGACTTATTGTCTTCACTTTCTCCTCTTTCCTCTTCCCCTTTTTTATTGCTTCATATTTTTTTCATAATGGCTGTGGTGATTATTATTTAGTGTCGCCAGTGCTGTTGGCATACTTGTTGTCTGTTTGTACGAGCTGGATATTAATTGGCGCAAGTACTCCATTAAATTTTGTTGTTGGCTCGTTCATCGATTTGATTAATACCGAGTATTTGAGCTGCTCAGAGCTGTGAAAGTTACAAGGTTGAACAACATTGTGATTAGTGGCAGTAGAGATGTTGGTAAACAATGCTAGGCTGTGACTGGTGGAAACAAGGATGATCATATATCATGCACTGTGATTGGTGAATGTGTTGATAATTATAGATAACGGTATGTCATGATTGGTCAGAGTGAGGATGGTGACAGGTGATGCTGCTTCTTGATTGGTCATAGTGCAGATGATGGTAGACAATACTGCACTGTGATTTGTAGGAATGAGAATGGCGATACACTGACTGTATTAGTGTAGCGAGAGGTAAGAATGAAGGTAATGATTGCTAATGATACAGTAGATAATACCCTCCCGCCATCTGGCGTTTAGATAATGATAGATAATGGTACTGTAGATAAACCTCTCAGTCCCATAGGGTGTTTAAAAGACTTCACGACCACGGCTGAATTAACGTGCTTACTCGTGCCTGTAATATTCACAACCTCGGGCCGGGATCGGAAATGCCAGAGACCTGCAGTGTTTATCCAGCACTTTAAGCAAGAATAAAGGAACGACACCAGCACTGGTCTAATCACGGAGAAAATGTCGCGCCCTGTTAGTGCTTGGATGGGTAAGCGCTTGGGAACACTGAGTGCTGTTCGTCTGGGTTTTTTTTTACAGTATACCTCGTGTACACCACGAAGTATATTTCGTCCGTTCGTGGGCTTTGCAGCGTGGACAGTATGAGGCTTCCACCTTCTTATTGGCAGTTGTA
>JAPXFY010000019.1:34002035-34007035 GCA_030674185.1 Monoplex corrugatus | reverse complement strand
ATCTAAATATGATAATACTGCGCATGTCATTAGAACATATTGAGTCCAAAGAATGGTACATATATGATGAAGGATGACTTAGACACAAGAGAGGGAGGGAGGAAGGGTGCATTGGTATTTTATTCATATGAAAGCTTTATCCCATCATGAAGAGTGTTTGTAAACGTTACAGATGAAAATCTCCATCAACCAGTTTATGACACAGAATTTACCAACATTTACAACACAGAGCAAATGTCTCATTCTGGGACAGTCTTTTGGTGTTATGTCTCTGAATTGAAACAGATATTTCGCTCAGTGTGAACAACCGCTGATAACATCAGTAAAGTTTATTTGCAAAACTTTTCATCGAACAAATCTTTTACACGAATATGACAGGATGCTGGATAACAAATTGTAGTTCATCTTTTTTGAGGTTTTGCACACAGAATAGGTCATTGTTCTTGTGAATGTTGTATCTAAAGTGATGAGCAACGAAATCAGACATGTCTAGTATAAATCTTCTTGTCGCGTATTTGAAATGTTGCTCAATATTCGCCATAAATATAGTTTAAAAGCATTCACATTACAAAAGGTTTTACAGGTGTTAAACGTTTTGCTACTTTACATTTGATATTTTCTTGTCTTCTGTTTACAGTTAATAGTATGACATTGATTTTGCCGTGGGGAATGTTGAAGCAAACACGTAAATTTGACATACAGTATACTCAAGCAAATAAATCGTATGAACTCTATTTATGGTGCAGTCTAGGTTTTCCAACTGTAACAGTTTCAACAAACAGCGAATACTATAAACAGCAAACTTTTCTGCGACAGGAATCGATCGTACATCCGGTGTCAGTTTGTTTCATGATCATCATGTACGAAATCACTGGGAGAGAGAATTTGAAACTCGAAAACACCTTATTTAACTTTTCAAGAAGATTTAGATTCTACTGGATCTCTCTTACAACTTGTCCTCTCTATTCTGCTCATATTTCAGCAAACATAAAAGAAATACGTTATTAGTGAAACGAGAGAGCGAGAGAGAGAGAGAGAGAGAGAGAGAGAGAGAGAGCCCCTTTGACAAGTAGCTGTGAAGACGAGTGCCGCTCTTCCTACTCAAATTTTTCAATAAAGTAAATCTTCCTTCACACACACACGCACACACGCACACACACACACACACACACACACACACACACACACACACACACACACACACACACACACACACACGCACGCACGCACGCGCGCGCGCGCGTCTTGAAAGCAAATACATCATTCTTACTGCCGTTTTTCTTGTCTGAAAGCTTCAGTGTTGGAAAAGGCATTAGGTCTTCTTACTTTGTGATTTTTCTCACAGAAGTGTGTGTGTGTGTGTGTGTGTGTGTGTGTGTGTGTGTGTGTGTTTTGTGTGTGTGTGTGTGTGTGTGTGTGTGTGTGTGTGTGTGCGTCTTTCGATTTAGCCCGGTGGATGCTCTCTTGGCTTCAGCTGCAGGTTGAAATGAACAGGGGGGAAAAGTTGTTCTGAAGGAAAAAAGGTTTTCGCCTTTTCGCGTAAAAGTAACGAGCAGATTTAAGTTGAGGGAAAAGACGAATATTGCTAAAACATCTCTCTTTCTCTTTCTCTCCCAGTCTCTCTTGTCTGTCTATCTGTCTCTGTCTGTTTGTCTGCCTCTCTCTCTCTCTCTCTCTGCCCCCCCCCCCTCTCTCTCTCTCGATCGCTCGTTTGCTCGCTTGCTCTCCCACTGTCTCTTTCTTTCGCTTGCTCGTTTGTTAACTCGGTAAAATATATGTGAACAGTTATTCCTTTGCAGTGCCTTTTAATGAGTGAATAATGGTATTCAAAATGTCAACAATTCAAGTAAGATGGATTAAGACAACATGGAATAAAAACTTCCAGAACAAATTGTTTGACACCACGATTGAAACCATGGGCTATCTAATGTGTGCATGCGCCTAAGGAGGTAAAAACTCCAGATGCCGGAATAGACATGATACACTTCGGAATTCAGTTACATCTATATCTCCTAAGGACATTCCTTCATTTCTTCAAAATAGCGGCCACAGATTTTCTAAAAAAATGACTTTGAACTACTATCATTTTTACACTTCTCAGTTTAAAATGTCTCCGTCTCCTCCTGAACTGGTATCATTTTTACACTTCTCAGTTTAAAATGTCTCCGTCTCCTCCTGAACTGGTATCATTTTTACACTTCTCAGTTTAAAATGTCTCCGTCTCCTCTTGAACTGGTATCATTTTTACACTTCTCAGTTTAAAATGTCTCCGTCTCCTCCTTCAAATCGTCTATCCAGCGTGGGTGTGGAGGAGACTCGAAGAATGCGGCAGCAGACAGTGTTCTCCATCTATCTCTGCCTCTGGCATGTAGCAACAAGCAGTTCAAGCAAACTGAGATTGGTCTGGCCAGTCTTTGATATGTGCCACCAGCTCTTCTTCTGTGGACTTGTTACGCCCCTTGAGGAGTATGGAAAATGTTGGTGAAGCTGATGGTGTTTTTCTCGCCGGTTTTGTTTTTAGTCTGGCATTGCTGCTCTTGCTTTTGCAATACCGACGAGTGTATTTATAGAAAGGATATTTTTTTGTATAACTAAAAAACAAAACGAAATTAAGACGAATCAAAATGGATTTACCATCCTCACACCTATTCCACCACCACCACCCAGAAAAAAAAATGCATGACAACAACAACGGCGCGCACACGCACGCACGCACGCACGCACGCACGCACACGCACGCACGCACGCACGCACGCACGCACGCACGCACGCACGCACGCACACACACAACACACACACACACACACACACACACACACACACACACACACACACACACACACACACACACACACACACACACACACAAAAGCTATCGTCAAATTCGAGTCGTATAAAACAGCATCATCAATACAAACTGTTCGAAGAAGGTATTCAGTGTATTTAACTAGATGGAACTGTATAAAACGTGTGGTTGGCACAGAGGGTGAACACTTACCTTCCAGTCTGACTGCACAAGTTTCCACGGGCGCTAATCTTGCTTAAAGCAATTTTGTTACATGTGGCATCCAATCTATCCAGCTGTGAATGGGTAGTCGACTTTCTTCAAAGATAGGGGGGAAGGTAATGCAGCGAAGAAGAAAATATGGGCACTGCCATTATAGTACACGTCCTGGCCCCAATAAAAGTTAAAGTCTCTAGAAAATATGGGCACTGCCATTATAGTACACGTCCTGGCCCCAATAAAAGTTAAAGTCTAGAAAATATGGGCACTGCCATTATAGTACACGTCCTGGCCCCTATAAAAGTTAAAGTCTCTACTGCATCACTCCTCTACGACCTCAGGATTATAGGACAATCTTTCCCTTTTTTATATCGTCGGACTAAAATCGATGTAAAACCAAAATGTTGAATATGGCAGAACAGAAGAATAAGCTTGTGTGATATGTAGGATAGATGCTGTTCAGCTAATCACTTGAGCTTTTGGAAATTCAACCATTTGGAGTACTAGAAATCAAAGTGTCCAGCATTGTCATTAACATTGTCATTGTTTGTCTATCAGACCTTGATTTATTGAGTTAACATAAAGATTCAGAATGCTGAATAGTGTGTAGAGGTCCCCAATCCCCCCCCCCCCCCAAATCCACACAGCTGAAATCGTATGAGAGCTATGTCCTTTTCCACCGTACTTTCAAACTCAGAGTGCGGGAGGACGGCAGGAAATGACTCTTTAAGTCTTAACCTTCCACGTAAAGAACTTCCGGCGAATCACACGAACCTTCTGGCAAATGCTATGTCCATCCATCAAATACTCGCGCAAGACAGCCAAAACAGCTTAGATATTATCCTTATGAAAAGACGTGGAGATGGACTGGGCACATCATCCGAAGAGAGCAGGACAACATCATTTGGACTTCCCTTCACTGGATTACAGAAGGAAGACACCAGAGAGGAATCCCAAGTACACTGAAACGAAGAGCAGAAGGAGACCTGGGGTTCCATACAGATGCTGGTCCAGAACAGACAGGATTGTTGGAGAATCTTTGCTGCTTCCCTTCATTTCAATGGCATAATTGGCAGCAAGTAATTTCGGCATGACAGATTAGCAACTGTGTATGAGGAATTTTGAATGGATGTTGTTTTCTTGGTAATAATTACGCAAAAGGGTTGAAAACGCAAGAAAAAGATGATAGTAGTATGACACCTTGTTTTTAAGTCTTCTTGAAGATAGGTAGATAGATAGATAGATAGATAGAGAGGAGAGAGAGAGAGAGAGAGAGAGAGAGAGAGAGAGAGAGAGAGAGAAATGAATGGACTGAGTGAGAAAGAATGATGAGAGACTGACAGATAAACTGACATAGAAAAATAATCAAAGTTGAATTTAGTTTCTAGCTTTGAATGTATGCTGACTTAGGCAAGTAGCCCCCATCGCAATATTAGAAACAGCTTAGGGTAGGGTGGGAAACGGAGGATTGAAAAGTCATTTAATCGTGAACGTACCAAAGAGAGAGAGAGAGAGAGAGAGAGAGCAGTTTTACACACAAAAAAAAAAAAAAAGAAAAGAAAGAAGCATTGAGTTCATGAAGAAGAAGAACCCGACAGTTAAAACTTTAGAAAGTGAAAAACGGTTTCCGCTTGATGTCTGACGTAACAGCACTCCCCAAAGCATCCATACAACTCGACGTGGCATTGGCAATGGTCTGCTTGATGGAGATAACCTGGATAACTCGAGTTTATCTCTCTTTCCTTCCTTTTCCACACCCCCCACCTTCATGACGAATTCTCCCTAGTCGTCCCATAAGGCATCTTTGGCCACCCAACTTGAAGATCATGTCTCGTATCTCTTGAGGGGAAAGCGAGGGGGTGTTCAGAAAAAAAGAAAGAAAGAAAAACGGAAAAAGAGGAGGAAAAGGATGAGGTAAGAAACGAAAGTGAAAAACAAATCCAGAGGAAATATAAAATGAATAATTAAGTAGACAGACACACGGAAAGAAAGAGAA
>JAPXFY010000019.1:33994535-33997035 GCA_030674185.1 Monoplex corrugatus | reverse complement strand
TAGTGATGAAAACATGGGCTGAAATGCTGAACATGTGATTTTAGTTAAAAGTTTTATCGACGAAAACAGAAACTTCTAGGAGCATAAACGAATTTCAGAAAAAAAATTGGCGTTAAAGATAATTATTTGGATATCATGGGTTGTGGAAGTCCACCGAAACTTATTTAACGAAGAACAATATTAAGATTTTGAAAACTGAGGATGTACTTGAAACGAAACGAAACAAACGAACAAAAGCACTACAAATTGTATTGAAAGCACGCAAGGACCAGAAGCATATTATGTGATACAACTAGGTCATTGAGTAATATGCGATATTAATTCCTTTGTTAAATGGAAAGACAAGTTTGGTATCATAACTGCTTGGGTTAAAGCAGTAAAAGCAACAAGAAAAATTAAACAAATAAAACGGAAATGATTCTAAGCTACAATATGCCATGATACTCAGTGTCTTGAAGAAAATAGGCACAGTGAATAGCGATATATGTATTTTCTACAGCAACGAAAAAGATACAGAAGACCGCTGTTTGTACCAACATCAAATTACTCAAGGTTTTGAGGGGGAGGATGGGGGAAGAGAGAGGGAGGGAGGGAGAGAGAGAGAGAGAGAGTTCTTTAAAAGAAAAATGTGACAGTTGCGTACGATTATCACTCAGAATTGGCTTCGTCTAGCACAAATGAACATATGAAAACAGATTTAAGTGCTTGATAAAATAAATGTATTTTCACCCTGTCTCATACATGTAGAATAAATAGAATTTAAACCAGAGATCCATTTTCAAACGATTAAAAAAACATTACAGAAAAATATGCATTTTGTAAAAACTTGTTTTCATGTGATTTCTTTCAAAAGTTGTATCCATGGCAAATATCCAACGGCTAATGAAGACACACCAATGAAACTAAGGTTTGCTCACACAGAAGTGTGTATGTAAAGCAGTGAAGTGAAAATTGCATAATGTTTATACATGGTTCCTGTTGTAAGTTCTCAACGTGCTGTTCCATGTACATAACGTTTTTACATTATTCCTGGTTGATGACTTCAGTGCGCCTCTCTCTCTCTCTCTCTCTCTCTCTCTCTCTCTCTCTCTCTTTCTCTGTTTCTCTCTGTTTCTCCATCTCTCTCTCTCTAGCTCTCTCTCTCTGAGTGTGTGTGTGTGTGTGTGTGTGTGTGTGTGTGTGTGTGTGTGTGTGTGTGTGTGTGTCCTTGTTACTAGGACGAGTTAGCAAATTTTTCTTTCCCATTTTATCGTTGTTTTTGTTGCTGCTGCTTCTGTCATTGTTGCTTTGACATGGACTGTTCACCCTACACAAATGAAGGATCATTGTTATTGTCTCAGTTTGCATAATGTTTGTACACTGTCCAGAATGTAAGCCTTCGTTGTGTTTCTTCTGTTCGTTCCTTGAAAATCGTAACAAAACAGAAAAAAAAAAACCCAAAATAATCGAGCCTTTCTAAGTCTCCGTTTCTATACAAACATTACTATAGAAAATCCAGATTGCGTATTTCTCAAGGTCATTGTGACCGTTAAAAGAAGCATAAGATGAAATAAACCTCGACGGGAAGCGAAGACAATGACAGGCTGTCACATCAATAAAAACCAAAATTTAAATATTGTAATTTTATGAGAAAGTGATGTTCACGCGTGTCCCTCAGAAAAGTGTCGATTTTAGACCATTTTTTGGTCAGTATGACCGTAACGCTTTCACGAATCTTTAACGGTCTACATCTTTGATCCAAATTTGGTAAAGGTCCATCTGTAAACAGCTGAGAAAATTTTGTTAATACGTTTCGTTAACACACACGTATACACAAAGACATACAACACATACACTCAGTCTCCTCGTTTAACAAAATAGATGTATGAATAGATAGATGAATAAAGGAATGAATGGATAAATGAACATTTAAAAGAAGTGGAAAGAAGGAAAGGAAAAAGAGTAGGAAGGAGGAAAAGAGACCGAAGAAGAAACAGACGAAGGGGGAAGAAAGAAGAAGACGAGAGAGAGAGATAGAGAGAGAGAGAGAGAGAGAGAGAGAGAGAGAGAGAAGAGAGAGAGAGAGAGAGAGGCAGGCATACAGACAGACAAGACAGACAGAGAGAGAGGTGAAACTAAAAGGCATTGAAAAAATCCGGCCTCTCCTTTCTGGAGATGTAGTTTGTAAACGATCCTTAGAACAATTTATCTTCGCTTCTAGCAACTGTCTGCAGCCTGCTTCTCTCTCTTCCCTCTCTCTGTCCTCCCTCCCGACCTTCTCAGCCTCCCTCCCCCTCTCCATCTACCCTGTCTGTGGTTGGAGCCAGAGTCACAATGACATGCGCAGTCACGTCAGCACGTGGGGGGAAAGAGAAAGGAGAAAAGAAAAGAAAGAGAGAAAGAACGGAAAGATGCAGGCACACGCACGTGAATTACGCAGCGAGGAGAACAGAGCAAAAAAATGGTTTAACGTCATGAACCCGAGAGATCATGAAGAAGGAGTGTGAAGAGATGAAGGGAA
>JAPXFY010000019.1:33937035-33987035 GCA_030674185.1 Monoplex corrugatus | reverse complement strand
TCATTGTTTTTATTATCCAAGTAGTTTTTGTCGCAAGCTGCATATTATTACAGCGTAACGTTATTTATATGTTTATGTTAGTAGAGCTCAGAGTACATCTGTTGTAAAAATCCTTACGTTTGGAGTCTGTCTAGATCTGTTGAACTATTTTTATGCTGCATAGATGTATTGATGTATGTGTCTGACTGTGTTTGTACTGCATACATGTATTACCGTGGCAACCGTCTCTGTGTGTGTGTGTGTGTGTCTGTCTGTCTGTGTATGAATCTGTCTGTATGTCTCACTGTCTCTGTCTCTATGGCTCTCTCTCTGTCTCTCTATGTCTCAGTCTCTGTCTCTCGCGTACGCATGTACGTACGTACGTGCGTACGCACATACATCCACATACACACGTGCTTGGGTGATACACAGGATATATTATTTAGTTGGCTGACCTAGTCTGCACAACCCAGCAGACTTCTTTATACCGGTGAAAGGTTGTCTGTGGCCCAACCCCTCCACTCACCCCCATAACCCCTGCCGTCTGAACAGGAGACGTTTTGATATTTTACCCTTTCTGCCAGTGTCACGGGTGAAGGTGGAAAATACAGAAATGAGGGGCCAGGACCAGGCTCTGATCCTAAAGAAGAGCAGGCGCTACTACAAGACAGAGAACATGACCCAGCAGGAACTGGACAACATGGAGCCAGTCATCAAGATGGGCGCTTCCTGTGCCTGCGAGATCGTCAACGACACCTCCAAGAAGCTGCTGCTGATGGGGGGTCACGAGGGGAACAAGCTGGTGGTGAACTACGTGGTAGAGTTCGCCAGCAACAACAAGGACTTCCGCAGGGCCTTCAAGGACATCCGCAAAGACAACGTCTGCAAGAGCATCATCGAAGAGCTGTCCCAGGGCGAGCTGGAGCCCACGGTGGACAAAGGACAAGGTGAGAGGTTGTAAGACATTGACAGGGTGACTCACAGAGACGGTAGGAATTTGAGGCAAATAGACGTTTGGGATCTGTTTCAGACAGATAATAGGAATGGAGAAATGCTTATCTGCAGACAGACTTCAAAACAGTCTTGTTTATACTGACATCAGAACTTTGTTTCAGTTGCAAATAGGTTTTGCCACAGATGGAAATCATAGCTGTCTATCGACGATTTTCTTTCCAGTCAGCAGTGTACGCGAAAGTGAATCGGGGATGTGCAAGATTAATTGGTCTTGTCATTGTTTATCATAGTTCTTCTGTCAGTGTCAAGGCAGTTTAAGTCAAGTCATTTCTTTCACTATCCTGGGATGATTATCAACCATACCATCTCTGGTGGGTGTTGACGTTAAAACAGTAACTTAACACTGTCCTAACTTGCGGAGGAAGAAGGTGTATTTAAAGGAAATAAGGTGTTGGTTTGTGGGATGGATTACTCTCTCTCTCTGTGTATACTGTGTATGTATATATATATATATATACACACACACACGCATTCACACGCACACTGTAGGGTGTGTGTGTGTTTAAACGAAAAAAATATCAGCTACAGTTTGTCACATTTGTTATGAATGTTGTATTATGACTTCTGCTTGTCATATCCAGACAGGCAACTGATCTTCTGTACTTTGACTCTCTCTGTCTCTTTCTCTCTGTCTCTGTCTGTCTGTCTGTACTTTGACTCTGTCTCTTTCTCTCTGTCTGTCTGTCTGTCTCTCTCTCTCTCTCTCCTCTCTCTCTCTCTCTCTCTCTCTGTCTCTGTCTCCGTCTGTCTCCCCCTGTCTGTCTCTGTCTGTCTGTCTGTCTCTGTCTCTCTCTCTCTCTCGCTCTTTTTTGTTGTTGAATCAGTTGGATATTGGTATATGTTTGTATTTTCCATATCCTAATAAGGATTAAATGATCTCTTAACCTTTGAACTTTGTCCTTAAGCTGATCCACCGACAGCTGTCTTGTAAGTGGCTCTGTGAACTCAAGATTGAGCAAGATTAAAACGAGTGTCGTGGAACAACAACAGAATCACTCTCACGGAACCAGCATCTGGACCTCCAGTGGTATAAAATTCCGTCAAAAACAGGATGCTACAAAGCAGACAATCGCAGGATAGAAACGCTTCTAGACTGAAGTCCTGCTCGGAAGAAACAGTCAGAGAGAAGAAATTGATTAAGTAGAAGAAAGATGAAAGCAGTAACATTTTTAGGTCCTTGCGCTCACACTAATGATGCACCTCTCTTGTCTCATCAGAATGAAAAGTCGGACTAGAGAATGGGCTTGGCAAAATCAATCTGTAAAAGAAGATCCAGTTTAGCTTGACTCAAATCCGACACACGCACACATTCCTCTCTCCTCTCTCTCTCTCTCTCTCTCTCTCTCTCTCTCTCTCTCTCTCTCTCTCTCTCTCTCTCTCTCTCTCCCTCTCTCTCTCCCTCTCTCCCTCTCTCTCTCTCTCTCTGTGCGCGTGCACGTTTGCGCACAAACAAGCACACACAGAGACTCTTGGAATACAACCTTAAGTTATGTCCAGGTTAATATACAATGTAAGCAGTTGTAATGCAGTATGAATATAACTGTGATATGTAAACTGTTGTATGACATGTCATGTATGTAAATTGAACGATGACTGTCGTGTGTTCAGAAGACGGGAGCTGTATGGCCTGTAAGCTGCCCATGACTACTGACAGTATCGTGGAGAACTACTGCTTGGCCGACTTTGGTATGTATGTGTTTGGTTTTGCGGGTTGGATGATTGATTTTTTGGGTGTGTGTGCGTGCTTGTGGTGTGTGTGTGCGTGTTTGTGTGTGTGTGTGTGTGTGAGCGCATTATAAAACGCTTCAAATGTTCTTTTGTTTTTTTTATTTGGAATTATCAATATCACTGTACTACGTGGCCATTCTGCTACAAGGTGATAATGATGATATTGATGATGGGCTGTCCCTTTGATCTTCAGCACCCGGTGTGAGTCTTCATATGAAATAGAAGAAAAAACCTGGAGGTGCTTGTTCTTTTGCAGGCAGTTCTGTGAAGGAGCTCTGCGTTCTGCTTCTCCCGGTCCTTTTTTTCCGTTGAACAGCAGCTGTTCTGTGTTGTTTTAATCTGATTGTGCCCTGCACGCTTACGCTACTCTTGCCAGCTTACTCTGTCGCAGGCAGTGTGTCTCGCTAGTGGTGTGTGTTGATGCTGCAGCTGATGAGACTGGCCTTTAAAGAATCCTTGTTATGCTTTAATGGTCTTCCTGACCACGTGTCCTTGCTTCAGCTGTCTGTACTAGAGGGTCATTGGGATGCGGCTGTCTTCCCAACAGATAGCTTGACCCTTCCAACGAAGCTGGCATTTGATGAGTAGACACTCAGTAAAATGGCAAGCTACATTTCGTTGAATTGTGTTTGTTGTTTTGCCTACGATTATGGAGTTTTGATTACTGAAAAACGGATCAGCAATGGGCACCAAAGTTTATTGAATGCATAAACGTTGCAAATCATATAGTATTATTTTTTGTTGTTAATGTTGTGCTGTTGTTGTTGTTGTTGTTGTTTTCCTGTGATCACACAGTTCCGATAGCTGAAGAACAAATCAGCACTCAAAGTTGATGAATACATGAAATGATATTATATATTATCAAATTCTAATGTTTTGGTAATTTTTTTTTTCAGATTTACGCCTTCGTTACAAAGGACTTTAATCAGTGATTTTATCACATTCTAGTAAGCTTGTTTTCTGATCTGAGAATGGCTGATTCTGCTTTTACAGAGTTTAAATTAAAACACCATAGTTGCGTCAATTTTCACAATAACTACCTTACATACCACAAAAAAGTAGACTGCAGTTTACAATGATACTAATTTTGTTTCTCTACTGCAGTCTACTTTTTTAGTGGTATGTAAGTTAACAGTGTGCTGAATTGAACTTACGACGATTTTGTGAAAACGGGTCATATCGTGTATATCTTTTCACTACTGACTGTGTTTCATGTAAGGTACAGGCATCTCAAGTTCAGTCCGAGCCCGTGACATTGAAAACGACATGTTCGTTGCTCATCTTAATGTTTCCTTAATTCTGATTGCGTCAGCTTTGTGTTTCCTAAGTCCCTTCTTTCCCCTTCCCATTTCAAGACCTTGCCAGCGCCTAGGGTTTCGTGCAGGCTTCAGTAGTCTGCCAGATAGTTGCTGGCAGATTTGGGTAGAGCGCATACGGTATTGACCGAGTGTGATGAATCCTTCTTGGACAAACTCCAAACTCAAACTCCAAAGTGTGAACGATGGATGGACAGTGCGGTACACGAGACCTTAACTTCTTTTGGGGCCAGTATGATAAAGAGGGTGCCCATCTCCTCTGCCTCGATGCTTTCTCCCCCCCCCCCCCCCCCCCCCAACTAACGAGGGACATACCGATTTGCAGTTAGATTGGTCTGCTGCAGGATGTTTAAGCCAGGATACGACCCTTGACACCCATCCATTTGGCGTCTACGCTCAAAGTCAGCAGTTTATTCAAGCGGAATTCATCGCACGGTTCCACATTCGCACCACTCAATCTGCTGTCTGTTACCTGGCAGTATTCTTGAGCCTGCGCAAAACCCTAAGCGCTGACATGGTCTTCAAATAAATGGGGGATGGGGGGGGGGTGGGGGGGGGGAGCAGGACTCATGAACGATTCAGCTGACACCACCAGAATGATTCGAGAACTCAGGAAAAATTCAGTTTGTATGTTGCAGGATAATAATAATAATAATAATAATAATAATTACAATATTTATATAGCGCAAAATCTTGATAAAATCAAATCTAAGCGCTGAAACAGACACACACGCACGCACGCACGTACACACACACCACACACACACACACACACACACACACACACACACACACACGCATGGCTATAAATGGGGAGAAAGAATAAAAGCAATAAAAGCAAGAATAAAAGCAATGGAAAATTATAGAGAGCATATCATATACAATTATATATTATAACAATGTGATTCCCTCCGAGCGGAGACAGGCTGCAGAGGGGGGGGGGGGGGGGGTTGAGTGAGGTTAGGATTTTATGCAGAGGAGAAAAGGTGAGTTTTGAGAGCGGATTTGAAGGAGACAAAAGTAGGTTGCTGACGGACTGAGAGAGGAAGTTTGTTCCAGGAGAGTGGACCAGAAACAGAGAAGGCTCGTGGACCATAGGTATTGAGCTTAGTGCGTGGAAAGCGAAGCGTGGAAAGCGAAAAGTCAGAGGATCGGAGGCAGAGCGGAGGGTACGTGAGGGAACATAGATCTCAAGTAGGCTTGACAGGTAATCGGGGGCTGCGTTATTGAGGCTTTTGTAGCACATGGTGTCTAGTTTGTACTGTATGCGCTTTGATACAGGGAGCCAGTGAAGTTGTGCCAGGAGAGGAGATATGTGGTCAGCTTTTTTCTTTTTGAGTACAAGGCGTACAGCATTGTTTTAAATGCGCTGTAGGATGTGAATGGTGGAGGCAGGAAGACCAGACAGGAGTGAATTGCAATAGTCAATGCGAGACATTATGAAGGAGAGAACGAGTTTTGCAGTTGTTTCCACAGAGAGATACTTCCTGATCAGGCTTATACGATGGAGATGATAGTAGCAAGATCTGGCAGTTTGAGAAACAAAGTTGTTCATGGAGAGGGTAGAGTCAATGCAGACACCAAGGTTTTTAGCTGAATCAGAAATTGGGACTGATGTGTTACATAATGGGAGAGAAAGAGGAGGCAGCTGAGAAAGTTTCTGACGGATGCCAATGAGGATAGCTTCTGTCTTGTCGTCATTAAGCTGAAGTCTATTGTGTGTCATCCAGTTCTTAATGTCCGAGTAACATTCAGTGGTGCGAGTCAACAGGCGCTGTATATTATCAGGTGAGTCACTGTCTTGAAGTTGGGTGTCATCAGCATAGAAGTGGTGTTTTATAGAATGGGAGTTGATGATGGTGGACAGGGGGGAGGTGTAAAGAGTGAAAAGAACAGCGCCAAGGACAGATCCATGTGGAACACCACAGGTCAGGTATGCATGTTGAGAGTAAGTGCCATTGATGAGAACATTTTGTTTTCTGTTTGATAGATATGAAGATATGAAGTGAACCAGGAGAGAGCAATGTCAGAGATGCCAGAAGTATGATGAAGTCTAGAAAGGAGAATACCATATGAGTGAGCGAGAGATGTCAACGATTATGCGCAACTCAAACTGTTCGAGCGAGTGTTCTAGACATTGTAGCTCTGGTTTGATAAAAATGGATGCAATGGATGCTTTCCTTTTTAAGGGAGGGGGAAGGTAAAGCAGAAGAAGAGAACAGATAAAACACCACGCTTGTAATGCTAGCCCTCAATGAAGTTGTGGTCTCTGACACCTCCCTCCCCAGGTGTTGTTCATATCCCTCCCCAGGTACTGTTCATATCTTTCCCCAGGTACTGTTCATATCTCTCCCCAGGTACTGTTCATATCCTCCCCAGGTATTGTTCATATCCCTCCCCAGGTACTGTTCAGATTATGAGAAAAACAGTCGACCTGAATTAATTGTATTTGTTCCGATTGTGTTTTCAGTGTTGAGGGTGAACGTGCTGGGGCTGGAGGTTCGTGACGGGATGCAGACTCTGAAGCTGAAGAAACGGCGCAAGAACTACAAGAAAGGCGTCATTAGCAGGGCAGAAGAGAGGAGCATGGTGCCGCTGCTGGAGGGCGGAGAGCAGTGTAAGTGTGACCTGGTGGCTAACCCCAAAGCCCGTTACTTGATCTTCGGCTCTAAACGGGACGACAAGTACGTCATCACTTATATCACGGCGTTCGACAACAAGAACAAAGACTTTAAGAAAGGCCTGAAGGCCATACGTAAAGGCGACGCCTGTATCAATATACTTCGAGGTTCCGGGCTAGGCTCCAACAGCGCTGGCTCCTCCCCGTCAGCAGGCAAGGGTAGAGGGGGCAAGAGGGGCAAAAAAGGCAAAAAAGGAAAGAAGGGCAAGAAGGGCAGAAAAGGAAGGAAGGGCAAGAAGGGAAAGAAGAAGGGAAAGAAGGGCAAGAAGAAGGGGAAAAAGAATAGTGGCAAGAAGGAGAATGGGAAAAGTTAAGCTGAAGGAATAAAAGCAGAAAGTGGGGATTCATAGCAGCGGGAAACTTGTAATATTTAACGTATATTATGAGTACGGGAATCCACGAAATCCAGATGTTTCTAGTTTTTAGAATGCAAAATGCTCTGTTTGTGGTGTATGGAAGATGTGTAAAGGCTCTGTTTGTCCTCAGCGTTGGTCAGACATATTGTCGGAGCACAGTTAAACAGAAACTCATTTTAATTAGAATGAAATTGTTGAGGAGATGACGTACAAGTGTACTGGAGACACATCCAGGTTATCTTCAAAGCAAATAGCTTTAAACCCATAATTGCGGTACTTTGTAAATTACAGTTTGTAAATTGCCATTGAATTTCTTATTTCTTAGAAACGTTTTTTTTTCCCCCTTTCTTTCTAGTGAAGAGTCCAATTTTGGTATGAAAATTATTGTAAATACATCTTACATCGCTGATTTCTTTCTCTCTTTCGTTCGTTCTTTCCTCCTTTTTTTCTCTTACTCTTTCTCTTCGTCTTTCTCCTCTATCTCCTTACCTTTTTATGTTTCCGTTTTGTTATTTACTTTTGGGGGAGGAGGGGGAAGATGGGAGGGATGGTTACGGTTTTCTCACGGAACCATTAGCTTTTTTACTTAAATTAAGAGCACTCTGTAAGCTGTGCTTTCCTGCGTTCAAACATCGAATGTCAGATTAATTGTCCCGTGAAAGGGTCAATAATTTACGAAAGACAGATGATGTAGTTGTTCCCCCCTCCTTTAACAGACCAGTTTTGTCTTCGATTCAGCTGACTGACATTTTCTGCATGTTGGTTTGTTGGGGTTTACCCAAGGGACATTTCTTCTGTGAAATTCTGTCATGCTCACTTTACAGTGTCGGGGGATATCAGTGAGTGTGTTTTTGTTAAAAAATGAATATAACTCGACGAAACTCAAACTGAAGCTATAGTCCCATCAAAGATGGCGACTTCGTTAAAATCCTACAGAAATCCTGCCAGTTGTTGGTGGTTCGGGACATTGAGCTGTTTGACTTCATCACAGATCTGTGTGATGTTACTGCTTGTATTCCTCTGACGTTGTGACTTGATGACAGTGGTGATGACAGTTCGTGTATACGTAACAAAGTACTGAAATATCACGTCATAAGATGGGTCTTCGGTCTGAACAAGAAACTGTTGGAACGTGCTCTCACCTTGGTGAATGGATTGTGACACTTTAGTGAAGTATAGGACTAGTTCTTGAGGTGAAAGTGTTTGTGAGTGAGACCTGTAGGAGTGAAGGTGAAAAGGAATGAAGCATAATGTACTGCCAGGAGGAAATCCGTTTTGATGTCTTGTTTTATGTGTTCATATTGACTTGCACAGAATGTATGAATTTGTATAGGTTTTATTTGTAGAGCAGATGCCTGAACGTATGCGTGTAGATTGTTTTGTTTTTTTTCATTTTTCGAAAAACGCTTGTGTAATAGCGGGAGTTGGAAAGCGAGACCGTTTCATATTTTGAAAAAATATAGTCTGCACCTGCTTTATATTATTTCTAACACTGTTCGTATGGTTGGGTGCCTATGTGAACGATTGTGCCGTTCAGATATGAAGCTGGGCATGATTTGACAGTTTGGTTCCTAAAACCTATCTTGTTGGGGGTATATATGTGAATGCAACTGAACAGGCTAAAAGTGAACTCATCGTCAGAATATGAATGGGATGAACTGCTGTACATATACATACGTGTTATAAAGCGGCATGGGTGTGTGTTTGATGTAAACCTATATGGTACAAGATATGTAATTTAAAGTCGTTGACAAGACAGTGATGTACATGTGAAAACGCTTGCTGTTTGTTGTCAACATATGTATGTTTTCTATTGAAAGTACGTCATGATTTTCAGTTAGAACCAAAAGCTGGCTGGAGTTTTATTACATAATTAGTTGTGTCCCTTTCTGCAGATTTGCTGTCACAGTAACTCAGTCTTTCGTGTGCTTTATAATTTGAAACTGTGGTCAAACTTCACTATTTCAGTTGTATAAAAACAGACATTTATGTTCAAATAGACGTAAGGAACGCAAAGTTTAATTGATGATAGGTCAGATATATTTATACAAATGAATAGACTGATTATTTGTGAACGTCGATATCAGCATACTGATAATTTGTCAGCAGTTTTATCAGTATAAATAGTGCATCCAAGGCTGGGATACTACCCTTTGGGCTCGAATCCAAAACTTTACTTTCGATTCGTCTTTATTGAATACCAGAATGAACTTTACGTTTGCAGATATCAGAATATGTTGTATGTAGATTGCAGACATCATAATAAAACAAAATGGATGTGATTGTAAGACCCTGAAGACTAAATGTGAAATGAAGGATGGACTTTTTAGTGACAAAGTTTGTTGCGATTCGCTGATGACAAATTCTATAATACTCAGAATATTTGGGATTTCTTAGTAGAAACGGGAGACATTTAATCGCACTGCTAGTGTTGAGGGCACTCTTTCTTCAGGAACTAATATTGAAGAAGGCTTTATTGAACCCATCTAGATTTTGCCCAGTTTCTCAGCAGTGGTTCTCTTAGTAGTATCGCTGGCAACCATTTCAAGACTTCAAACTGAGCCTGTCATGGCTACCAGCTTTCTTTGACATTGTTCGAACCTTTCTGAAAACAAGACATGCAATAGACGTCCCGCAAGTTCAGTCCAGCCTATGTCAGGTCTTCTGAGAAGCGATAACAACTAGCTCCAAGGCTGGACCGACAGATCTGTGGACAAGGCTGGCACATGTGGCATGGAAATGAGCACCAGTGTAGCTCAATCTGAACAAAGCTATCAGTACACATGCAGAGGTCGCCGTGCATGGTCCACAAGAAGAAGATGTAGACACTCTCAGGCTGGCTGAGTGCTATCCTTGACAAGGACTGCCGCCTAGCAACAGATATCAGGATCAGGTAACTGACTTCTGCGACAGCAGTATCACAACTGTGCAGATTCTTAAGGGCAACAACATCAGTTGTTCAACAAACTGAAAGTTGTGGAAGATCAGTATAATCGCTGTACTACATTATTGTGAATTGACAAAACCAAGAGACTCCAAGTGTCTGAGTACGAAATGCTTTTTCAGACGACTGTTCGATATCATTTGGGTTGTCTCCAAGAAAGACCAGTGCCTTGGTGCAAAGCCAAGTCAACACGAGGCAGGACCCCAAGAACTCCTGGTGACAGTGAACAGGATGAAGGTGATGAAGTACAGTAAACCGTCCTGGACAACCCTGTGACGATTCCTTGTAGGTGGCAGAGGCTGGCAAACAGAGAGCTGGGTGTACAACACCCGAGTCTTGACAGTGCTGGAGATGACAACTCAGCTTCAAAAGGAAAGAGGCAAGTCAAGCTGGAGAGCACTGTCTTCATCAGGGTGCGCAGACACTAATGCCTGGCAAGTTGCCGGCAACTGGTTGGAGTTGAAACACATGTCAATTACCCCTCTCTGGTCATTGTGAGCTGGCGGTAACACTCAGCCTGAACCCGACCAGCACCAGCTAGTTACTGGCGGCAACTTCAGTTTGCAGCATGCACAGTTTTTTTGCTGCCTTGCTGGACCAAGGGGCTGAACTTTCACCGACACTAGCGACGAAGCTGACTGCACCGGCTTTATTCAATATGAACAGCCGTTGCTGCATCGACAGACAGCAGTCGACTGGCAGCAACTGGCGCGTACGCAGCTCCAGTGTCCGTTTCAGTCACAGGATAAGACTGAGACTTTGGCTGACCAAACAGCAAGTGGTGGCTGAGCTGTAAGAGTTTAGCCCTTCTGATGTCTCTGAATGCTCAACTATACAGGTCGCAATAGAGTTCAGACTGGTGGTCAGCATAAAACAGAAAACGTTGATCTGTCTTGATTATCGATGTCAGTCCTATGCTCCATTTGTACTGATACAGTGTAATATAGTGTATATTGTGATGTGTATCTGTGTAGACGGTCACTGAAGCCAGACATGGCAGAACGCCATGCAACGCCCTGAAAACTGTCATCTTTCACACTCCCCATGTAGACAGTCACTGAAGTCAGACATTGCAGTGCGCCATGCAACGCCCTGAAAACTGTCATCTTTCACACTCCCCATGTAGACAGTCACTGAAGTCAGACATGGCAGTGCGCCATGCAACGCCCTGAAAACTGTCATCTTTCACACTCCCCATGTAGACAGTCACTGAAGTCAGACATGGCAGTGCGCCATGCAACGCCCTGAAAACTGTCATCTTTCACACTCCCCATGTAGACAGTCATTGAAGCCAGACATGGCAGAACGCCATGTAACGCCCTGAAAACTGTCATCTTTCACACTCCCCATGTAGACAGTCATTGAAGCCAGACATGGCAGAACGCCATGCAACGCCCTGAAAACTGTCATCTTTCACACTCCCCATGTAGACAGTCATTGAAGTCAGACATGGCAGTGCGCCATGCAACGCCCTGAAAACTGTCATCTTTCACACTCCCCATGTAGACAGTCACTGAAGTCAGACATGGCAGTGCGCCATGCAACGCCCTGAAAACTGTCATCTTTCACACTCCCCATGTAGACAGTCACTGAAGCCAGACATAGCAGAACGCCATGTAACGCCCTGAAAACTGTCATCTTTCACACTCCCCATGTAGACAGTCATTGAAGCCAGACATAGCAGAACACCATGTAACATCATGAAAATTGTCATCTTTCACACTCCCCATGTAGACAGTCACTGAAACCAGACATAGCAGAACACCATGTAACATCATGAAAATTGTCATCTTTCACACTCCCCATGTAGACAGTCACTGAAACCAGACATGGCATAGCGCCATGTAACATCATGAAAACTGTCATCTTTCACACTCCCCATGTAGACAGTCACTGAAACCAGACATGGCATAGCGCCATGTAACATCATGAAAACTGTCATCTTTCACACTCCCCATGTAGACAGTCACTGAAACCAGACATGGCATAGCGCCATGCAACGCCCTGAAAACTGTCATCTTTCACACTCCCCATGTAGACAGTCATTGAAGCCAGACATGGCAGAACGCCATGAAAACTGTCATCTTTCACACTCCCCATGTTGACAATCACTGAAACCAGACATGGCATAGCGCCATGTAACGCCATGAAAACTGTCATCTTTCACACTCTCCATGTAAACAGTCACTGAAGTCAGACATGGCAGAACGCCATGAAAACTGTCATCTTTCACACTCCCCATGTTGACAATCACTGAAACCAGACATGGCAGAGCGCCATTAACGCCATGAAAACTGTCATCTTTCACACTCCCCGTATAGACGATCACTGAAGCCAAACGTGGCATAGCGCCATGTAACGCCATGAAAACTGTTACCTTTCACACTCCCCAAACTTTAGGTTGTTGTACAGCCTTCTCTTCTTTAGAAAAGAAACAAAAACAACTTAACCAACAGCAACAAATATATGGAGGACGTTGATTCAGATCGAAATGTCGTTTGTCTTCCATCCTTAGTCTATCAACCTGAACGCCTTTCATGCGTGTAAGGTTCAAATTATACACTGACTTGTAGATGGCATTTGCCATGAATATTTGGTGGGAAAGAGAGCACCAGGTAGACCCAGGGAGAAAAGCATTTGGCGGACGTGCAGAGTGGTTGAGGACAGAGAGGGTGGGAGATGTACTTGCAGCGACAAGGAATAGATTCGTATGAAAGGTTGTGATCGTTAACGCCATGCGGCAGGGCACACGATGGTTTGGATCTTTCCATTAGTTGGTATTGTGAGGTCTTGTTGGCACAAAGGTAAACTATCTGCGTTCCAGCACCAGTCCAACCCTGACTCGGGGGCAGAAACTGCCTGCGGCCTCCTGTCCACTCAGCTGTGAGTGGGTATTTGACCCCGTTCATGGCAAGGGAAGGTAAAGCTTTGAGGAACAGGGGTTGGGCATTGGCTTCATAGTGCCTGGCCCTGAGAAAAAATATTGAGGTCTCTACCACTTCATGCCCCTACGACCTCAGAGTTTTAAAACAACATTCATTTGTCCTTACCACATGGTATTTGCAGTGTGGTGTATATGGAATTTCTTTTTAGCTCTAATATACCTTCCTCAGTCAGATAAAACTGAAACCTCTCTCTGTCTCTCCTTCTGTGTCTGGCGCTCTCTGTGTGCCTCTGTCTGCCTGCCGTCTGTCTGTCTGTGTGTGTGTGTTCTCTCTCTCTCTCTCTCTCTCTCTCTCTCTCTTTGTCTCTCTCTCATACACATACACACGCACACTCTGTACCGCTAAGTGTAGAATACTGGGAAATTGTCTGTAATGATTTTCTTGCATCTCATGGAGGATCTTTTCTAAATGTGTGCCAGATGAGAATAAAGGCATAATAGCCAGTAAACATGATCAATGTGAAAATGCGAAGATATTTTAAAATAGCATTTGTCAAGGTCTTATTGATGAGTTTTAACTAGATCTGAGCTACGTCTCTGACTCACCAGCAAGTTGCTACTCTCTGAGCTCAGTTTAGATTCATTATTTCCAGGGTCACAAGTAAGGCAAAACGATTTGAATGTGTGAGAAAGCGGAGATTGTTAGAATAGTTGGACCACTTTCAGGGTTATTTCTGCACAAGCAATAATAACTCAAAGTACAATATTGGTCATGATACAGCTGTATATTGAAATTGCCAAAGGTTCCCATTATCATGAATATGTATTTTTACGATATGGCGTATTATGAACATATTGCACCGTGTATATATTAGTTATCATATAGCTAGACATGAAGATATTGAAACTACCGAAGGCTTTGCAACATTGTGTGTTAGTTACAGTCTGGCTATAGTTACAGACATTCTGAAACTGCCAAATGGTCATACTACACATGTAGCCTGTGTGGATATATTGAAATTGCCAAAGGTTTATGATATTATACAATACATGAATAATTATTGTGGCTAGTTATTGACAGTTGAAACTGCCAAGTGCTTCTAATTCCTGTTAGTATATGGAATAAGTATGGTATAGATATAAACTAAGGTAAGGTATTCTTATGTTATGATTCGTTATGGACGTCAGTACTGTTATTGGTACTGCAAAATGGATCACAATATAGCCAGATATTATGGTATGGTTTGGTTATGGACGTCACTATCGTTCTTGGTACTGCTGAATGTATCACAATATAGCTGTATGCTGCCAAACTGGCACAGGTGAAACTGAGAACCTCGTGATAAAGCTGGCTGGTTTTTCTCCTGACCTTGGCCTGGTTTCGGTTCTAGGTCAAGGATTTCACGTGTACAAAAGTCGTATGTTCGTATTTCACTCCGTTTGTCTTTAAAGCGTCAGAAACTTTAGTGATAAATGTTGTTTGCTGATTTTCCTGGAGCTTTTTTTTTATAATATAATAAAATTCAAAATATTGCACGAACAGGGTTAGAAAGATCAAGTACTATGCTGTGCACCTGATTCGCCTAGTAACTACCAGTTTCTGTTACTCAGACGGTAAGGCGATGGTTCTCTCTGTTGGCTCCTAGCGTTTGCTTTATAATTTGTAATGAAGGTCATTCTTCACGATGACTTTGTTTCTTGCGTGATTTTTTTTTTATAAGCAGGGGAGTCAATTTTTTTTATAAGCAGGGGAGTCAATTACTACTGGTACACAAACATCACGGCGTGTCTAATCGGCACAGCGCTAGGTCATTCCTGAACTTGTGCCACTTAGCTTTTCTTCCCTTTTTCCCGCAGTCTGCTTGGTTCTTCTGATAAAACTGTGGACTCAAGATATGAAAGATCTGATCAGTACCTCGAGTTAAGTCCCAGTCCGCAAACACACATACATACATGCACGCGGTCACACACACACATATACAGAAACAGAAACAGACACACACACCGAGACACACACACACACGAGACACACACACACACACACACACACACACACACACACACACACACACACACACACACACACACACACTACATACATACATATATATATATATATATATATATATATATATATATATATATATATATACAGGAAGAAGTTGTGAAACAATGGTTTAGCTCAGAGCGATTGAGACCGAAGGCAACAAATGTGACCAAAACGGCGGCAATTGAATTGTTTGGAGAAAATCATTGTATTGTTTGCCGAGAACAATTTCTGTCACCTGCTGAAAAGTTGCCGCCACGCTCATTTCTAAAGAGTCGGCCAGGACTTACCTCAAAACTGTGAAGTAGATAACGTCTGTGGGGCGTTTGAATCAACTTGCCTGTTAATTTAAATTAACCACAATCTTGAAAAAAAAGTTGACCGACGCCTCGAAAATTTGGTCGGCATCATTCACCTACAGAAGTTTCGTTTCATAGTGTCAGAAAACGCACCAAGAAAACGCTGCGCTTTAGAAACCTGCAGCTGACGCATATGAGAACACGCAAAAGGGGAGATTGTAGAATTGGAAGAATAAGGGATCTGCGGATATTTTTAGCGTATTTTTGTTATATGATAAAGGGGTGATTAAGAATCAGACGAAAAGGACTCAGAGGACATTTTCAGCGCCTTGGTATACGATGACGATAATGATGCATGTGTGGACGTCAATAGAGAAGTGATGTACAGTAGGTGGGAAGAGGATGAGAGGTTTTTGGGGGGTGAGGGGGGGGGGAGATTATGTCAACACACTTGCATGTTATGATAATGATGTTGCTGATTGTGATCTTTGTGAGGATGAAAATGATGTTAAATAGTAAAGCTTTATTATGCCATTTGGGGCTTTCAGCTTGTGAGTGTGTGTGTATATGTGTGAGTGTGTGTATATATGTGTATGTGTAGGAGTGTGTATCTATGGTTGTATATGTGTGTGTGTGCACGCATGTGTGTAGGAATGTATATGTGTTTGTGTGTGTGTGTGTGAGGTGTGTATGTGTGTGATCAACTCAGTTGGTCAGAATGCCTTTCTGATGGTGTGGGGTTCCTGTTTCGATCCCATGTGGATCACTGGTGTTGTTTGCCAGTGTGTAGGGTTTACACACAGGCTTGTGATATAAGCCATGCTTATTTTGGATACGTTTCGTTTCCGATCCGTTGGCATTTGCAGAGCTAATGCATCTGGAAATATGCGTTGACACTGTCTTGAGAAAACTGGAGAAATGAATTGTACGCGTGTGTATGATAGAGAGAGAGAGAGAGAGAGGAGTGTGTGTGTGTTTTGGCTGTTGGTGGTGGTGGTGCTGCTGTTGCGATTTCTATAGCAGTTGCTGAGTCAACTAACATTGAAGAATTAGATTTTTTGTGTTCATGTTTATTCACTATCGTGATTTGAGACCCTAATACACACATACACAAACACACATGTATATACATGCATGCATACATACATACATAAATACATACATACATACATACATACATACATACATGCATACATACTACATACATACATACATACATACATACATACATACATACAGACAGACAGAGAAAGATGTAAACACCAGCAAAAGCACTAACTTTTTACAATTCCCCAGCAGGTGAACTACTGAATTACTTTGGGGTTTTTTTTCCAGATCGTGGGCCACAACTCTTACAATATTGCCTTTGAACATGATATGAACAGGCTTTAACCTGTGCAGCCGTTTGTTCAGGCAGTCTTAATCTATTTTGGGGGGCTGAATTAAGACTAAGCTGAACAACATGGATAAGCCCAATGGCTTTTTTTATGTAAGGTACATTTAGCACCGTTACACGACATTGCAACGACAAAAGATAGATCGCCAACGCCATGCGGCAGGGCACATGGTGATGAGACGACATTAGAAAAGTCGTAAGTTGTTCGGTCTGTACGCCGTGGGAAGCCTGGAATTTTGAAAGAATGAGTGCTGGAAGCATGTACTTTTCTTGTCTATAGACAAACCCCACGCCCGTTGTGTATATTCTGTTCTCTAACGAGTTCAGCCTTTGTGCTTGTTAATCAATTCAGTTGCCTAGGACAAGAAGAAATCGATATGTATACATACAAACGCCTTTTGTGTATATTTTGTTCTCTAACGAGTTCAGCCTTTGTGTAAACTTATCAATCAGTTGTCTAGCACGAGAAGGGTATCTCAACCTGACCGTCTGAAAAAAAAATGCATTTAGTGCGCCTAGCAGTGCTTTAAGTGCTTACAGTCATACAATACAAGAATAAATAAGAGAAATATACATACAACACACATTCGCTATTTTCACCTATCAACATCATGTACACACTCTGTATAACAGCTGCAGACAACATACTTCAAGAACACGCTAAACCTGGATGGGGATAAAGTCAGTCTGATCAAAGTTAGTCTGATCAAAGTTCATGTAAGCAGAAGGATACAGAAAAGAGGGACTTTAATTTACATCTTAAAGGAAGAATGGTTAAGCACATTTCTCAGATCAAAGGGCAGATCATTCAGCATGAAAGGGGAGGCAACAGATCGGAAAGCATGAGTCTTGCGTCTTGTTTTGAGGGATTTTGACAAGCAGAGTATCAGAAGAGCAAAGATTACAGTAAAATAGCGAAAATTTGCTTTCCAAAGGAAATTTAATTTATGAGCTAAAGCATAGGTTCGTGTATAAGGTATACAGGGTAAACCTACATTTTTTAACTTTTCGACTCCCGCACCCTGTCCACCAGCATCCTGCATTATCAACAATGGCTAGCAAAGCAAAAACTTAACTTTTTGACTCCCTCACCATATCCACCAGCTTCCTGAAGGAAGCTGATGGATAGGGTGAGGAAATCAAAAGGTTGTTTTTGCAGTGGATGGATATGGTGGGGGGGGGGGGGTTGAAGGGTTAATACACATTGTGTTAATTTATTGTATATTGTGTGCAGTACCAACCTACATCATTTAGTACACCATAATTTTGCGTTAAATTATTGTGTACGGTATGCAGTGCAGACCTGCGTTATTCAGTAACTTTGTGCTGTATTACTGTATACGATATGCAGTGAAGGCCTACATTGTTTAATACACTTTGCGTGAAATTATTATAGAAGATATGTAAGGTAGGCCTGCATTATTTAATAGACGCTGCGTTAAATTATTGTACAGTTCATGATACGTAGTGTAGGCCTACATAAGTTAACAGATCTTGTTTTGCAAATATATCGAACGTTGAGAGTTGTGGATCCAAGATCTGATATGAGTTCAGTCTGACTCCCCCTCCCCCCCCCCCTAAAAAATTGTACAAAAACAAAAAAGAAAGAAAGAAAGAAAAAGAAAGAAATAAAGAAAAGGAAACACAAACAAAAAAACAACAAAAAACGAAAACAGAGAGAGAATACGAATGTTTTACTGTTTTAGGCTGTCAGTCCATTCACAGGGAACACAGGGGACGGGGAGCGGTGGTCAGTGAAACACTGACACTGACAAACATGATCGACTTTTAACATGATCATACATCGTGACCTGGTAACCAAACAGAGAGAGAGAGAAACACTGGCCTATTTGCTTCCTATCTTAATGTTCTAATCATTCTGTTAGGCCAGCTCAGTCTTTCAGTCATAGGTCCTCCTCCCCACGTGTCTGCTTCCATTTCATCAGGTTGCCAGCACATATAGCTTTGCACAGAGTATCACCGGTAGATTTGGGTGAAGGGTGTACGGAATTTTCCCAGCGCGATTAATTCCTCTTGACCCAAACTCAAACTTAGGAAATCGAAACTATTTCGCAGCGACACGTTTCAAATAATTGCTACTACTACCTCACCTCCCCACCCCCATCCACCTTCTTAATTTGTTTGGATAATGCAAAACACGTACGCTAGTCCTTTGACTCTAGCACCCTATCCACCAACTGCAAAAACTTTACCCTTTGACTTTCTCACCGTATCACCGATAGGGTGAGGAAGTTAAAGGGTTAAGTTTTTGTTTTGGTAGTATCAGGTTGATAAGTTTAAATACCTGGGAACGATCATTTCACCGGACGGCAGATGCACATCAGAAATAGCCAGCAGAATCGGCCGAGCCAAAACAGCATTCAAGAAGATGAAAAGCATTCTTACCAACAAATGCCTACCAATTAACATCAGGAAAAGAGTTGTTGAATGTTACATGGAACCAATACTGTTATACGGTTGTGAGGCGTGGACAGTCAGCAAACAAAGCCAGAACAAGATTGAGGCAGCCGAGATGTGGTTTCTAAGAAGAATTTTGAGAGTTCAAAGGACAGCAAAGAAAACAAACGAGACGGTCTTGATGGAGGCAGACACAAGAAGATCATTCATAAGGAAGATTAGGAAAAGACAGGCAACATTTATAGGCCATTTTATGAGGAAAGGGGAATTGGAGCACCCGGTCACAACGTGAAAGCTGGAGGGAAAGAGAGCACCAGGTAGACCCAGGGAGAAGATGTTGGACGGACTTGCAGAGTGGTTGAAGACAAAGAGGGCGGAAGAGGTGCTTGGGCAACAAGAGATAGAAACAGATGGAAGGCCATGATCGCCAACGCCATGTGGCAAGGCACCTGATGATGATAAAGAGTATGGCTGACATGGCAGGATGCTGGTGGATATGGTGCGTGAGTCAAAGGGTTAAATCATTCAGATGGATTAGAGAACTTCTCTCTCTCTCTTCTCTCACCCTTCTCTCTCATCTTGTTCCCCTCTTTATCTCTCAACACAGAGAGAGAGAGGAGAGAGAGAGAGAGAGAGAAATGCACAAAGAAAGAAACAAACTAACAAATCGTGTTATTCCACAAGTTTCTTCTTGTTCTGTATAAGAATCCGCTGAACATTCCATACTGCTCCCATCCGTCAACGTACAAACGCACACGCATAACATGCGACGCAGTACAGTGTGCGCGCGCGCGCACACACACATACATGCGTACACATACACAATGTACAGACATATAAACCCACACACAGACACCCACACCCACCCACCCACCCACACACATACACACACAACACACACACACACACACACACACACACACACACACACGCACGCACCACACACACACACACACACCACTCATTCACAGAGAGACTTAACTAGTTTGCTAGTGTACCTATTTTTTTCCATATCCCATCGAACGTAGATGAAAGCATGATTTCAACTGAACATCAACATGCAATTTTAAAAAAGAACGCATACATAAAACAACACAGTGAAATTCAGAAAGCGTGGAGGAGCCAAACACATTGCACGATCCCTTTCTCACACTTAACGGTTACGACAGAAAGAGAGTCAGACGACAGACAGACAGACAGACAGACAAACAGTCGAGAGAGAGAGAGAGAGAGGTCGGCATTTTAAGAACGTTTGCATGTTGAAACCCCTGCATCTTGAAAAGCACTCTCGGATAGAACTAAAAGCAACAGCCCGTTTTGTAGGAGGCAGCCAAAGGCACAGGTAGGTTGCGTTTTTTTTGTGGCCTGTATCTATTTTAACTTCACACACAGACACACACACACAGACACACACACAAACACACACACAAACACAAACACACATACACACACGCACACACACAAAACACACCACACACACACACACACAACACACACGCACACAACACACACGCACACACACACCACAGCACACAACACACACACACACACACACACACACATACACACACACACAATTGTAGCAAGCTTTGGAATAGCAGAGAATGTTAAAACCTTTGGTAGAGATTTCATGTAAACACAGACATCTCCTAGCAATTTGGGGAGGAGAGGGCCGGAGGGGGGGGGGGGAGGGGCTTACATGACAAGGTTTATTCTAATTACAACCCCTTTTCTAGATCTACACACACTATGCTAATGAAACCTTTAGTCAGCCACTTCTTTCACACTTTTACATTATCGTCTTTCTGTGCAGAAATACTAAACTCTCTTCTCTTTATATCCTATTTATTTTATTTGACAGTATTTTTTCATTTATGATTTGTTTTGATTATTGTTTCTTACAGTTCGCCTAGTTTCATCATAGCATTAGAATTAACAAGTCAACTCACATCACCCCCCACCCCCACCCCCTGCCTTGTTCTTTATTGCTTGCATTTTTTATTCTTCTTCTCGTATAATACTGTATGTTAGTAATTTGTAACATACTTTGTTGTTTTTAGGGGTTGGCATACACTTTCTTTAAGTGTGTCTGCCTGTATCTCACGCTTTTGTAATGCACTCGATCGATGGACATGTATAGGGAAATTTACAGTTTATTCATCATCATCATCAGGTGCCCTGCCGCATGGCGTTGGCGACCATGGACTTCCAACCATCTCTATCTCTCGTTGCCCCCAGCATCTCCCCCACCCTCTTCATCCTCAGCCACTTGCAAGTCCGTCCAGCATTCTCTCCCTGGGTCTACCCGGTGCTCTCTTTCCCTCCAGCTTTCCCGTTGTGACCAGGTGCTCCAAATCCCCTTCCTCATAAAATGGCCTATAAATGTTGCTTGTCTTTTCCTAATCTTCCTTTATCAGTGATCGACTTGTGTCTGCCTCCATCAAGACTGTCTCGTTTGTTTTCTTTGCTGTCCATGGTACTCTCAACATTCTTCTGAGAAACCACATCTCGGCTGCCTCAATCTGCTCTGGCTTTGCTTCGCTGACTGTCCACGCCTCGCATCCGTACAACAGTATTGGTTCCATATAACATTCAAGGACTCTCTTTCTGATGTTAATTGATAGGCATTTGTTGGTAAGAATGCTTGTCATCTTCTTGAATGCTGTTTTGGCTTGGCCGATTCTACCAGCTATTTCCGATGTGCATCTGCCGTTGATGAAATGACCGTTCCCAGGTATTTGAACTTATTAACCTGTGTCAAGGTTGTGCCATTTGCTGTTATTTTGCAGGAGGGGATTTCATGTTTTTTACTGATCACCATGACTTCAGTCTTCCTGCTGTTTAGTTCCAACCCCTTACCTTTGCTTTCTGTTTCTATTATATTCACAAGGTTTTGTAGGTCACTTTCATTTTCTGCAATTAGCACGGTGTCATCTGCGTACCGAATGTTGTTTATCATTTTCCCTCCAACCTTAATCCGGGTCTTCTTCTAGGTTTCTCATGATGTTTTCGCTATATAGTGAAAACAGATCTGGTGACAAAACACAACCCTGTCTGACTCCTCTTTTGATGTTTTGAAAAGAGCTTATATTGTTTTCTATTCTCATTGCAGCTGTTTGTTCCCAGTACATATTCCTGATTATTCGTAGATCTTTTCCATCGACATTGGTCTCTCAGTTGTGATCAATTCTTCATGTCGTACCCGATCGAAAGCCTTGGTATAGTCAACAAAGCATAAATACAAATCCTTATTCATCTCAACTGACCTCTCTATGATAGTTCTTAGGATGTATATGGCATTAATAGTTCCTTTCCCCTCCACAAATCCACTGTTCTTCTGCTATTTCTCTTTTGATTCTATTCCTTGTCCTCATCATGATTATTCTTAACAGGATTTTTGTTACATGACTCATCAAACTGATTGTGCGATGGAGTTCGCATTCTATAGCCTCTGTCTTCTTTGGAAGTGCAATGAAAATTGATTTTGACATATCTTTGGGGATTTTTCCAGTGTCATAAATTTTATTTAGGAGGACTGTTACTTTTTCTATGCCAAATTCCTCCAGGGCTTCAATCATCTCTGTAGTAATGTTGTCTGGTCCTGGGGCTTTTCCTGGTTTCATCTTTTTCAGTGCTGCTCTGACTTCATCTTTCATTATGGGTGGTCCTTCAAAGTTCTTTTTTATAATGTGTTCTTCGTTTCTGTCATCCTCAAAAAGGTCTTTAATGTACTCTCCCCATCTGTCTAATACCTTGTCTTTTTCCATGATAAGCGTGCCATCTTTTGATTTTAAGCAACCAGTTGATGTGCATGTATTTTTCCTGTGAACAATTTCTTCAATTCGTCTGTATATACCCTGAGGATCCATTTTGTGTCGTTCTTCTATCTCTTTGCATTTTGTGTTCAGCCAAGCTTCCTTAGCTTCATTGCACCTATACCTGATTTCTTTGTTTATCTTCCTGTATATCTCCTCATTTCTCTTTGCCTTCCTCCTTTTCTCCATCAAGCCCAAAATTTCATTAGTTATCCAGCTCTTTTTTGCTTTTCTATTTACCTTAGGGATTTCCTCACAAGCTTCATTTATAGAACCTCTCAAATTTGTCCATCGTTCCTCACTGTCACCAACGTCTTCCAGAGCACTGAATTTGTTTTGAACATGTACATGTACATTAAATTTTTGACGTATCATTTCATCTGTCTTCAAGAGTCCAAGGTTTAGTTTGATGTTGCTTTTGGTTTGTTTCCTTTCCCTCAATTTCAGCCTAAACCTTCCCACTACCGGATTGTGGTCACTGTTGCAGTCTGCGCCTGGTAGTGTTTTTGCTGACAGTAAAGAATTTCTAAATCTTTTGTTGATCAAGATGTAGTCAATTTGATTTTTGGTATTGTCTCCTGGATTCATCCAAGTCCATTTTCTTCTGTTAGGCTGCTCAAACCAGGTGTTTCCTACTACGAACTCATTCATCTGTGCCCATTCTACAAGCTTCCCCCCTATTTCGTTTTGTGTACCAAGGCCATGAGGTCTAACTATATCCTCCACCCTAGCCTGTCCCACTTTAGCATTAAAATCTCCCATTATGACTGTAACTTAATGTGATTTACATTGGACCTTGGCCATCTCTAAAACTTCGTAGAAGTTGTCGATGTCTTCCTGAGTACTTGCGGATGTTGGTGCATACACCTGTATGATGTTGATATCAAAAGGTTTCCCTTCGAATTTGACCAGTAAAACTCTGTCGGACACTGCCCAGTATCCTTTAACTGCTTTTGATTTGTCTTTGTCCATTATGATGCCTACTCCTCTTTCATGTGAATTACCACCAGAGTATATCACTGTATATTCTCCTGATGTTATCATGCCTGCCCCCTTCCATCTCATTTCTCCTAGTCCTAAAATACTGATGTTAAGCCTTTCCATCTCCACTTTGATCTTGTCTAATTTACCTTTCTGCAGCATTGTTCTTACATTCCATGTTGCCACCTTGGTGTTGAATTTAATCTTGGTTTTGGTCGCAGTAGCTGGCTGACGGTCTGGTGTCACCTGCGCCGCATGACAGTCCCTACCGGACGAAGGTGCTCCACAGGAGCACCTATTGACGTCGTTAACTTTCTTCTTTATTCTTCCTCTGTCCATGGATTTCCTGGGGAAAAGTACGATGGTGGTTTCCCCTTGCCTTCCATCGGTTTTTTATTTTAGGGTTGACTCCCCTTAGCCTTACTCTCTCCCGAGATGTCCACAAGGCAGTGGAGCTATTTACCCATAGCTTGGGGATCTGGTTCGTGGGCACCAGGGCGTGTCCACACGCCGGTGGGCCTGCATGCCTCACGTCTGGGGGCCAGACCTCCTCCGAGTCCTACGAGATTCAGCCTGAGTCCGTGAGGTGCTCAGTTACCGCCTGTCGCCACGAGGAGACACAGCGTAGGGCTTGCTGATGGAGAGGCTATGTACTGACAGGAAGAGACTTACACATTGATCTTCTTTTCGCACAGCAGTGCTAGCCAGCGGTGCAGACCGAAGCCGACACACTAGACGCATCACATCTGCCAATATGACAAGCACAGTTTATTAGAATTCCTTTTTATCATTTCAATGACCTGGTATATGTCATTCTTGATCTGTTTCATCATCACGTTAGTTGACATGTCTTCCTCCCTCCCCCTCCCCCTCCCCTGCTTCCCTTGGTTGTTCTTAATGCTTCCTTCTTTTCCTTTGATTCTGTGTCTGTAATTCTCTCTCTCTCTCTCTTTCTTCTTCTTTCTCTTTCTCTCTCTCTCTTTCTCTCTCTTTCTCTCTTTCCTTTTCTCTCTCTCTCTCTTCTTTTCTCTCTCTCTCTCTCCTTTTCTCTCTCTCTCTCCTTTTCTCTCTCTCTCTCCCTCTCTCTCTTTCTCTCTCTCCTTTCTCTCTCTCTCTCCTCTCCTCTCTCTCTCTCACTCTCTCTCTCCTCTATCTCTCTCTCTCCTTTTCTCTCTTTCTCTCTCTCCTCTCTATCTCTCTCCTTTTCTCTCTCTCTCTCTCTCTTCTCTTCTCTCTCTCTCTTCCTCTCTTCTCTCTCCTTTCTCTCTCTCTCTCTCTCTCCTCTCTCCTTTTCTCTCTCTCTCTCCTTGCAAAGCGCATGAGCCATTTGCGTACATTTAACAGTCAATCTATTATCACAACTTATTTTATAAATTGCTTCACATTTTATGTGTTATGTTCATTTCTTTTCTCTTTTTTCTTCTTCTTGTTTTTTTTATGCTCATTTTTGTGTGTAGAGTAGCAAGGACTGGCTGTAAGAAAGGTTCAGTGGGACCTGATGCTGCTTTTCTGGAGTAATAAGTATTCTGAAGTCGTTTCGATACCGGCAAGAGAGGAAAATCAACATACATTTTTCGCTTTGTTGTTGCTGTTGTTGTTTGTTTGGTTGGGTTTTTTGTTTGTTTGTTTGTTTGCTTGTTTGTTTGTTTGTTTGATTGATTTTCTTGTTTGTTTGTTTGTTTGTTTTTTGATGTTTTCTTTTTGGTCTCTCCTTAACATGAATTCAAACGCTAACTGCTACCCTATTCATATTTGTATGATTACTGCAACTCTAAAATGCCTATTCAAAGATATACGTTCAGATTTTGTTATTCGGTCCAGTACATATAGTAAAACATTTGTCAATGGAAAGCTACTGTTGATGCTCAGCGATGTATCCAAAAACAAGAACAAACTCTAACTGGAACCCTAAACTTTACCATTTGTTTGTCTTGAAAGCTGGAAAGGGACGGGAGGAGGGGGATAGGGAAGCACAACACCTAGAAAACAGTAAGCTGACGTCACTAGAATGCATGGAGTAATAAGATGGGCAGCGAACAGGCCACTGTTTATGTTAGAGGAAGGGACTGAACTCGAGACATCAGATCTTGAGTTCACAAGTCTCATCAACAGAGCCAGCTAGCACACATACGGGATTTCTTTTTCTCAGATCTTTCGTTTTCTGCTTAAAAACTGGGCTTTGAAAAAAGATTCGCCATAAACTTCTCCTTTCAAAACATGTTTCAATTTGACTGTCATGTTTTATTTCAAATGATAGAAAACTTGTCACAAATGTGAAATGGAGCTAGCTTAATGACACAACATTCACTATGCACTCGAGCCCCGTGGCATGCCAGTACGGTGCCAGTCTGGCTAAAACCCATTTTTCAAAATTGCTGTTACTAATCTACATACATGTTTGTCTAAATCTAGGAAAACAAAAGAAGAATCAGATCAAGTTAAGACATGATGCATAAAGAAATCAAGGAGTAACACCATCTGCTTCCTTCGAGAGAAATGACATTTTCCATCAGTACATACATTAGCGCCTATACATATCTACAGTTATTAACCGACTTGTACCAAAACAACAGAAAATATGAATTATGCAAAATAATTAAAGATCACTGAAACAACTTAGATTTCCAGAATATGAAGAGACATGGAAGGAGAACCGTGCGCGTGAGAGAGAGAGAGAGAGAGAGAGAGAGAGACAGACAGACAGACAGACAGACAGACAGACAGACAGAGACAGACGCGAGACAGACAGAGAGTACGGAACGATAAGCATTCATGGTCGAGCATACAAACAGCAAAGCCAGAAACACCTTCATATTACTGAACAACATGTGGAGGTCTCCCAGTACAGCATCAACATCAAGTCGAGACTGTATCGTAGCTATGTTCTTTCCACCCTACTTTACAGATCAAAATGCTGCACAGCAGCATGACACAAAGTGACCTTACAAATCAGTCAACTTTCTACACAAAGAACCTCGACCCTTTTTGGCCCCAAACCATTTCCAATCATGAATTAATGCAATCAACAGAGTTTAGGCAGTAACATCATGAAAAGATGATGGAGCTAAACACATCGTTCGAAGAGAGCTGGTACCATCACCAACATCGCCCTTCAATGGACACCAGAGGTAAGATGGATGAGTAAGAACAGCCGGCGACGAACGATTGAGGGAGACGTCAAGGCCCTGAAATACAGCTGATGTACTAATACAAAGGCAGCCCCAGAACAGACAGGAATGGAAAAACTTGACTGCTGCCATACATGCCAAGGGGCATAATCGACAATCAAGTATACAGATAGACCAAACGATCGTGTGTACCACGGGAGGTAAATCGTGTAGAATTCAACATCTAAAATACAAGGTTTACTTTCCTTACTTTCTCCCGGGTCGGTTGGCATAGAGACAAAGCTTTCGCTTTCCAGTTCGTCTGCGCGAGCTAGACCCTGATCGGGTAAAGTTCAAAGTTAAAACTTAAAATCATTGATTACTCAAGGACAGTGGCATCAGGTCTCACTGGACCTGCCTTACGGCCAGTCCTTGCTACTCCATATATACAAAATAAGCATATTACAAAACATGAACCATAACTCATAAAATGGGAAAGCAGTTTTAAAAATCACTTGCAATGAAAAATTGACTTTTATATGTCAACTGATCAAGAGCTCTACAAAAGCATAAGCGACAAAGACAGACACATATTAAGCAAACGAATGACAGCGCGTAACAGTAACAACAAAAACAACAATAATAACATGACAATAACAGTTTTAGTGGCATAATTTTTACATTTTTGTATTACAGATATATATTTGAAAGTAAAGGCAGTATCAGGTTGATATATTCAAATACCTGGGAACAATTATTTCATCAGACGGCAGATGCACATCAAAATTAGCCGGCAGAATCGGCCAAGCTAAAACAGCATTCAAGAAGATGACAAGCATTCTTACCAACAAATGCCTGTCAATTAACATCAGGAAGAGAGTTCTTGAATGTTATATAGAACCAATACTGTTGTACGGATGCGAGGCATGGACAGTCAACAAACAAAGCCAGAACAAGATTGAGGCAGCCGAGATGTGGTTTCTAAGAAGAATGTTGAGAGTTCCATGGACAGCAAAGAAAACAAACGAGACAGTGTTGATGGAGACAGACACAAGAAGATCACTCATAAGGCATAAGGAAGATTAGGAAAAGACAGGCAACATTTATAGGCCATTTTATGAGAAAGGGGGATTTGGAGCACCTGGTCACAACGTGAAAGCTGGAGGGAAAGAGAGCACCGGGTAGACCCAGGGAGAAAATGCTGGACGGATTTGCAGAGTGGCTGGGGACGAGGATGGTGGGGGAGATGCTAGGGGCAACGAGAGAGAGAGACAGATGGAAGTCCATGATCACCAATGCCATGCGGCAGGGCACCTGATGATGATGAAAGGAAGTATAAAGAACAAACAAGAAAGGAGGGAGAGGGAGTGACAAGTCAACTAATGCTATGATGAATACAGATGAGCCATAACACATGCAACCAAAGAGATGCAACGTCAAAAAATATATAACTGAATTCTAATAGAACAGGCCTATCGGCTTCCATATGTTAATCGAATAACTGCATTACAAAAGAATGACAGATAAGAACAGATGCACTAAATCAAATACATGTCAACAACAACAACAACAACAACAACAACAACAACAACAACAGCAGCAGCAGCAGCAGCAGCAGTAGCAACAGCAATACAATACACAAGAAATGAATTCTAATAGAACATAGGTTTACATACATGTAGATCAGTGATCATGTGTTTAACAAAAGCCTGAGAGATGACGGCAGATGCACGTACAGCAAAAATATGTCAACCCTAACAACGACAATAGCAACAGCAACAACACAATAACAGTAACAAAAATAATAAAATAATGATAAAAGTAATAATAACATAACTTTAAAAAAAATGATAATAGTAATAGTAGTAGTAGTTGTTGTTGTAGCAGCGGTGGAAGTGGTGGTGGTAGCAGTAATAGTAGTGGTAGTAGTTGTAGTAGCAGCAGCAGCAGTAGTAAGTAGTACAGCAGCAGCCGGAGTTCTTTCACATCACAACAATAATGACAATAAAAATAGCAATAACCTATGTATGTCTGTCTGCACATGTATGTATGGCCGTATGTCTATGTATGTATGTGTATAAGTCTATCTGTCAATCTGTCTGCCTGCCTGCCTGTCTGTCTGTCTATTTTTTGTTCTGAATATGCGTAACAGTATGTATCTGTATAGCTTAATGTGTATGTATATGCAAGTATATGCAACTTTGTATACAATTTGGGTATATCTAACTTGTTTGCATATTATAAAACCCATCCAATCTGTAACGGTCTCGTCACCTCTCAGTAGCATATGACCTTGCAACCATCTGAGATAAACAGTCGGATGATGTAACGCTTCATGAAGGGCAGGAAAGTTCATGTACATGTAATACACCTGTGGACTCTAGATTTAATATCTGAATTTCAATGCCAGGCCATCTTAATGCTCCAATCATTCTGGTGATACGAATTAAGTGTTTTCATAGATTCTACACCTCCATCCGTCTGACATTTCAGGGACCTTGTCTGCGCATGGAGGACCTTTTATCTCAGGCTCAGGGAGTCTGCCAGATAACACGGACGGTAGACTGAGTGGAGCGCATATGGAACTGCCTGAGTGGAATGAATCACTCTTAAGCAAACCTCTGAACTAAACTTCTTTGCTAAGAAATGACACTGGGTGGGTGGGTGGGGGGGGGTTGGGGGGGGAGGGCTGTCACTTCAAGTTTCTGTATTCTATTTTTGTAGTGTGTTGCTCGATCGGGTTTTCCAGCTACAGATAATAATAATAATGATAATAATAATAATTGTAATAATAATAATGATGATGATGATATAATAATAATGATAATAATAATAATAATAATAATATGATGATGATGATGATGATGATGATGATGATGATGATGATGATGATAATATTTTGTTTGTTTGTGTGTTTGCGTCAAGCCCAGCCGACTGCGTAGAGCTATATCAGGGCCATGTCTGTTTTAAAACACAATACTGCAACAGGAAAAAAAAAACAGGAAAAGAAAATTAAATACAGATATCAATGCATTCGTGCACAAAATATAAGGAGATGCATAACACTAATACTTATACAAATACTAATCATCATCATCATCATCATCATCATCATCATCATCATCATCACCACCACCACCACCACTATCATCATCATCATCATCATATCCCCCGTGTGGATGCCGGGGGCTCTTTCAGTATAAATAGTATCCCCACCGTCTGGAAATTCTGTGCTAGAAATTTCCTCTTCTGTCACTTTCTTTGTTTCTGCCTTGTTGCTTTGCTTTCTGTCATTTCTTCCTATCATTTTCTGCCTTACTGGTCCATTCGCCTGTATGTGTTCTGTACAGTCTTACGTAGTTTTTCTTAGGACTGATAATTGGGTACATGTATTAAGTGCATTTTTGGCTCTAGGGAGATGAGATATGTGAATCAATTTTAGGTAATATAGGCCCAATTTTATATATGTTTTATTGTCCTTAGTTTTTTTTCAAATTTGTATTCAGCTATGTGCGATAAATTGGACGGAGTGATCAACGCCAGGGGCATTTCCTTACATTATGATTGTGTACTTACTTTTCTTTTCCTTTTTTTCCCGCCTGATGAAGTATTGTGTACAGTATGTTTTGAAAAGGTTATAGCCCTGATATGGCTCTATGCATTCGGCTGGGCTTTAAGCAAATATGACAAAGACAATGACAGTCACTGTTTTTATCGTTATTGCTCAATCACTTTTTTGAGTGACAGATAACAAGAATAACAATAATCACAATGATGATGATGTTGATAACAGCAACAGTAACAACAACAACAACAACAATAATAATGATGATGATGATAATAATTACAATGATGATGATAATAATAATAATAATAATGACAATAACAATAGCAAGAACAACAACAACAACAATCATCATCATCATCATCATAATGACAACAGCCACAACAGTAACAATGTCTATTTTTCAGCACCTCATCTTAACACTAGCCGTAAGCGCTTCACAAAAGCGTGACAGAGGTTGCCACACGTAAAGCAAATGCCTGTCAACCCCTACCACGATGCATGAAAACAGAGGAACCATTGTGACATATACAATGTTACAGAAGCAGTAAAAAATGATTTATGATAAAATACTTCCATACGTCTTCTGGTCATGCAACAACGATGGCGGGGGTGGAGGTGGGGGGTGGGGTGGGGGTTTAGAGGGGAAAGGTCTTGAAAATCCGGAACGAATACGATACATACATCTCTTCTCTTTCTCTGTCTGTCTGTCTCTGTCTCTCTCTCTAATTCTCTGTCTGTCTGTCTCTCTCTCTCTCTCTTTCGCTCTCTGTCTGTCTGTCTCTCTCTGTGTCTCTCTCTCTCTTTCTGTCTCTCTCTGTCTCTCGCTCTCTCTTTCTCTCTCTCTGTGTGTGTCTCTCTCTGTGTCTCTCTTACGCTTTCTCTATTTCGTGCGTGCACACTCACACTACAGGGGGGGCCTGTAGTCGAGTGGTTAGAGCGCTCGTCTGCGGTGCGGAAGGTCGGTGGTTCGAATCCGCTAAACGCTGGTTCGATTTTTCCGGCCTGAAAACTCCCTCTGTCCACCCAGCAGTGAATGGGTACCTGACTTCGGTCGGGGGAGGTTTAAAAAGGCGGCGAAAGGAGAGGGATGGGCTCCGCCTTTCATAATGCCGTGCCCTAGACACGGTGAATCTTTAACAGTTCACCGCCCCTACGGTCATATTGACCATGGGACCTTTAACCTTTTAACCTAACACTCACACATACACACATTTATACACATACCAAAGAAACAGATGTGCATATGTGCACATACACAAAAACATACACTCTTAAACACCAAACACTTTCTCATTTAAGTACTAACACACACACACACACACACACACACACACACACACACACACACACACACAATTACATACACGCAATACATACATACACATGCAGACACACCACACACACACACATAAACACACTCATAATCACACGCACACATATAGACACACACACATACACGCACGTAGAAACTTATGTACGCGCGCACACATTTACACGCACGCACACACATGCATACACACAACACACACAATCACGAACACACACACACTCACGCACACACACTCACACACATATAGACACACACATAGACACACGTATGAACTTATGCACGAACACACACGCACACGCTCACACACAAGCATACACACAACTCATACTGTCAAGAACATACACATACATGTACACACACGCGCGCGCGCGCGCGCTGCTTTATCAGTCTTCCTTTTCATTACCAATATGTATATTTTTTTTTTTTTTTCAAATGTTAACTTACATTCTTCCTGTCGTTGTCAGATGATAAAGTATTTATTTCTCTGCGATGAAGTGCTATTAAGGATTCTCTCTCTCTCTCTCTCTCTCTCTCTCTCTCTCTCTCTCTCTCTCTCTCTCTCTCTCTCTCAACAACACTACCGCGTACTTTACATCCTAGTGGGGGCCTCAGGAATTTGGTGGAACTCTATTGTAATACACATTCGTGCAACAAAATAATCCGATCAACCGTTATTAAAATGAAGCCCAGAGATAGAACATTAAACAAACATAATATATGTCTACAAATCGGTAGCATTATGTCTACCCCCCAACTGTTGAAACTTCCCCTACGTCTCATTCGCGATTACGATCGGACGATCATCACTACCTTTCGTGAATCAGAGAAATTACACCGCTCCCTAGCGAAGTTCAGGAACCATCTACACTTCACACTGCACTGCAAACATCACGGCGTCTTTCCCACCAGCCTAAAAATCAAAACTCCGATGAAAGGAACAGCAGCAAATAATATCATCAATCAGGCACAACGAGCACTCATGAACGAACGCATCAAGCAAATCAACACCCGCATCACTTGTCTGGAAGGAAAAATCCAAGACCTCGAGGAAAGACTGAGCTCTAGCACACTACCAGATGCTATGCTCTCCGAAATCAAAGAGTGGCTAAACAACACACGACGAATAGAATGGGACAAAGTACGCCAACGCCATCGAAAGAAATTCGAACTTCTAGCAACAAAAAACAACAGGAGACAACAGAATGACAAAAGCGAGATTACACCTGTACCGGAAGAAACAAAAAGAAAGACCAAAGAGAGGTGGGTGATCAATCTATCAGATCGCCAACTCACTAAACCTGAACAGGAAGTACTAGAGAAAGGACTAAATTTCGCCGTAGCCCCTAACAAGCTTCCAGTGGTAGACCTCATCACAAGCATTGAAACAGCTTGCAATATGGCCCTAATTCAGAAGAAGCCACACACTTAAGATCAGACTGTGTCAGAATCATGAAACAGGCCAAACTACCGAAATCCAACTTAACACCGGACCAAAGACGGGCTCTGGCGGATTTAAAGAACGAACACGCCACGATGATCCTACCAGCTGACAAAGGTCGTGCCACAGTCATCATGCCTAGACCCATGTACTATGAGAAGGCAAGCAAACTTCTGGAAGATACTACAACATATGAACGCCTCAAGAAAGATCCTACTTCCAAGTTTTCCAACAAACTGAAAGACACACTGAAACGCCTGAAAGAGACGGACCGCCTGTCATTAGAACAGTACAGGAAATTATACCCAACTGTGTCCGACGTCCCCAAGTTCTATGGTCTACCCAAAGTCCACAAGAAAGAAGTCCCCCTCCGTCCCATAGTCGCATCCAGAGGTTCCATCATGTATGAGACGGCTAGATTTGTGGCGGACATCCTATCACCTCTCGTAGGACACACAGATCATCACATCCACAACAGTGCTGACCTAGTGGAAAAACTGAGTAACTACACCCTCGCTCATGATGAACTCCTTGTGTCATATGATGTCTCTGCCCTATTTACCAGCGTACCAGTGAAAGAAAGCATAGAGATCATACGCCGAAGGTTACAAAACGACCAAACCCTCCACCAACGTACATCTCTCACAGTGGACGACGTATGTGAACTCTTGTCCTGCTGCCTCACCACCACCTACTTCACCTTCCAAGGTGAATTCTACCAACAAAAAGAAGGAGCAGCCATGGGCTCCCCAGTAAGCCCAATAGTAGCCAACCTGTTCATGGAGGATTTTGAAGAGAAAGCATTGGCTTCTTTCCACTCCCCACCACGATACTGGGGGCGCTACGTAGACGACACCATGACTATCCTCCCCCAGCAACTGGTCGAACAGTTCACAGAACATCTGAACAACCAACACCCAGCCATCAAATTCACGAGGGAAGTGGAACAGAACAACTCCATAGCCATGCTGGACACCCTCATCACCAGAACTGATGGCATTCTATCCTTCTCGGTCTACCGTAAACCAACTCATACGGACCAATATTTACAGTTCGACAGCCACCAGCCCCTTGAACACAAACTGGGAGTGATTCGAACCCTTACCCACAGAGCTAACACCATATGCAGTACCCAAGAGGCAAAAGACAAGGAGACAAACCACCTGAAAAAAGTGCTCACCATCTCGGGCTACAAAAAGTGGGCCTGGAACAGCCCGGGAGGCAGGAAATCCAACACCGCATCCCAACAGCCAGTGAAACAACACCAGCGCAAGGGACACATCACCATCCCATACGTAGGAGGGTGGAGTGACGCTCTGTCCAGAAAGATCAGAAAACTGGGGGTGGCTGTACATTCCAAACCTTCCAACACCATACGCAGCCAGCTGGTCACCCCCAAGGACAAAACCAGCAAACTCGACAAAGCTGGCATTATATACAGAATAGACTGCCAGGACTGTAACCAACATTATGTCGGTGAAACTGAACGCCCCCTTCAGAAGAGACTAACAGAACACAAGAGGGACTCTTCTCCAGTAGGAGCTCACCTACACGCCGAAAAATATCAATTCAGTGCGGACAATGTCAACATCCTGGACAGAGAAAATAAGTGGTTCCAGCGAGGAGTCAAGGAGGCCATCTACATCGCAGCCACCAACCCCCCGCTCAACAGGGACCGGGGCCGTTACACCCTGCCCCCGGTGTACCATTCTCTGATTCGATCTCGTGAACTGGGTTCATCCCATGTTCGCGAGATCTGAGTAGAGATTCACGCAGACAGCATTAGAGCGCTGACGAAGATGGCGAGAACGCCATCGAAAGCTACGGAACTGTGAGTAGCGATTTTTACACTGTTGGGAGACCTTGTTCTTCAAAATCGGTAGCATTATAAACATAAGGTAATGTTGTACAATAGAATACGAAAATAATTGGAGCTAATTTCACGCACTTTTACGGGTGTTTTCGGTTCTGCTCGATGTAAAGAGACGTAAGACACCCTTACCTTCGATGTAAAGAGACGTAAGACACCCTTACCTACTCGCTTTGACCAGTCCTTCCCCACAAACATGCATTAAATATCCCTGAATGACTGGCGACCATAACCCTGATCACGTGGGTGACGTCGGTGAAAACGTCATCACTGTTTGTGTGTTTTTATTTGAAACCGAAAATAGGAAACACGTGGTAATGTTTACATCTAGATCGAGACCAGTAAACTCCGGAAAATGCCGAAAAAAACGCGGAAAAAGCCAAAAAACGCGAGGTAACCGAAGGGGTAAACAAGTGTTGCACTGCACACATATTTTAGGTCGGTGATTGCACTGACACACGTGGTTGATGTTACTATTTATAGACAATAACTCCCCACTAGTGATGACGTTGTGCCCATGTGATCAGCAACCAAAATGGCGTGCAGGTGACTGCTGGAGCTGTGGTCGCCAGTCATTCAGGGATACTTTGTGCATGTTTGTGGGGAAGGACTGGTCAAAGTGAGTAGGTAAGGGTGTCTTACGTCTCTTTACATCGAGCAGAACCGAAAACACCCGTAAAAGTGCGTGAAATTAGCTCCAATTATTTTCGTATTCTATTGTACAACATTACCTAAACATAATATAGCAAATAATTTCAAACAATCTTTTAGATTTCCAGTCCAAGTATATATCTCAAAATTGTCATCGACATTTGGTTTCGCTGACGACGTCCTTGACCCTGACTTGACCGGGGTCTAGATCTAGGACCAGTAACTAGGACCAATGACCAGGTTGTTCATGTATCGTCTGCTTCTCTTCAGCGATGCAAGTTGGCTTAGAGTTTTGATTTAAAAGTTTTAACTGATTGTTTTTCAACAAATTACGATAACGTTCGTGTGTGTGATTTTCTGTGGCCACCGACAGCGTAATGTGCGGCATGCTGCTTGGTGAAGTGTTCTTAGGTGTAGATCTACTGTGCAGTGGCAAAAGCAAAAAATCATCTGCCACAGAAACAAGCTCTCTCCCCCCCCCCCCCTCCCCTACCTCCCACCTTTTTTTTTTTTAATGGACTTTACATGTCTTGATTTTCAATTTTCATCATTAGATTGTGGCTTCGATGGAATAGAAGTAACTGCGTAATTTTGATGTACATAACGTGTACACTTTGAAATAATTCTCAATCACATTTCATTCATAACGGCGTGATCAACATCAAAATGGTCTCCACGTCCGTCTATACAAAAAAAACAAAACAAAACAAACAAAACAAAACAAAACCGATGTTATAGGTCGTGCCCTGTCAGTTTCCCTGTGCAGATCTTTTTCCCTATGTCTTTTTTTAAATAGTTTTTGTTTGTTTTTGTTTTTTTACTTGTTAATTGTACCTCACAAAATATTGCTTGTGTGTCTCCACACGGAGAATTGCATATCACAAAATTGCTTGTGTGTCGCCGCCACAAGGAGAATGCTATTTGTTGTTTTCCCGTTGATTTCTTTGCCTGAGGCATTTCACGTGAAAGTCTTTGGCGTCGTTTCTTTATGAGACTGCACTGGAAGGACGTATGTTGATCTTCACATGAGACGGACACACTCACTCAGTCCACGATGGAACGATTAGCCAGTAAGGCTGTGTTGGGTGGTGCCTTGCGTTCGTTGGATCAGAACTGACTCCATCGAAGTGATCAGACGGCCATTCAGTTTCCTATGATGAACGGCCTCACGGCGGTTTGATACTGACATCAACTGCAGACTTCCTGGTGGGCTACCGGGACTATGACAAAATGAAGCCTGATTAGTGCTGTGCTTGGACAGCCTAAACGAACAACAGGGAGATAATGGTACCGAAGCTGCATAGAAGTTAGGACATGAAAATAAGCACGAAAGCAAGCCACATGCTATCGACTGGTAGTGGTATTGAACTCAAGAACTAGAGTCCATCAGCTTGTCCGCTGAGCCAACGGGTGCTCCCAGACTGTAAGTGTAAGTTTGCATTTTTTTTTTCTTCATAATTTTGTTTTAATCAAAATCTTCAAGAGAGTGTAATAGTGTACAACGTGTGCTCGTATAAATCAAAAAAATTCGTTTGCTCGCATATACATACACACACTTACATACGGTTACAGGTCACTTGTAATGACAGAGTATATTCCATTGTTATATTTCTGTTTTCTATTCAGCGTTTGATTTAGTCATGTACTCTTATTCTATTTTTTTTTTTTTTGCTTTACATAAATTTCCTGATTTGTCTCCTTTTCTATTGATTGTGTAGATTGTTCGGTAATAGTTTAAACATCCACACTACCATGCCATTGCAAGTTGCCTAATACAGGATCTCATGTCAGAACAAAGTCACTTAGAATTGTGTTTCCACCCATCCTGCGCGACTAGTTCGTTTTCATCAATCTCAAAAAGGAATAAACAATAGTCATTTTCAACCTTCCCTTTAGTAGGACTTGCAAACTACGTACACACTCTATCCTTTCTAATCTTGCCTCTTTCCACATCTCATAGAGACTGATAAAAGATAATCTGCAATCCATTTCAAAAAGCATTCAGAAAGATCAGATAAATTCAAAACGAGATGAGTAACTTTTGATTCTGCTAATGTTTTCATTTATTTTTCTAAATGGTGTACCTTTACTTTACTCCATGTGCTTAAAACCTTTCAATTCAATTCTCACCATTTTATCTTGAAAGCTTCTGTTACTAAATTCATTATCTGTTGTAAATTTGATGCCAAAATCTTGAAAATTTCCTGGGTCCCAGCAAAAATCTTGCCCTTGAGAAAACGTACCTGTAATTTTTTCTACTACTTATCCGAATCATCTGTGTCTTTTCAATGTTTTTTGTGTCTTTTCAATGTTTTTTAAAGTGCGCTTCTCTTCATGTTAGACCCACAAGAATGTTGTAATGTTAGAAAAATCAAAAAACTAATTCGCAACGCAGTTGGGTATATCTGATAAGCGCGCATTTTCCTTGCTATCTACAAGAGCGCATGCCAAGAATGATGTAAAGGCGCATTCTGGACCAAGAAGCACGCGCTTACGAAATCTGAAGGCAGCACTCCAGTGTTCTTAAAGAGTGCAGTGAAGATGTCAGTGATCACAATGCTAGGTTGAACTTATAACTGGTAAATGGGAAAGTCATTGAATCAAATGCTCTCTCTCTCTCTCTCTCTCTCTCTCTCTCACACACACACACACACACACACACACACACATAGACATGTGCGCGCACAGACAGACAAACACACACACACACGCACACACACACACACACACACACACACACACACACACAGATGCAGTAAATGTATGTGTGTGAATTGAACAACAATTTCACGCCATGTTAAACTATAGAAATCGTTTCTTGCAAGTTTTACCAAGCAAATGCAGTTTGTGCGAGTGGCCAGGTACACAGCAACACGCCACAGAAAGGTTTCATTTGACTTATCCCAGCAACAAACTCTTTGCTTTGTGACTGCGACAGTTTCGCATTCCGTTTTTAGAGCTTCCGTCAGCAGCCGCGGTAGACACGTATCTGGTCTCATGGGTTGCAAACCAGCTCGGGTAAGGTGCACATAATTCAACCCCGCGCAGCAAAAATAATACGGGTGTGCTTTCTGACATGCAAAACGGCTTTTAGGTGGGCGCTTATTAGCGATGCTTTCTTTTGTACTACTCCGTGTGTGTGTGTGTGTGTATGTGTATGTGTGTGTGTGTGTGCGGGTGGTGGGTAGGTGTGGGTGCGTGCATGTGTGTGTGTGTGTGTGTGTGTGTGTGTGAGTGTGCGTCATGCTTTCACGGAATGGTGACGGGACCCACGAGATAGCCACTGTTTTGTTTCTGTTTGAGAACAACGTTGACATTAACATCGAGAACAATTACTGTACCTGCCCAACTGTTTCCTTTGTGAGTCCTTTAAAAAAAGAAGTTCATCCATCAATTCGCTCAAAAGAAGTATATAACTTCATTCAACCAACGAAATCAACGCGACCCGATAACCACCTTCTTTAAAAAAAACACACAAAAAAACAGAATTTTTTTTTAAATGGCCGCAATTTTCAAAGCGTCCACCAATGAGCACCTTCGTTTCTAAGTGCAGAAAACGCTCCAACGGAATTGTGGATCAAATCAAAACGCTGCCGAGTCACAGTCACATTACGGTGAGAGGCTGTCGTTCCTGGTTTGCCTTTAAAACAAAAAAGCTTTGGCCATGTGCTCTGTATCACAACATCGTCGGCTGACACTTCGGGTGAGTGCAGACCTTAAATCGTATTTGTCTCCTTGTGCTCTCTCTCTCTCTCTCTCTCTCTCTCTCTCTCTCTCTCTCTCTCTCTCTCTCTCTCTCTCTCTCTCTCTCTCTCTCTCTATGTGTGTGTGTGTGTGGGCGCGAGTGATACTTTTGCAAAGTTATTTTTGTTTGGGTTCCGGAATCCAAGGCGTGGATAAGATATTGAGTTTGTTTAATTGTCTTGTTTTGTGTTGTACCTTATTGTGTTTTCTTGAGCTGTGCTGTACAGTGCGTGCTGTGTCCGTCATACTTTGAAGCATTTAAAGTGAAAGAGCGAACTGTTAAAATGCCGTGCCAGGCATTTTTCAACAGAGAAACTGAGATTTCCGCATTACATCACAGACACAGAGAGAGAGAGTGAGGAGAGAGAGAGAGAGAGAGAGAGAGAGAGAGAGAGAGAGAGAGAACGCACATACACACGCGCGCGTGCGCAGGCGCGTCCCACACACACACACACACACACACACACACACACACACACACACACACACACACACACACTGCGCGTATGCTTCCTCGTGAAGATTTGGGATTTATTCAAGTATCAAACCCCCTGTTGTGTTATCTTGTCTCACCTTTGCCTTCTACTGTTGAGGAAAAAGGAATAGAGAATGGCGGAAGGAGTAATGCAGAAAATATGGATTGGGAGCAGGGGTAGCAACACACACACACACACACACACACACACACACACACACACACAACACAACACCACACACACACATACACCACACACACACACATACACACACACACACATGCACACACACGTACACACACACATACACACACACATACACATACTCACACACATACACACACATACACGCACACACACACACAATACACACACACATAACCACACACACACATACACACACACAACTACACCACACACGCGCATGCGCGCACACACATTCACACACTAACACACACACACAATTAATAAATAGTTTTTCCTGTTCCAACTTCCGTGCAGTCTCAGTGGCGTTGGTCTGACGCCAATCATTCCGGCTCCACAACACCCCACTATCCCTAAGTTCATTCAGTAGAAGTCCCAGGTCTAGGAAACCCATGGGAGTCACAGATGTCAATTTGCCATGCGGCCACTCACAAGACGAGAATAAGAACTGCTGCTGAGTCACTCTGGTGGAGTTTAACAATGCCTGTTGTGATCCATCTTACTAAGGAAACTCCCTATTCTAAGTCACACTGTCATTTCCCATAGTGGGGATGTCGGGGCTCTTTCAGTATTAATAGTATCCCGACCTTCTGGAAATTCTGTGCTGGAAATTACTTCTTTTGTGTCACTCTCTTTGTTTCTGCCTTGTTCCTTTGCTTTCTGTCGTGTCTTCCTATCATTTTCTGGCTTGCTGGTCCGTTCACCTGTATCATCATCATCATCATCATCATCATCATGTGCCCTGCTGCATGGCGTTGGTGATCATGGCCCTCCATATGCATTTATCCCTTGTCCCCGCAAGCAAATCTTCCACCCTCTCTGTCCTCAGCCACCTTGCACGTCCGTCCAATATTTTCTCCCTGGGTCTACCTGGTGTTCTCTTTCCCTCCAGCTTTCCCGTTGTGACCAGGTGCTAATTCCCCTTTCCTCATAAAATGGCCTATAGATGTTGCCTGTATTTTCCTAATCTTCTTTATCAGTGATCTTCTTATGTCTGCCTGCGTCAAGACTGTCTCGTTTGTTTTCTTTGCTGTCCATGGAACTCTCAACATTCTTCTTGAAAAACACATTTCGGCTGCCTCAGTCTTGCTCTGGCTTTGCGTGTTGACTGTCCACACCTCACAACCGCATAACATTATCGGTTCTATATAACATTAAGGATCTCTCTTCCTGATTTTAATTGATAGGCATTTGTTGGTAAGAATGCTTTTCATCTTCTTGAATGCTGTTTTGGCTTGGCCGATTCTGCTGGCTATCTCTGATGTGCATCTGCCGTCTGGTGAGATGACCGTTCCCAGATATTAATCAACCTGTCTCAAAGTTGTGCATTTGCTGGTGGGATTTTCATGTTTTTCACTGATTACCATGACTTTAGTCTTCTTGCTATTTAGCTCCAACCCTTTATTTTTGCTTTCTATTTCTAGGCTCCTTTCATTTTCTGCAATTAGCACGGTGTCATCTGCGTAATGAATGTTGTTTATCAGTTTTCCTCCAACCTTTATTCCAGGGCAATCCTCTAGGTTTGTCATGATGGTTTCGCCGTAAAGTGAAAACAAATCTGGTGACAGAACACAGCCCTGCCTGACCCCCTCTTTTGATATTTTAGAAAAAGTTATATTTCACATGTATGTGTTTATAAAACTCTACATACTTTTTCTTAGGATTCATAATTGGTTACATGTACTAAATGCATTTTTGGTCTAAGGAAATGTGATGTGCAAAAAGCAATTTTAGGAAATTCGGCAGAAATTCACATATTTGCAATCATTTTTCTAGACAGAATAACAGAAGACTTACACGAAGATTCACTGTGGTTCCAGTTATAGAGGTAATATAGTTTTTACTGTGCGACAACTACAGGAAAAATGTCTCAAGCATCATTAAAGTTATACACTCTGTTCATCAACTTCATCAAGGCTTTTTTGACATGGTCAGCCGACCTAGCTTATTGTCCATTCTGCTGAATACTTACTTGGCCGCAATTAATCGCGCAGCATTACCTCTGCTCATGATGGTCAGAGGTATTGAAAATGGCGATGGGTCAAGCATTTTCCTGTCACAAAGAGTGTATAGTAGGACTTTGGCCTTGCTCCCATCCTATTCTGCCTTCTTTTTTTTTTAATGTAATACTAGATGCTGCACTCTCACACACAGATACCAGCATCAAAATTTACATCTGAATTACTGATATACAGTTCTTGCTCTTTCGAAGATTGAAAGACAAAAACCAAATCTTGAAGGACAATACCAAAGTCTACGAATTCATTTCACGGGATTTCCTGTTCATAGGTAATTGTGCACTTGAGGCTCAGTGTGTGTAGGATATTCAATACCTGACTGACAGTTTTTCACTTGCTGAAACATACATTTTTAGTTTCACCATCATCGTCAATTAAATGGAGGTCATGTCCTGACAAACCACATGAACATGTACGCCAGATCCATCCATACCATCGATTTCACATATACTCTTGGGAGGTGTTCTTTCTTCCAGTTAACGAGACATCGTCGCTTTTTCCTTAAGCTGTTCTTCCCTCAGTGGGTGCCTAATCGATCATTAAGATGAGATATTCATTTTATGCAGATGGTACTATCTTTTCTTCAGATGATCTGTTTTTGTACGTGATGGAGTTCTTCTTTCCAACTGGCATCCAGAATCAGAGATGCGTGATGAGCACTTACAGAGCGAAACGGCCGTCTTTTGCTTTAAGATGACATGTGTGATCTTCCTTGTGAAAAACCAAAGATGGATAGAGCGGTCAGTGGAAGGAGTTACCAAATTTTCATGTCTCCCTGGAAACTGTCTCAAATATCAAAAGTTTTTATCGAGCCAGATTTGACCCCTTGCCGTCACATTGCAACAGTCAGGTTTGAGGCGGTTTCTCTCTCTCTCTCTCTCTCTCTCTCTCTCTCTCTCTCTCTCTCTCTCTCTCTCTCTCTCTCTCTCTTTCCTCTCCCCCTCTCTCTCCGTCTGTGTTTGTCAGTTTGTCCCTCTCTCTCTTTGTCTCTCTCTCTGTCTCTCTCTGTGTCTCTCTTTCTCTCTGTATGTATATCTCTCTGTCTCTCTGTCTGTCTCTGTCTGTCTGTCTCTCCCTCTCCTCCCTCTCTTTTTCTCACTTTTCGAAGATTGGGAGACTGTCGTCTGTCTGTCTGTCTCTCTCTCCCCTCTCCTCTCTCTCTCTCTCTCTCTCTCTCTCTCCTCTCCCCTCTCTCTCTTTGTCTCTCTCTTCGGAGGGGGCATTTTAAATTAAAGAGAGATTGTTTCATATCAACCTGAGATGTGTGTGTGTGTGTGTGTGTGTGTGTGTGTGTGTGTGTGTGTGTGTGTGTGTGTGTGTGTGTGTGTGTGTGTGTGTGTGTGTGGGGTGTGTTGTGTGGTGTGTGTGTGTATGTGTGTGTGTGTGTGTGTGTGTGTGTGTGTGTGACAAAAATGTGCTGTCAGATTTTTTTTAGCTGTGTCTGGACGGCTGTTTGCGAAATACAGGTGAAAGATGTAGACTGCTGAAGAACCGCGAATGCGTAAGTTCAGATGTCTTAGCGCCAGGGTCAAGGTTATACGGACCAAAACAAATCATCTAAAATCAGCACCTTTTTTTTCCAAGAGAAATATGTGAACGGCATTTTCTCAGAAATCTCGTGCATTGATTCTGTCAGGCTGATTTGATTTAATTTTTGTGTTCACTGTTGTGACAGTAAACTAGTGTCCTCGCTTGAGTCAAGATTTATTTCCAAGATGCTTCTTCCAGTCACAGTGACCTTGAGAAGTACAAAAATATGGATTTTTCTGTCATAACATAAAAGGAGGAGTGTTAGAATGGCTTGACCCCCCACATTTCTTCTTCTTCTTTTTCTTTTTCATTCTTTTTATTAACCCCTTGACTCCAGCACACTGTCCACCAGCACTCTGCATTGTCAACCTTGCTAAAAAAAACAAAAACAACAAGAACTGAACCCTTTGACTCCCTCACCCTGTCCACCAGCTTTTTGCAGGGAGAGGATGGATAGAGTGAGGGAGACAAAGGGTTGAGTTTTTGCAGTTGGTCGATAGAGTGTGGGAGTGAAAGGGTTAAGCAGTCTGCTTCAACTGTGTGCACTTCCTGGTCTAATCGTGGACAACTTCCCGAATCAGGTGTGGCTTGACAAACACCCGATATTATCCAGCTCGGGTACACAACCTTCTGTGCTCGCTGTGACAACATGCTGTGGTTTGTGTGTGTGTGTGTGTATGAAAAGAAGTAAGTGGAGCGGCTGGGGGAATGGGGCGGAAAAGGAGTTGGGGAGAGAAGTGGGGGTGTTTTAAGGTGAGGGTTGTGTGCGTTGTTTTTCTGTCGTGACGTCCCGACCTGTAACTTCCTGATTGGAAGGCCACCGTGTTTGTGGAGGAAGAGAGAGGTGGGGAGGGTTTATATCGGGGTCTGGGGGTGGGGGTGGGACAGGAGAGGTGAGATTTCACACTCATAGACCATTCGGACTAATGTTCTTATACACCAGGCTCTCCCTCCCTCCCGCCCTCCCCTCCCTCCCTCTCTCTCTGTCTGTCTGTCTCTGTTTCTGTATCTCACTGTCTCTGTCTTGTTTCTTTCTGTCTCTCTGTCTATCTCTTTCTCTCTCTCTCTCTCTCTATTCTCTATCTCTCTCACTCTCTCTCTCTCACACACACACACGCCCCCACACACACACACGCGCGACCATGCACACCACACACACTCGCCAGCCGCACCGCACGCACGCACCACACACACCACGACGCGCACGCACCCACACACACAACACACACACACACACCACACACACACACAACACACACACACACACTCCGCATATATACAGAATGCCTAAGAGAAAAGGCAGGTGAACAGCGAACGGTCATGATCGTAGGGTTTTTCGTTTGTTTCTTTGGGGTGTTTTTTTCAGTGTTCCGATTTTTTTCTCTGATGGCGTGTCTGCACATTGATTTGTCCACACTGTGCAGGTGATATATTGCTGCAAAATCTGCATACACCCATTACCATCGGTAGGCGCGCATGCTGGGTGTTTTAATGCTTCTATAACCACAAGACACAGACATGATTCACAAAATCTAAACTTAACGTGCGTGTTTGATGGTCTGCATGCACATACACGCGAAGGGGGGTTCGGACACTTGTAGATGTACACACGTTTTGATCCGGTGGATCGAAAAATCTCCACCCTTTATCTACCAGGCGGGAGGTGCCCAGGCAGGATGAAACCTACACCTTCCGACTAGGAATACAGGGGGGTGCAAAAGTAGGTATACAGTTATAAAAAAAGAAAACACGTACAATACTCATCGCATTTATTATGCAAACAAATGAATATTGTATATACCTGTAATAACAAGCACTGCCTTAATCCCTCAGTTACTCAAACTGCTTGCCGTCGGTATTCACACATTCCTCTAATCGAGAGCGGAATTAAGCATTATAATAATGATGTGATACTTACTGTATACCTCTTTTGCACCCCACTGTATAATATACCTATTTGGCCCTGCTGATGCTACAGTCTGTTTTTAGGTCTGCAGTGAAGATACGTAAATCTATAAATAGCACCTTTTTGATATAAAGAGCTACCTGCTGAGTTGAAATCGATATACGTCAGGGGGTTTATCTGTGTACAGCTTTCGAGAGAATCGGTGTGAACATTACATGTAGCCTGTAAAGAGAATCGATCGAAAGTGTATAGTATAGAGCAGCACTTCCATGTGTGTGACTATCGAGAGAATCGGTGTGAACATTACATGTAGCCTGTAAAGAGAATCGATCGAAAGTGTATAGTATAGAGCAGCACTTCCATGTGTATGACTATCGAGAGAATCGGTGTGAACATTACATGTAGCCTGTAAAGAGAATCGATCGAAAGTGTATAGTATAGAGCAGCACTTCCATGTGTATGACCTATCGAGAGAATCGGTCTGAAAAGTACAGTATAATACAACATGTGTGGGTCTTGTCTAAAAGACGGAAGAGCTGAGGTTTTTGTTTGTTTTTACATCATAGACATGTTATAATTGTACACGACAGACACCAATCAGCATGATTATCTCTCTCTCTCTCTTCTCTCTCTCTCTCTCTCTCTCTCTCTTCTCTCTCTCTTCTCTCTTTTTTTTTTTTTTTTCTCTGATGTGTTCTAACATTTGAATTAAGAATATCTGTTCTTTATATATTTATATATGTTTTGCGTAAAGTTATTACACAAAATTTCTCAGAGGCAAATGGAATTAAGGAAGACATTGATATTGATAGTTTCCTTATACTAAATATTTCAATATACACAATTTCAATACTTAATTTTTTGTTAAATGGTTAATGTGTAACTGTGGAACCTGGCATTTTCTTTTTATTATAGATCCTTTGCTCTTATGTAATCTGAACATCAAATTTTGCATTAATATTTTCTGATATATGTCCAAACTGCAGCTATTTTTCTTAACAGTAGAAAGGAGAAAATCTTCAATACAATCACTTTCATCGGCGCAATAGGTTCATTTTGAACTTTCGGTTTTGATTTGTATGTGTGTGTGTGTGTGTGTGTGTGTGTGTGTGTGTGTGTGTGTGTGTGTGTGTGTGTGTGTGTGTGTGTTGTGTGTTGTGTTGTGTTGTGTTGTGTGTGTGTGTGTGTGTGTGTTGTGTGTGTGTGTGTGTGTGTGTGTGTGTGTGTGTGTGTGTGTGTGTGTGTGTGGTTTTTGTTTGTTCGTTTTGTTTGTTTGTTGTTTTTGTTTGTTTTTGTTTTGACAGAATCTTAGTTGGGTAAACGTTATGAATGATTTTCCATTGTAATTGTGGCAGTCTTCATTTTGTTACTTTTTCTCCCCGCTAATGCCCAATCTACTTCAACAGCTGAATTAGCCTGTGTCATAGACAATGAGAAAGTGTGGCACAGGTAATCATACACTTCTGATCTGTGAGAGGTTGAGGCTTGTGAGGCTTGTCCCATCAAAGCTTGTTAAGATGAGGACTGGGAACCTTTGTTATTTACTGACGTCTTGTTTTCGGCTCAATTTTGATTGTGACAGTCCATACTAATCTCCATCCTGACTCACTAGCCTCCTTAGCAAAGGTGGTGAGAGTGCTATGCTGGTGACATAGGGGTTGTGGGTTCGACCCCCAGGCGGGTCATAACCATCAAGAACTTGCCAGAGCCGAGAGACTTATGCGTAAAGTTATGACTTATGCCGTGACTAGTTTGGATCTTTTCCCCATCACATGGCATCTGAGCCATTAGTGCATGTGGACTTCACTCCGAGCTATTTTGAGAATTTGTCAATAGTGTGTGTGTGTGTGTGTGTGCGTGTGCGTGTGTGTGTGTGTGTGTGTGTGTGTGTGTGTGTGTGTGTTGTGTGTGTGTGTGTGTGTGTATTTGTGTGTGTGTGTGTGTGTGTGTGTTTGTGTTAGACAGAGACAGAGAGAGAGAGACAGAGAGAGAGAGAAAGAGAGAGAGAGAGAGAGGCAGAGAGAATGTATGTATATAAAATCAATTTGCTTTTTTTTTTTTTAAATGCCATTCAGTAGAGAGAGCGAGAGAGAGAGCGATAAAGAGAGAGAGAGAGAGTGTGAGAAAGAGAGAGAAAGAGAGAGAGAGAGAGAGAAGATAATCAGAATGTATATAAAATCAATTTCTTTTTTCTTTTGTAAAATGCCATTCAGTAGAGAAAGAGAGAGCGAGATAGAGAGAAAGATTGAGAGAGAGAGAGAGAGATAGAGAGAGAGAGAGAGGAAGAGAGAGAGAGAGAGAGAAGATAATCAGAATGTACATAAAATCAGTTTCTTTTTTTTTCTTTTCTTTTTAAATGTCATTCAGTACTCGAAAATCCAAATCCAATGTCTGTAATAGCTATAATGTAATGTATTTGTATAACATGTATACAGAATTACGCCCTTGATAAATTACATTCAACCTGGTCACAATTGAGAAAAGAGTTGATGAGAACCGCTTATCGCCGCTTTTGTTTCAAAATAATCAGTTTCATTAGCTTTAAACGTTCATGTATCCCACACTTATTTCATTTTGTTTTCATTTTGTTTCATAATGGGTTCATTTTTATCTATTTATACATTCGTTTACTTATTCATATAATTATCTACTTATTTATGTACACATCTGTTTCTTTGTAATCTGTTTATTATCTCATGATTTCAGTCATACGCATGAAAATTGTTTTCTTGTTTTATTTATCAATGTACATTTCTATAGATTTCGTTTTCATTATGGGATCAGATGAGATAGGCATCTATAAGTTTGATTTGGTTGACTTCCTTAAACTTCATGTAAGACAACGAAGGCAGAGGTACATTACATTGCAAGCAGCTCATGAAAAATGCTGCACTTGTTCTTTTTCTTTTCCCGCAACGGATTTTCCGTCTGAAATTCGGGCTGCTCTCCACGGAAAGAGAACATCGCCACAGAGCAACGCTACCCAGATTTTGGAATCTGTCATGATTATTGTCGATCCTTAGGCCTTATCTTAATACAGTGTTTGTTTGCAGTAAAGCGTATAATACTGATTCATGTAAAACAAAAGCATTTACCGACTGCGAGATTTTTGTTCAGTTTTGAAGTTTTGGAGTTACTCGCAGATGTATAAAAGCTTAAACGTTTAGAGGTTGGGGGAGGGTAGAAAACAACAACAACAACAACAAACAAAAAAGGAAAAAGAAAAAAGAAAAAATAAAAAGAAAAAGAAAACGCTCGGAATTTCAACCGACGAATTATCATGCAATGATCATTACTCAAAGACAACAGGACCAAGTGACTTTGACCTCAGTTTACACCTCTTTCCACCTTCGATGAAAAATACTGTTACGAGTATGTATTAACCCAGTCGCCATGGTGCAGAGGTCAGCGCAGTGGACTAACGACTGGAAGGTTGTGAGTTCGAATCCCTTCAGTCCTCATTGTGGGATTTTTCGATCCCAACCAGATCCTACCCACAGAATGGAGCATGCTATGGGCTCGTTGGGAAGATTGGGACAACACTGTCGAGTCCTATCAACTTCACGGATGTGTCACTGAGAGTGTTGTTCAAATTTCCTGACCAGCACCACAGGTACCTGGTTGATACTAAGATAAAGATTTGTATAAACATAAATCATAAACATACAAACAGAAGAAAAGAAGAAAGTAATGGAAACATTTAAAGCAAACAAGGGGTGCAGAGAGAGAAATAGTTTTGAGGGAGTAGGGAAAGAGAGAGAGAGAGACAGACAGACAGACAGAGAGAGAGAGAGAGAGAGAGCATCCCCCTTTGTCCTTGGTAATGAGCACTTAACTGGAGTCATTTAGCGGAACCTTCTTTAGTAAACTGAACACAGGTCTGACTCAGCAGGGAAACTTCCGTAATGGGCGTTTGGAGTTCATGATGCCATTTATAGAAACCACAGGAGCTGAAACATTTATGATCTCTAAAAAAGAAATGCAGTGCAGTTGCTACAAGGCACAGTCATAAAGCATGATTAAAAACAGCTTCAGATTCAACGGAATAAGAACGAAGCAGGGAGAATTTTTATAATATCAACCAAAGGACATAACTCTTGAGAGTCACGTAGGAATTATCTCCCATGTAGTGGAATTTCTCAGATATAACATAGTTTGCGCTACCCATACAGAGGAATGTTCTGAGCTTACGATTTTTGTGCTTTGTATCTGCTTCTATGCTAGCTGAATGGGTAGCGCAAACTATGTTAGATTTGAGAAGTTCCACAACATGGGAGATAATTCCTACGTGACTCTCAAGA
>JAPXFY010000019.1:33914535-33934535 GCA_030674185.1 Monoplex corrugatus | reverse complement strand
TAAGTTCTGTATTCAGTTTTGTGACAGTGTACCATTGTCCTCGCTTCACTTCAAGTTTTGTTTCATCTGATGCTTCTTTAAGGTCACAGTGACCGCGAGAAGTACAAAATCTGGATTTTCTGTTGTAATTTTTTTTTTGGCATGTACAAAGGGAGATCGTTACGACGGCTTGACCATCTTGTCTTTCTTTTTCTTTCTCTTCTTGCACTTACATCAATTTTCTGTCTTCCCAAGCCTCTCGTCTTTACGATGGTTATGAGAATAATGGAATATTTTTGTAGCTCCTGGGAAAAGTTTCACTGAAAGAAAAGTACATACTAGAACGACTAGAAACACATAAGCTGGGTATTAGGATCATATAGGCATGAATAAAATGTACCATTATTTCAATATCACAATCATGACAATCACAGGTATAGGTCAGGGCGGTAACTCTTGTACTCATAATGGCGTACCTGAGTAACTGTATCGCAATCATGCTTCTCCTCTCTACTTGGGGTTCTGTTTCATTTTCGATCAGTATCTATGAAAACCAAATGATGATGATAATGATAAAAATAATGATGATACTACTACAACTACTACTACTAATAATAATAACAATGATAATAATAAAAGTAATAATAATAATCATCATCATAATCATAAGTATAATAGTAATAATAATAATGATGATGAAAATGATAATGATGATGATGATAATGATAATTAACAGTGATAATAATAATGATAATAATAATAATAGTTTCCTTTTTTCAAATTTTGTTTTCATTCAATATCGATGAAAACACCAGTAATAATGATAATAATAATAATGATTTCATTTATACAGTGCAAACGAGACATGTGCCCCAAGTTCAGCATGCTTGCGGCTATTTTTGTTTTTACTTTTCGTTTCTATGTCTATCTTCATCATCATCATCATCAGGTGCCTTGCCACATGGCGTTGGCGATCATGGCCTTCCATCTGTTTCTATCTCTTGTTGCCTCAAGCACTTCTTCCACCCCCTTTTGTTTTCAGCCACTCTGCAAGTCCGTCCAATATCTTCCTCCTGGGTGTACCTGGTGCTCTCTTTCCTCCAGCTTTCCCGTTGTGACCTGGTGCTCCAAATCCCCTTTCCTCATAAAATGGCCATAAATGATGCCTGTCTTTTCCTTATCTTCCTTATGAATGATTTACTTTGTCTGCCTCCATAAGACATGTCTATTTTAATGTTTATTATTTTGTGTTTCTTTCTTTCGTATTTTTCCGCCCCCATCCCTTCACACACGTACATAACAGACGCAAGTCTACATCTGTGTCTTTTCTGTATCTATGTATTATGTAGTATGTATGTATGTATGTATGTATGTATGTATGTATGTGTATGTATATGTATGTATGTATAGTATGTATGTTTTGTATGTATTATGTGTACATATATAATGTATATATAAATATTGTATGTATGTTTATGTGTATATATATGACATATTTAATTTATATGATCTATCTACAGGTATGTGTGTGTGCATGTTATTCATGTGTGTGTTTGCTTTTGTATTTCATTCTTTGATCTACTCAATGTGTCATAATGGCTAGCTTTGTGGAACAAAGAGTCTGTAAAAAGTTCTTGATACTGACACCGTTTATTTTGTGATCATGTACTCACGTTGAAAGAGGAGTGCTTTAAAACAAATGAATCACCTGCGTGGGTAATTGAATCTTTACATTTTGGTGTCTAGTTCACAGTTAATGTACGGCTGATATAGAGGTAGAAACTCCTGCATTCCGATCTGACTGTGGTGTTCGAGTCGACCAAAAAACAAAAAGAAAACAGAAAGAAACAAAACAAAAAAATATAGCGAACAATCAAATCCCACACACACAAACAAAAATGCCTTGTGTGTGTGGCTTCCCGGTCGCTCAGTTGTGAACGAGTACCAGGCCTTGTTCATGGTTGGGGAGGGTAAGGCAGTCAGTGAGACGAGAAAGACAACACCTTCATAATACTGGCCACTACAAATAGCGAGGTCTCTGTCACGTGGAGATGGCTGGGCCACGTCCTCAGGACAGACAAACCCAGACACCCTGTCACGGCTTTGTCATGATCACGGCACCACCTGAGAAAAGAAACAGGTACAATCAAACAGGTACCTGGCAATGCATAATTTAGGTGGGGATAAAGGAAGCCCAGAAGACATAGATTGACCTGTCCTGACTAGCTCAGTAACATTGTTGATATTGGTTAACGCCTCATGGTCCCCTTGGAGCAAAGAGGACTGAATGGGCGAGTGGGTCACCTCATTACCCTACGGCTTCAGGATTATAGGAAAACCTTCACCTACCCACCTATTCCCTATCACTTTAGTATATTATGGGTTAAATTCATTACTGACGTCTTTACACCACTGTGAAAAACAAACTTTAATCATTCTGTAAGTCAACCATTCAATCATCTTCGCTTTAGGTGGAACATATTAAGGCGTCAGCCAATTTCTTCCAGCCAGTACGGTCTTAACTCTTTGACTCCCGCACCCTGTCCACCAGCATCCTACATTGTCAACCATACCAGCAAAAAAAAAAAAAAACTTAGCCTTTGACCCCCTCACCCTATTTTTCCTGTCTGCAGGAAGCTGGTGGATGGGGTGAGGGAGTCAGATTATAAAGTTTTTGCAGTTAGTGGATAGGGTGCGGGAATCAAAGGGTTAAATAGGCCAGGATAGCTCATTACGTGTCTTGTGGATAGTGTTAGGTGGTGGGCATATTAGCTTGGTTGGTTAGAAGGTCATGCTGATATCGCAGGTCTTGTGAGTTCGACTCTCAGGCAGGCCACATTTTCAGTGGTCTGTTAGCTCAGTTGATTAGAATATTACGCTGATAACAAAAGGGACATGGATTCGACCCTCAGACATCCACAGGCCACATTTTATGCTGGTTGGCTGGCTCACTTGAAGAAGTCGTGAACTCAGGATCTGATATCTGGAGTTCAGTCCCAGCCCGCAGCATAAAAATTGGCCTGTTTGCTGCCCATCCAAAGGGTTCAGTCATTCTGGTGATATCAGTTGAGTGCTCCATAGGACCTCCCCCCCCCTCCCCATTTCAAGATCTTACCAGCACACATGGTTTTGTGCAGGCCAAATGAGTCTGCCAGATAATTGCTGGCAGATTTGCATGGAGCACGCACAGAACTGCTCGAGTGAATGGAATCCCTCTTGAACAATATTCCACACTCATAAACTCTTTTGGTGGATAAAGAAATCGTCATTGACATCTGTCTATGACTGAAGAAAAATTGTGTTCATTATTGCGATTTGAGGTAAACAAACAACAAATGCAGACAAACAAATAAAACCTGTAGTTAGTACTGTAAAAAATTGACTGAATGAAGACGTTACAGTTTTAGCAGTACGTTTGACACGAGTCCGTTTGCTTGTCGTTAGCGTGACGAATTTTCAAAAAGAATCCTGACAGAATATACCCTCCCTTTAGACTGAATCATATGCTTTAATCGGTCGCCCTGCTTAAAGGCATCGAGCATACAAGACATCAGTGTATCATCTTATTTCTTTTTAATCTGTTCGCTTGAAACAGTATAGATATCGGGGACCTTCAGCGATCTAGGAGGCCTGGAAAGGAAAGATAACGTCCGACTTCGAGGTCTTTTTTTTCACAGCATCATCCAGGTTTTCTCTGGTCTGCTTCGACCTCAGATGCAAGTGTTTTATATACATGTAATTGCGGCGACAGTTGATGTGCTTTCCATTCTGGTAAAATGATCAACCTACTTAAGTCTGTGCTTATGAATATGATGATGGACTGGTGTTGTTCCCACTATTTCTTTGATCTTAGTGTCTCAAATAGCGCAGCTCACCTTGGTGATTTTCTGCTCCAGGGATTTAAAAACAAAGAATTTTTAAATGTCAATTCCCATTTCATCATCATCATCATCATGTGCCAATGCCGCATAGCGTTGGCGATCATGGCCCTCCATTCGAATCCATGTTTTCTCGCTGCAGAGTACATCTGTCCCCATCCACTCTGCAAAACTCTCTAACATTTTCTCCTTGGGTCTACCTGGTCTTTTTCAAAGTAGTTTTCCTGTTCTGAGTACATGCTCATACGTGTCTTGCATTATAAAATGTTCTACGAATGTTCCTCGTCTTTTCCTAGTCTTCTTCATAAATATTCTTTTTGTACTCGCTTCTGTCAAGACTGTCTCGTTTGTTTTCTTTGCTATCCTCAGTCTTGTTCTAACTTTGCTTATTCGTTGTCCAGACTTCACATCCGCGCAACAATGTTGGTTCTGTATGATACTGGAGAGCTCGCTTCATGATGTTAAATAATAGGCATTTGTTGATAAGAACGCTTTTCTTTTTTTGAATGCTGTTTTAGCTTGGCCAAATCTGCTGGATATTTATGATGTGTATCTGCCGTCTTGTGAGATGACTGTTCCCAGATATGTAAACTCATCAACTGGTATGTGTTGTGCTATTTGCTATTATTTTACATGAGGGTTTTTTTTTCCCTTTTTTTCTGAATACCATAATTTCAGTCTTCTTTCTACTTAGCTCTAGCCCTATATTCCTGCTTTCTATTACTATCATATCCATAAGATTTTGCAGGTCTTTTTCATTTTCTGCAATTAGAACGACATCATCTGCATAACAAAGACTATCATTTTTCCTCCAGTCTTTATCCCAGGGCATTCTTCTCGGTTTCTTATGATGTTTTGCTGTAAAGGGAAAAACAAATCTGATGACAGAACACATTCTTGTTTAACCCCCTGCTTTGATATTTTGAAAAGAGTTTGTATCATTTTCTACCCTCATTGCTGCTGTTTATTCAAAATACATATTCCGTATCATTTTTTGATCAGAAACAAGAAATGAAGAGATGAAGTAGTCTCTCATCTCCAGTACAGGACTAGTGCCCTAACTTTATTCTCAGGATTTTCCTTCTGAATGCTTGTAAATAACGTGAAATCGCAGATGAAGAAATAATGGGGACGGGTCTAGCTTTCGCGAAAATTTATAAATTATTTTCATAGGAATTTTCCACTCAGGACTGAACTGAACAAAAAGTTTTCTGCATGGAAGATGCTCACTCACTTTCGTTTTGCAGTTAAACAGTTATTGCTGCAAATAAAAATAATTAGTGTTTCAAGTAGGAAGGATGGTTACTCACCGCCGAAGTGACTGGACAGCCGTGCAGTGTCTCCGAGCATGACCTGATTGTGGCTTGATACTGATGGCTCTTGCTCACTCCTTGCCACTGCAACTCTGAAGAAATAAACCTGTGTTCGGTGTGTGTTAGAGATAGTGCAAAGTTGCTAATGAGGTGGTGCAAACGATGCCACTGAGGTGGTGCAAAATATGCTACTGATGTGGTGCACAAGATGCCACTGATGTGGTGCAAAAATGCACTGAGGTGGTGCAAAAATGCTACTGATGTGGTGCAAAGATGCCACTGATGGTGGTGCAAAAGATGCCACTGAGGTGGTGCAAAATATGCTACTGAGTGGTGCAAAAGATGCTACTGAGGTGGTGCAAAGATTGCTACTGATGTGGTCACATATGTACTAGATGCCTGATGTGTGCAAAATGCCACTGAGTGTGGTGCACAAAGATGCCACTGAGGTGGTACAAAAGATGCCACTGAGGTGGTGCAAAGATGCCACTGAGGTGGTGCACAAGATGCCACTGATGTGGTCAAAATATGCACTGAGGTGGTCAAAAGATGCCACTGAGGTGGTACAAAAGTTGCCACTGAGGTGGTACAAAAGATGTCACTAGGTGGTGCAAAGATGCACAAGGTGTACAAAAGATGCCACTGACGTGGTACAAAAGATTGCTACTGAGGTGGTGCAAAGATGTCACTAAGGTGGTGCAAAAGATGCCACTAAGCCGTGCACGTGTGTGCACAGATGCACTGAGTGATGCACAAGATGCCACTGATGTGATGCAAAAGATGCCACTGAGGTGGTGCAAAGATGCCACTGAGGTGGTGCACAAGATGCCACTGAGGTGGTGCACAAGATGCACTAAGGTGGTGCACAAGATGCCACTAGTGGTGCACAAGATGCCACTGAGGTGGTAGCACAAGATGCCACTGAGGTGGTACAAAAGATGCCACTGAGGTGGTACAAAAGATGCACTAAGGTGTCGAAGTCCCATGAGGTGTACAAGATGCCACTGAGTGTGGACAAAGATGCCACTGATGTGATACAAAGATGCCACTGAGGTGTCAAAGATGCCATGAGTGGACAAAAGATGCACTAGGTGGTGCACAAGATGCCACTGATGTGATGCACAAGATGCCACTGAGGTGGTACAAAAGATGCCACTGAGGTGGTACAAAAGATGCCACTAGGGTGGTACACAAAGATGCCACTGATGTGATGCACAAGATGCCACTGAGGTGGTACAAAAGATGCCACTGAGGTGGTACAAAAGTTGCCACTGAGGTGGTACAAAGATGTCACTGAGGCGGTTACAAAAGGCACGATTGCACATGATGCTGGGTGTACAAAGATTGCCACTGAGGTGGTATTGTTGGCAACAAGATGCTACTGAGGTGGTGACAAAAGATGCCACTGAGGTGGTAACAAAAGATGCCACTGAGGTGGTACAAAAATTGCTACTGAGGTGGTCAAAAAAATTGCACTGAGGTGGTACAAAAATTGCTACTGAGGTGGTACAAAAATTGCCATGGTAGGTGAGGTGGTACAAAAGATGCTACTGAGGTGGTACAAAAGATGAGTGTACAAAGTGCTACTGAGGTGGTACAAAAATGCCACTGAGGTGGTACATGCATGAGGTGGTGCACAAGATGCCACTGAGGTGGTACAAAAGTTGCTACTGAGGTGGTCCACTGATGTGGTGCAAAAGATGCCACTGAGGTGGTACAAAAGTTGCTACTGAGGTGGTACAAAAGATGTCACTGAGGTGGTGCAAAAGATGCCACTGAGGTGGTCCACTGAGGTGGTGCACAAGATGCCAGTTAAGTGGTGCAAATTTGACACCGAGGTGGTGCACAAGATGCCACAGAGATGGTCCATTGAAGTTGTGCATAAGATGTCATGCAGGTAGGCCATTGAGGTAGTTCAATAGATGCTACTGAGGTGGTCTATTGAGTGTTGCAAAAGATAAGGCAGTCAAGCTACCAAATAGGAACAAACAACAAACAACAACCCATATGCCCACACTCCTCTTTTCCCCCATGCAAAACAAACATAAACTGCATGACCTGACATCAGAGACTAAAACACTGGCACACACATTGAGATAAACCAGATTAAAACATTCCTACCACCACATGCTGTGTACTCCATAAACATTTGACCGTGTTTTAACAAAGTGATAGAAAAACAGAATAAGTGGGTGAGAAAGTTTGTGTGTGTGTGTGTGTGTGTGTGTGTGTGTGTGTGTGTGTGTGTGTGTGTGTGTGTGTGTGTGTGTGTGTGTGTGTGTGTGTGTGTCCGGTCGTACGTTTATTCGTTCTTTGATTTAACGTCTTTCACTATGAGTGTGTGTGTGTGTGTGTGTGTGTGTGTGTGTGTGTGTGTGTGTGTGTGTGTGTGTGTGTGTGGTGTGTGTGTGTGTGTGTTGTCTGTCTGTCTGTGCGTGTACCTGTGTGTGTACACCTGTGTGTGTACCTGTGTGTGTTTGGTGTAATAATTTTGGATCAGTTCCGTGTCACAGTAGGCCACCGACAATTTCAAGGCTTTTGCTGTTTATTTGGACAGTATTGTTCTTCGCCACAAGACTTCTCTCTCTCTCTCTCTCTCTCTCTCTCTCTCTCTCTCTCTCTCTCTTCTCTGTCTTCTGTCTGTCTGTCTGCTCTGTCTGTCTGTCTGTCTGTCTGTCTCTCTCTCTCTCTCTCTCTCTCTGATTTGGTACATAAAAGGAGAAGAAAAAAAGGTGAAGATTCGAATGACTTTCATTAATATATGACCAACTTCGGGGAAAAAATAGAAGGAAAACGAAGACATACACACAGGTTACACCAACTGATGTTAATTAACGTAGTCGCACAGAGAAGATTTGTGATGGCTTTTTGTTTTCAAAGTTACAACATCAGTTGAAGGGAGGCCTGGTGTGTGTGTGTGTGTGTGTGTGTGTGTGTGTGTGTGTGTGTGTGTGTGTGTGTGTGTGCGGTGTTGTGAGTGTGTGTGTGTGTGTGTGTGGTGTGTGAGTGTGTGAGTCTGTGTATGTTGTGTGTGTGTTTGAGTTGTGGTGATTTTGTGTGTGAGGTCTGTTATGTGTTGGTGAGAGTGTGTTTAGCACAATACGTCCCAGTTTTTTTTTTTGCCTTTTGATGAGCTTTCAACCAGAGCAGTAGTGTTTGATTTTTTTTTAATTAACGATTGACCCATCTTTGTAATCTTAAGAAAATTTTTAAAACAAAGATTTTCGGTTGTCATACGCCTTTAGAAAAATATTGATCAGTTAAAAGTTCAACATATTTGGGAACATTAGTCAGAATCCTTTCCATATTATGTTTGCATCAACTATGCAAGTTTCAGAAACGTCGATCTTTTCTTGAGGTCACTGTTACACAAAACATGTATGAACGGAAGAAAAGTAACTGTATATATGCAAATTGTCTCTCAGTTTTATGTCTCTTGTCCTGGTACGTGCGAGCTCTTCGGAAAAGACGCGTCGCATGTATGGCTGGATCTTTTGCATTTTCTGTAACTGGTTATGTGCTACGTATACTCATTTTTCAATCTCCCCTTTAATTTTTTCTTAAAAGAAAGGAAGATTATTTCTTAACAACAGGAGAGAGATGTGTGTGTTTGTCCATCTGTCTCCGTGTCTGTGTCAAGATTTTCTCAGTGTTTATGGACATTTCTTTGCCAAATTTGGAGCTGCGAATACTAAGTTTGGAAGTAATGGCCCCAAGGTCAAAGTCACACGGATGTTCAAAAAGTGCCATAAAATCAGCACTTTTTCAGAAGGTGTGTGAACAGCACTTTCTCAAGAGTATTCTTAACTTTCTGTTTTCAGTATTGTGACAATTTACCATTGTCCTCCTTCATGTCATCTTTTATTTCAGCTGGTGCTTCAAGGTCACGTTGACCTTGAGAACTACAACTTCTGGATTTGGTGTTACAATTTTCTAATAAAACGGGAGATTGTTAGAATGAGTTTTTTTGTTTTTTTGTTTGTTTGTTTGTTTATTTGTTCATTTCAATAGATATTAGTTTCTAGTAAACAAAATGTGTCAGCAAACATTGTTCAGCTCCTTGTTGATAGACATTCTCCAAATTTCGGTTCGAACTGCAAGATCTGGATTTTGTGTGACAATTTTCTGATAAAAAGGGAGATTATTAAAATGAGTTGACCATCTTCGGATGATCGTTTTTTTGTTTGTTCATTTCAGTGGGGATTAGTTTCTTGTAAATAAAATCATTGAAAATGTATCAGCAAACATTGTTCTGCTCCTTGTTGATGGATGTTCCCCGAATGTGGTTCTTGCCTCTTGCAGTACATGAAGCAGAGTAGTCCAGTAAATGGACTGGTATATTCCACACGGTTAAAATCTTTACTTGAAGATATTTCGGCTGTTTGGGAAGGCTGGGGGCGAGTTTTGATGAGACAAATTTCATAGAAAGAGATGTATGTTGCTGAGTGGTCGTCGTATTTTCAAAGCTTCGCTGAGATTAAGTAAAAAAATCAAAACCTCTGTAATGCGAACGGGGTAATGTTTGTCAGCAAGGTTTTTTTAGCATTCGTTTTTCAGATAACTTTGGACTAGACGTAGACCATACTCCATGCTTAATCTAATGCAAAATCTAAGATGCATTTTTTTTTTATTGTTCAAGGGCTGCAATTCCCACATGCGCTCAAATGCACGAGTGTTTTTGTGTGTGTGTGTGTGTGTGTGTGTGTGTGTGTGTGTGTGTGTGTGTGTGTGTGTGTGTGTGTGTGTGTGTGTGTGTGTGTGTGTGTGTGTGTGTGTGTGTGAATGGCGCTGTTTTGTTGTTGTTGTTCGTTTCGTTTGTTTTTGTTTGTGTTTTTATTTATTTTGCTTTTGAATTTGGTTTTACACCAACGTTAAGGCAATCATTCTCCATTTTCGGGGCTTGTGCTTGCTGGGCGCCTTTGTGTCTCCTTGCTTCATCAAACATTGACTTACAGGATGTTCAATGTGCGTATTTCATGTTCTCCGCGCGTATGTACACAGAGGGGATTTGGGCACTATCAGATTTATATATATATGTTGACATAGGGAATCGGGAAAATGTCTCCATCCTTTACCAAGCAGATTTGAACCCATACCTTCCAGTTGGAAGATCGATGTCTAAACCACTCATATGTTACGCCCGTCAGTCATACAGGCATACGGTCGAAATTAAGCGTACTTTAGTGAGTTAAGTATTTGAACTCCTAAAATAGCCACATTGATTTTTCTCAAAGTATGTGCATCGCAGGTATTTATGAACCGATCTGAATACAACTAAAATTTGACATCTCTACTCACCCGGGGTGATATGGCTGACGCTTATGATAGGAATCATATTTGAGTGGAATGTTTGATGCTGCTCCTGTGGTTCGCCACATTGCCGCGATTACGAGGCTTGTACGCCTCAATGAGCCGGACAGCTGGTGGAAACTTCGGCTTATGGTAGGGTTACCCACGCCGAACAGGTTAAAGGGTAGAGGGCCAGACAAACAATGATCCCTGATCCTCTAACGCAGACAGGTTGGCTGGATGGGTCTGGACATGGATTCAAAATCTGAAGTCTCCAGTTCAGTCCTATCCAGTCTGCAGAACTAGCCCTTTCGCCGCTTAATGCTCCAATCATTCTAGAAGAGTCAGTTTAGTGTTTAATAGATCCTGGTCTGCCCCGACTCCTACTATCATGTTGCCCATTTCTAGGTTTTGCTGGCGCACATGGTTTACACACGTTCGAAGAGTCTGCCGGATAACTTCTGGCAGGTTTTGGTGAAGCGCATATGAAATTATTCGAGTTCGACGAATCCTTCCTGAAAGAACTCCAAACTCCAAATCCCTGTCCTCTGGGCTGAGGGCTGGACACATGAATAACTACTCCACAGGAAGCCTTCAGAAATAAATTGATAGATAAGTAAGTCCTGTTTACCAGTCGCTGTGGTTCAGTGGTTAGTGCAATGGATACCGACTGGAAGGTCGTGGATTCGAATCCCATCAACCCTGTCAAAACTGGGATATTTTGGTTTCAGTTGGCTCCTATCTATCATAAGTTGGGTGTGCTATGTACGTTTTGAGAAGACCGAGACCACACAATCGAGTCTCATCCACTTCACGGATCCATCACTGAAGTGTTCCTGATCAACGCCAATGTTGTCTATCACTTGGACTTGGTTGTAGGTAGGATACATTATGAAAGTGAGAGTAGAGTAAGCCTTTTCACGCAGTCTCTATCGAAAATAAAAGTCCATAGCATCAGGATTATCGTTTTATAGTTATCATTATCATTGCACTGACGGTCGCAGTAGTCAAGTGAGTAAACGTCAGACTTGCTGTCAGAAAGTCCTGGATTTCTTACGTCCACACGTATCCGACTGTTAGATAAAGGATGGAGATGTTTTCCGATCTCTCAGGTCAACATGTGTACACACACCTGCCAATGCCTAAACCCCCTCCGTGTGTAAACGCATGCAAAATATCATATTGTCACGTTGTAAGTCATGTTAGTAGCTGGCTTATGGAAACAAAAACAAAACAAACAAAAATACCAAACATGCACGCCTATCAAAGACGCAGACTTGTGCAACAAACGTACTGGAATGCTGTCACTCGCCAAACAGCTTTAGAGAAATTCTTCATGCTCCATTAGAAATGTTTATTATGTGTTAGGCGCAGTGAGTCCAAGTAAGTTTAGAAAATAGCGCTATACAGAACCGCTTGGTAATGATATAAGCACTGTGGTAACATTATCCCATATTCCGTGGACATTGATATGACTTAGGAATGGGACAGAAAAAAAAAATCAGGTCACTTGATTTTCAAAGGTACACTTTACACAAAACATTTGAAAGGAAACGAAAAGGGAGTTTATCAGCATAGCTTGACCATTTTGTCATCATTGTTTTGTTAGTACTAGTGAGGGTATTTCTGCAAGTTGTTATCTGTTGTTTGCTTGTTAGTTTGTTCTTTGTTGTTGGTTTATTTATGTTTTTGATTTATTATTATTATTGTTTTTGCTTGCTTGTTTTGTGATGGTGGGAGGGGGGGGGGAGAAGAGTTTTGTGATGGTGGGAGGGGGGGGGGAGAAGAGTTTTGTGGTTGTGTGTTTGTCTTTTTAAACGGCTTTGCTACCGAGATCTCAGCCCGAAGACGAGCGTGGCATTGGCGGTCGAAACTATAAATAGAATCATTGACAGGCGTCGACACACCAGGAAGTGTTTTTTCATTGGCTCACGCTGATTGACCAATCGGGTCACGCTTGAAAGTTTCCGCCTCTGATTCCATTGTGTGTGTGTGTGTGTGTGTGTGGACTGCCAGCCGCTCCGTGCTTTTGTACATACATGAGAGTCAGCGTGTGTGTGTGTGTGTGTGTGTGTGTGTGTGTGTGTGTGTGTGTGTGTGTGCGTGCGTGTGTGTGTGTGTGTGTGTGTGTGTGCGTGTTAAGACTGTCAGCCGCTCCATGCTTTTGTACATACATGAGAGTCAGCGTGTGTGTGTGTGTGTGTGTGTGTGTGTGTGTGTGTGTGTGGAGAGAGAGAGAGAGAGAGAGAGAGAGAGAGAGAGAGAGAGAGAGAGAGAGAAGAATTCTCTTAAAATCGTGAAGTACATGTCCATGGGCGTGTGTGTGTCCACGCTTGTGTGTTTGTACATGTGTTTGTGTGTGAATCTGTGTGCGTGCGTCGACTGATGGGTGTGCGTGCACATGTGCATGCGCATGTGTAAAATGCGTGCGTGTATGTGTATGCGTGCGTGTGCATGCGTACGTGTGGGTGTGTTTGCGCATTCGTGTGTGCACTCGTACGTGTGTCTGTCCCAGGGAGAGAGAGAGAGAGAGAGAGAGAGCGACAGAGACAGAGACAGAGAGATCGACTACTGAAACAGAAGACGGAAAAACATGACACAGTCATTAGCATTAACCCTCTGACTCCTTAACCTGTCCACGAATTATTTTTGCACTATCAGCCATAGTACTAAAGTATAATTTTAACCCTTTCACTCCCACACACCATCGACCTGTTTCTTGCATTATCATCCATGATAGCAATAAAGTAAATTAACCCTTTCATTCGCTCGTCCTTTCCGTCAGTTTCTGCATTATTAGCATTAGCTTTCGTAGCTAAGCAAAAACTCAATCCTTTCACCCCCCTCACTGTATCGCTTGTTTCTTGCTTTGTCAGCCATGGCAGGAATGCAAAAAAAAAAAAAAAAAAAAGTAAATCTGTTATTTCTCACCATGTCGACGCCCTTCCTGCATCATCAGCTATGATAGCACAGGAAAAACGTAACCCTTTCACTCTCTCGCCCTATTACCAGTTTCCTGTTTTATCAGCCACGATAGCAAAGCAAAAATCGTAACCCTTTCATTCCGTCATTCTAACCACAAGGTTCCTGTATTATCATCCACGGTAATAAGGCAAAAGCATAATTCTTTCATTTCTCACATTATCAACCAGATTCTTGCTTTGTCCATCCATGGTAGCAAAGCGAAATCTTAACCCTTTCACTTCGTCACCCTAACCACTAGTTTCCTGTAGTATGACCCATGAGAGCAAAGCAAACACAACACTTTTATTATACTTCGCCCTAATCACCAGTTCCCGTGTTAACAACCGAAATACCAAAGCGAAACCTTAATCCTTTCCTCCTCTCTCTATCCACCATTTTTCTGTATTATCAGCTGTGGCAGCAAAGCAAAACGTGAACCCTGTCACTCTCTTATTCTATCCTACCCCGTGCAACTCGTCTTTAATCTACAGTTACAAGTCATGTTTTAGTTTCACTTAGATGATACAGCTAAGACATTATTTAGAGTTTGTTCAAGAGGTATTCATCGCATTCAAACTGTACAATACGCGCTCCACCTAAATTTACTAGTAATTATCTAGCTGACTCCATGATACTGTGTAAGGCACTGTCAGCTGGTAAGGTCTTGAAATGGGTGGGTGAAAAGGGAGTGGGCGGTAGCGGTATCTATGAAACACTAAGCTCATACAACCAGTATGATAAAAGCAGAGAACAGGCCAATTCTTATGTTGCGGGTAAGGATGGAACTCGAGTTATCAGGAAGATAGAGACACTGGTGCGCAGACAGTGACAGGTATATCTGAGGATAGTGTTTCAGAGACAAAGGTCTATCAGGTAAGATGATTGTTGTCATCGATGAAGGAGAGGAGGGAACCAGTCGGCATGGGGCAGTGGTTAGCACAGAGGACCAACGACTTGAGGTTGAGGGTTTGAATTCCGTCAGTCCTGTTAAGCCATTGTGGGATTTTAAGGAGTGAAAGTGTTTTGCATCTGGTAAACAGGGTGAGAGAGTAAAATGATTCATCATCATCATCAGGTGCCCTGCCGCATGGCGTTGGCGATCATGGACTTCCATCTGTCTCTATCTCTTGTTGCCCCAAGCATCTCCTCCACCCTCCTCGTCTTCAGCCACTCCGCAAGTCCGTCTAGCATTCTCTCCCTGGGTCTTTCTCATTGTGACCAGGTGCTCCTAATCCCCCTTCCTCATAAAATGGCCTATAAATGTTGCCTGTCTTTTCCTAATCTTCCTTATAAATGATCTACTTGTGTCTGCCTCCATCAATATTGTCTCGTTTGTTTTCTTTGCTGTCCATGGAACTCTCAACATTCTTCTTAGAAACCACATTTCGGCTGTCTCAATCTTGTTCTGGTTTTGCTTGTTGACTGTCCACGCCTCGCATCCGTACAACAGTATTGGTTCTATATAACATTCAAGAACTCTCTTCCTGATGTTAATTGATAGACATTGGTTGGTAAGAATGCTTGTCATCTTTTTGAATGCTGTTTTGGCTTGGCTGATTCTGCCGGTTATTTCTGATGTGCATCTGCCGTCTGATGAAATAATCGTTCCCAGGTATTTAAACCAACTGGAGAGACTCAATGTTGATGGAAAAGATCTACGAATAATCAGAAATATGTACTGGGAACAAACAGCTGCAATGGGAATAAAAACAATATAAGCTCTTTCCCAAACATCAAAAGAGGAGTCAGACAGGGTTGTGTTTTGTCACCAGATCTGTTTTCACTTTACAGCGAAAACATCATGAGAAACCTAGAAGAAGACCCGGGATTAAAGGTTGGAGGGAAAACGATAAACAACATTCGATACGCAGATGACATCGTGCTAATTGCAGAAAATGAAAGAGACCTACAAAACCTTGTGAATATACTAGAAATAGAAAGCAAAGGTAAGGGGTTGGAACTAAACAGCAGGAAGACTGAAGTCATGGTGATCAGTAAAAAACAAGAAATCCCCTCATGCAAAATAATAGCAAATGGCACAACCTTGACACAGGTTAATAAGTTTAAATACCTGGGAACGATCATTTCATCAGTAAAATGATTAAATGTTTGCATCTGGTGGATAGGGTGGAAGACGAAGGATTACTTTATGCAGCTGGTGGATGGGGTGAGGGAGTCAAAGGGATACAGCTGTTGCAGCTGGTGGATGGGGTGAGGGAGTGAATGGGTTAAGTTTTGGTCGGTGGTGGATAGAGTGATGGAGCGAAAGGGTTAAGTTTTTGCAGCTGATGAATAGGAGAGGAAGTGAACGGTTAAGATGTTGTTGCTGGTGGATAAGTAATGGAACGAAAAGGTTACGTTTCTGCAGCTGGTGGATAGGATAAGGTTATCTAAGGGTAAAGGTTGTTCTGCACGTTAATAGGTTCAGGGAATGAGAGGGTTAAGGTCTTGCCGTTGGGGGGGGGGGGGGGTAGGGTGAGGAAGTGAAACGATTAAGTTTTGCGGCTGTGGATATGATGAGGGTGTAAAAGGGTTAAGTTTTTGTTTTGTTTTGTTTTGTTGTTTTTTTGCAGCTGGTGAATAAGATCGAGCGTGCGAAAGCATTACGTTTTCGAGGAATACGGATAAGATGAAGAAGTGAAAGGGTTAAGTTTTCTGAAGCTGATAGATAAGGTGAGGGAGCAAGAAGGATAAGTTTATGCAGCTGTGGATAGAATGAGGAAGTGAAAGCGTCAATCATTTGCAGGTGGTGGAAAGGTGAGAGATACAAAGGGTTAAGCTCGAGAGGAAAGAGAGAGACAGAGAGAAACACAGAGGAACTTCAGTGCACCAATGGCAGTCGAAGGGGACGGATTGAACTTTGGTACCTTACGTTAGGTACCGTACGTATGTCACGAATATCTAGTTCTTGGCTCATAGATTCCTGGGCAAGGTTCTTCTGCCGCATTGTAAGCATTCATGGTGTGTATGTGTGTGTTGAATTGTGTGTGGTGTGTGTGTGTGTGTGTGTGTGTGTGTGTGTGTGTGTGTGTGTGTGTGTGTGTGTGTGTGTGTGTGTGTGTGTGTAGTGTATGTGTGTGTGTTGAATTTTTTGTGTGTGTGTCTATGTCGTGTTTGTGTCTGTCAGTCTGTCGGTCTGTCCGTCTGTTTGTCGTTTAATGTGGTGCGTGCGTGCGTGTGTGTGTGCGTGTGTTTTATGTGTGTGTGTGTGTGTGTGCGTGCGTGTGTGTGTGTTGCGTGTGTGTGTGTGTGTGTGTGTTGTGTTGAATTGTTTGTGTGTGTGTCTATGTCGTGTTTGCGTCTGTCAATCTGCCGGTCTGTCCGTCAGTTTGTCGTTTAATGTGGTGCGTGCGTGTGTGTGTGTGTGTGTGTGAGTGTGTGTTGAATTGTTTGCGTGTGTCTGTCTGTCTGTGTCTGTCAGTCTGTCTGTCAGTCTGTCTGTTTGTTGCTTAATGTGGTGCGCGTGTGTGTGTGTGTGTGTGTGTGTTGCATTGAGAGAGAGTCTGTGTCCGTCAGTCCGTTTGTCCGTTTGTGACAATATGTGTGTGTGAGTGAGTGTGTGTGCGTGCCTCTGTGTGTGTGTGTGTGTGTTGTGTGTGTGTGTGTGTGTGTGTGTGTGTGTGTGTGTGTGTGTGTGTGTGTGTGTGTGACTAAATCTGAGTGCATGTATGTATGTGTGCGTGCATGCATGCCTGTTTGTGTCTGCGTGTGTTTGGAGTTTGTTCAAGAAGAAATCATCTCATATGCGCTCCACCAAAGTCTACCAGCACTTAACTGGCATATTCTATGAGGAAGAGGGGGGAGAGGTGTCTATGAAGCACTGAGCTGACACTGCCAAAAATAGAAACATTAAGATGGGCAGGGCATGACTGCATGGTGCCACCCCAGCCAGATTGATAGTGCGGTTGCTGACAGCATCTTCTTCCTTGGTCACAATGACCACATTTGGTGTGGCCACACGTGCAGTCTTATCAGCCAGAAAGTTGAACAGCTCGCTTTGTTGTCATTTTCTCTCAGGAAGTTTCGCCAGTTTGAGGGAATTTTGCCCTCCCTTGTCACCCTGCGTCTCACCCCGCGTCCTCGCTTTGATCTAGTTTCAGCTTTCAGACTAGATGGCCGGTAGACATCAGACAAATGTCTGTTTTCTTGTACTTGGTAGAGTATACTTGTATTGTAGGAAGGATATCGAGCATTGCGTACTCTTCGAACGTCTTTGAACTCCGTGGGGACAGACTGATGACGGTGTCGGCGTCTGGCTCTGCCTCAGGGGTTGTAACTTGGCTCTCAAGAATGGTAGTGAGGTGGGATTTCTGACAGGTGTGGAGCTTTCCACCATTACTGAGGGCAGCAGGATGTGACTGGTTCTCATGACGGAAGAACTCCTTCAAGTCACATTCTCTGCTCTGGCATGATATGAACAGCTTGGAGAACATTGACAGTCTGCCTTCAGCACTTTTTGATTTGAAGAGTCAACAGACGCTGGTACCTGTGGGAAAAAGTCAACCCTGTTCTTCTTGATTGGTTCATAGAAGGTGGATTCTTCTTCCCCTTCCAGTCCCTTCATAAACTCCTGGAAACGGACCTTGCCCTTCTCAATGTGTGTGCCAATCAGCTCGGCGGCAGTTTGGTGAGCAATATCCTTTGTATCAAGCAAAAACAGGTCCCGACTCTCCTCCTGGAAAGGATTGCCCATATCTTGCATGGCTTGTGAGAGCTTTTCTACTTTCTCAAGGAACACTCTTTGTGCTTGTTCTGTCTCCTCATGGTGGCTGGTGTGTTCAGTACCCTCTTTGGTTCCACATGCTGCCTCATACTGTGCAACAAAGTGGCTGACTTCAGGACCAGCTATCATCCATCTTCGCGGTGCTGATGGGTCTTCAGTCACGCCGATCGCACCCCCGTCTGCCTTGATGACAGCGTTCTTGATGACAGCGTTGGCCTGCTCGTGAGCTTGGTCAATAGCCACTGCTGAGAACTATCGGCTCGATTTGTGTACACAAAATTTCCACTCTGGAACTCCTGAGTCAGCTGAGGACTCTTCTGTTCCAGGGTCACCATGTCTCTGTAGTGTCTCGGAAGTCACCGCGCATAGTTTACATTGTTGTTGGCAAAGAACTACGGTATCAGCTGAGCCAGTGACTGAATGTAAAGCCCCGTTACCCTTGGCTCGGCTCTTCCTCGCTGGCACACCCTGTCAATTCAGGCGCGGCTGTCTAACTAAACATCTATGTTAAACTACATGTAATCTACAGTAGCTAACTGATGCCGGGCTTATTAGACAGCATTTGGGACACTAAACTAATTATTTAGCTACACTAAATAGTTATTCAGCTGATACTGAACCCCATGCTGAGTTTCACGGCAGCAGTGCCACCAGTGTGCCCTGGTTGTGCGTTGACATCCGCTCTGTTGGTACAAGGAAGCCAGTGAGTAAGTCCATGGTTCCAAATTCGGATTCTACATAGTGAAAAATGTATGATTTGACACCAAGATCATTCAAATAGGACAAGTCTTTGCAATTTTATTGCGAAATGCAATATTTCTGTATATTTAATGGCGTCCATCTTTTGAAAAATGGCCGCCATCTTGAATTTTTAGGTGGCTAACGGGTTTTATCAAAAGAGCAATCCCCAAGGAGTATGTGTGCCAATTTTGGTGCTTCTTTCCGGAAGTGAATGATTCGCCTAAAAATTTACTGTTATCTGTTCCGCTATGTGTGTGTGTGTGTGTGTGTGTGTGTGTGTGTGTGTGTGTGTGTGTGTGTGTGTGTGTGTGTGTTTGTGTGCTTGCGTGCGTGTGTGTGTGTGTCTGTCCATCTGTCTGTCTGTCTGTCAATCTGTCATTAAGTCTGTGTGTTTGTGTAAGCCGTGTCTGACTGTCTATGCTGTATTCTGTACATGCTGCATATCATGGTGTGGAGGGGGTGAGGGGAATGATAGAAAGAAGAATTAAGCAAAGTATGTTCGTTTTGTGAGGACAGTGCCTTCGTCGATGAGTTTCTATTTATTTTCAAACATAGTCAATTTCAAGGTAAAACAGACTGAAGATTCCACAAAAATATCTATCAGTCATAGCAATGTTTTCAGTTTGTAACTTCGTATCTGGAAGGAAGAAATCCATTGAAATTAGTAAAATTTATAAATTTACAACCAAAAATGTCGTTCTGAACATTTGAGTATCCTGTCGTAAGACACTTTCGGATTGGACTTTATTTCTGTGTTGCTTCTGTTATTTATTGTTAATTAATTAATGTTACCTGTCATTGTCATGCCCCAGATAGTGGTGTAGGATTTACTATACATAAACATAAAACGTGGTTAGTGTGTGTGTTGTAGTGTGTGTGTGTGTATGTGTGTGTGTGTGTGTGTGTATGTATGTTTGTGTAGGTTTGTGTGTGTGTGTGTGCGTTGTGTGTGTGTGTGTTCGTGCGTGCGTGCGTGCGTGTGTGCTTGCTTGCTTGCGCGCGTGTGTGTGTATGTGTGTGTGTGTGTCTTCATTGCTTCCATTGTGAAGCCTCTGTATCTCGTTTGATATTTTCTCTTTCACATCTTTTCTCCGTTTTGTTTGTTTTGTTTTG